>OU343161.1:83794611-84242661 GCA_910595825.1 Philhelius pedissequus | reverse complement strand
TATTGTACAGAGGGGATATTGAATTTTTTTTAGCTCAAAAAATAAAGGCACCAGCCATATAACCGTTACGTTACGGTCTCGGATACGGATCTAACGATTTTTCTCAAAAATTGCTCCACAGATTTTTAATTTTTTTTTTTCTCATAAATTCAAATTTATTCAAGAAATAAAATGGCGTACTTTTTTTTAGCTTAAATTATCTTAAGTATTTATTTTAGAATTTTGAATTGTTTTTGCTTTGATTAAGCCGGCTTAGCCTCGTTTGCTGACACGAATCATAAATATTTATATTCAACTTAAAACGCTTAAGGGCTACTTTTTCTTCTGCGTAAGCTGTTACATAAATCCTTAAGTAGAACTTAAATGTTTAAGTTGTGTATCAGCAAACGGGCCTTAATCTTTTGTTTTTAAGTTTATATTATTAAATATTTAAGATCGTCATATAATTTTTTTTAGAAAAAAATTAAAAACACTATTCGTATATAAAAAATTAAGTTAAAAACGACTTTAAAAATATATTTACTTTTTTAATAGAAATCTTTTGCATACGATGTGATCGAAAATTAGAGCAAGTTCGTGCGATTCGGTCGTGCATTTTATTTTTTTTTTCGATTTTAACAATCGACAATCTCGTTCACTGTGAATTTTTCCGCTCTGTCCCTTTCTTGTTGCTGTTTTAAAATTATCTAAATGCAGTTTCTTTTTTAGTCGCACATTACGTAGGTGGAACATTTTTTCATATACAGGGTGGCCCACGAATCGTGCTACAATACAAAATTTAAATAACTTTTATTTTAATCGATGTATTTCATTAATTTTTTTTTTTATTGGATTAAAAATTAAATTTTATTTTAAATAACAAATAGTTTTTAAAGATTATAGACCGCAAATGACCTCCACGCTCATCCAGGCATATAGGGCACCTGATCAGAAAATTGTTCTTTGCGGCCTGAAGGGTTGAAATTGGGATCGCCTCAATTATTGTCTTAATGGACTGCTTCAATTCAGTCAAATTCCTGGGTTTCGTTTTGTACACTTCCTGCTTGACATAACCCCATAAAAAAAAGTCTGGTGCAGTCAGGTCAGATGAACATTAGGGCCAGCGGAAAGTGCAGTTTCTGGATATCAATTTGTTTGGGAATTTTCGTTGGAGCTCCGCCATAACTTGTGTGGCTACGTGTGCACGTGCTCCATCTTGTTGAAGCCAAATCCTTCTGAAAGGGTTACGTCTTCGGCGAAGTTCTGGGTAAAAAAAACTCCTTCAACATCTTTAAATAACGGGCCCCATTGACAGTTTGTGTTACACCGTTTTCTTTAAAGAAGTGTGGCCCGACAATACACCTTGATGAAACTGCGCACCACACAGTGACTCGTTCTGGGTGCAGTTCCATCTCATGAAGCATTTCTGGATTAGATTCAGTCCAATGTTGCTTGTTAACATTGCCGTTTAAGTCAAAATGGGCCTCATTAGACATGAACAAACAATTTATCAATGTCTTGTCTTCTTCGGCCATTGCAATCATTTTTCGGCAAAATTCCAGGCGAACAGGCAAATTCTTAGGGTTTAACTTGCTTGAAATTTCTACTTTGTACGGAAACAAGCTTAAGTCATCATGAAGTATCCGTTGTAATGACCATCTGTTAACTCCAATTTGGCCCGATAAGTTTCGAGTCGAAACACTTGGATTTGCCTGTATTACCGATGCAACAACCACGATTGTATCCTGAACCCCAATATTGGGACCTCGATGACACGGTCTTCGTTCGATGCTTCTAGATTCGGCAAACATGTTCACCAGCCTCATAATGGTCACTCTATTCGGGGGAGTACAGCCAAACTCCAGCCTAAATTCCCTTTGGACGGAAATGACGGACTATAAAGAATGGTATCGCTGCACTATCCAAAATCTTTTTTCAGTATCCAAAGCATTTATTTTGATAAATTTAAATAGTAGCCTATAAAATAAACAAAAATAAGCCGATTACTCACACTGGAAAAAAGTTATTACGTTTTATTTTTGTAGTACGATTCATGCTCCACACTATACATAAGATACTGTCTTGACTTTCATCAACTTAATTTTGCTTTAATTTAATTGAATCTTCTGATGCATATATGCATATGCTTACGCCAGCACTTTTGTAGACTATAGCTGGGGCAATAACTTTGTGTAACACTGTTTTTAAAAATATTGTATTTTTTTTTATAAACTTTTGCATTTATAATAACAAAAAAACGAATAAAAATCGAACAAATTTGTTCTGTTAACCTCTCTAAGATATATATATATTGTAAGGCACATTCTTATTAGTCTTCCCTATATTTTAAGACTTTAACCTCAAAAATTAGACTATTAGAAATGACGATATAAGCCCAAAACAGCCACCACATCTTTTCTTTTTAATGAATTTTGTAACATAACTGTTCTTCTACACTAAACATCGATGATAAGAGTCGAACAAAGCAGGCAATTTTGAATGTTCTTCTCCTGTTTTATAATTACGATTGCAAAGCCTGTATGGCTCACAGAGTAATGTTTGATACATCAAAATAATTGTCATATTGTCTACTTATGTAACCAGTCAAAAGTAATTGGCCGATTTGTGTAATCTTGTCAATATTACAGTTTTTTAACGATTGGTGACATTTTCCAAATATTCAAGTCAATATACTCTATCATTTCTGAAAATTTCAGATTTCTAGATCGACTCCTTGAAAAGATAAAATTCTTTTAGTTGATAGTGCGTTATGCGTTACGTAACGAATCAGTTTACCCTCCCATAAAAAGTTATCACTTCAAAAAGCTTTGTAAAAAAACGAGGGAAAAACTAATAGTGTAAGCTTGTCTTATCATTGACTATCATTCCTAAACATTTCATTAAAATTAGATTATTGCTTTACTTTTTATTAAAACGAGCAGAATGTAGGCGTGTCATTGGGCGTGAATTAATGGAAAATATTTCTCTTGCCATTGATTATCATTCCTGAAAATTTCAACAAAATCTGTACATCGAGTTTTCGATTCAGAAAAAAAATGCATTTCCGTACAAAATATCGATAACAACCGCTAATACAGTGTTTTCCAGAATAAGCGTTAAAGGCAGACAAGTTCCACCGTAAATGGGCTGGTCGTACATCGGACTAAGCGACAATATACGGTGTAAATTATTTAGACATTACTTTGTTTTGTTGGTCAAATTTTCTTCGGGCTTGGAAAAACGCGCATGTTATTTGATAGGGCTTTCAAATAAAATAACAAAATTTTCGATATTTCACTAACATTTTTAACATTTTTTTTTGCAATTTTAGCAATCGACAATTTGGTTCACCGTACATTTTTCCGCTCTATCCCTATTTGTTTGCTGTTTTAAGTTTAAAGAGTTTCTTTCTTTAGTCGCCCATCACGTATTTGGAACATTTTTGACGGCGTTTACTGATTTAGAAGTAATTAAAGCCGTCTTTCATCGGATTCTCGTCTGAAATGCTTGTCTTTAAAAAGTTTGAGAGCGCAGATTTACAAAAAAAAAAACTTGTTTTTACCTATCCAATTTATTAGTATACATATGCCAGTACAAATACCTAAAATTACCAAAATCAATTATGTCCCATTTTTAATGTCGATACAGTTTACCCTATTCCCTTGACGTCTAAGAATTGTCTTCAAGTGTTTCATTTATTTTGTTATTGGACTTGGAATGGTCTCTTCTGTAAAGTTTTTCTCTAAATTGATTTTAAATTTCAAATATGACTCTTCGAAGGATGTACCTATTGATTAATTTATTAGAATTTTTAATAAGTACCTTGGTAATTAAAAGGAGGAGATCTTTAAAATAGAATAACAATGGTGCTTAATATCTTAATATTTTTTTTTTGCTATTTTTTTTTAATGATAATTTAACACCTGTTAAATAGACACGAAGGTCCAATTATACAAGTCCCGTTTCGGAAAAGTTGGTAAGGGTGTGTTCTGGAAATCATTCCAATTTAAAAGAAATAGGTGTTTATACTTTTTTCTTAGAGAGTGAATACAAAAGTGAATATGTATAATCCTTTTCGATATTATGTAACTTTTTGTGGGCTGTAGGTCAATAAATAAAGATTATGCTATTTAATGCGCAACGTTTCGAGCATAACTGTATTTTAACGGGAAATTTAGAAATACAACCGAATAAAAAGGAGAAAATCAAACGACAACATTTCTCCCCCTCACCTTACTAAATTTTGTTCCAAAAAGCTTAAAAACAGAAAGCTGTTTGGTAAAAAAAAAACTACTGGAAAAGCTCGTTTGAATTTCTTTCAATGGCTATTGGTATATCTTGGTTGGAATGTATATTTTTTTCAACTTATACAGCGAAAGTAGAAACAAATAGATGTATGTAGATGATCAGTATGCTTTGGGCTAGAGTTGGGCAGTTTAGTTCGATCAATTTAGTTCAAATCGTGTTACTGAACTAGTTCGTTCGTTCGTTCGACAGGTGTCGCATAGGTTATCTACTGATACATTGCTGAAAAATACACTATACGTTTGTGAGCTGTTAATCTGCTGCTATTTATTACGTATTACAATAACAACGAACGTATTGCACAGCAAATCTATGCGACACCGAACGCCCCCATTGCGTTTTACAAAGAAGACAACAACAAGGCAGATGAGATCAGATCATTCGTTTGTCTCTTTTACATTTTGTGTTGTAGTCAATTAAATAAAATCTTTAATTTATTTCAGTGAAATGTAGAATAAAGGTATTTGAATGTGGACACTAGACATTTTTTCCATCCAAAGAAAAAAAAGTGAACTGGTGAACTATTGAACTAGAACCTTAAATTTAGGTCACTTAATTGAACTAGTTCGTTCACGAACTACCCAAGCCTACTTTGGGCATGCGATGAGGACGGTGGGGTGTACCATGTCTTGCAGGAATTTACTACAACAATTTGTGTTGTTGGTTAGTGGTTAGAATCTTTTTTAGTAGTAGTTTTTTTTTCAATTCAGAGTGGTGAGTATACACAGGCACCACTGGTTTGAAAAAAGTCGCCCAAAAGCCCTGTACTGATTATTTTTCTTGCACATAGTACTCTGTTCAATTTACATTTTCAGTACAGGCCTTATGAGAGAGCTTTTTCAAACACACTGGTGCTTGTCGCTGAAAATCAACATATAACCAAAGTGAGTTACAAACAAATTATGTTTGTAATCTTTTTAAAACCAGTATGTATCCCACTATTGACCGAACTAGGTACTGCACATCCAAGAACACACTGCTACTACTGCTTGTGTGCCATCAACATGCAATCAATCCTCGTTGTGTGATTTTAAAATAAACACATTGGCGCCAAATTTTAAACAGCCTCATGTTAAGGGCTTAGCATGATACTACATAGTAGTTTGGTAATACTAAAGCACTTTACTAATATTTTCCTAATTTTAAACACTTTTTAACTAGCACCGTACTAAATTTATTTTCTTAATAAACTATATCTAAACACGCCTAAAATAGTGCAAAAAAGTAAGCGAACTTAACTTTTTGAAGTTTGTAAATGTCAAAGTGGCATATGGATTTAGTACGATACTAAACAAATAAAGTAGCCATTTTGTGATTTTAAATTTAGTAAAATGTTAAGAAAATATTACGATACTAAACTGGTTTAAAAGTAGCAAAACCCTCTTTTTAGCCTTGTACCATACTAAAAATGATTTAACATATTACTAAGTCGACTAAAATTTTGCGCCATTGATTCAGAGTTACCACGGCTAAGTTTGTGGTAATTTAGTATGCTTATAACTCCAAGCCCGTAAAAGCTTTAAAACAATACGAACTTATTTGCATCTATTACATACAGCCAGAGTTAAAGGCAAATATCCTATCTTCCCTCTGCTGAAAATTTAAATTGAACAGGGTATAGACGAGCTCCAGCAACGTCAAAAGCGTCTAAACGTCGATTTAGGGTTTGTACTGATATTGATGGCCATCGGTTATTACCAAATGCCAAAGAGTTATCTCTATCTCCACAACGTGTCAATCGATTTTTAAAACAATGGCTCTATGTAAATTAATTGCTAACGTAAGGATTATATTATTGTAACATCTTTTTCGCAATACAAAATTACAATCCCATCCCAATCCTAAATATTTATGTCAAACAATTTATGACATTTTACGAGAAATTCTTGACAATTCATCGTCATTACCTAATGATCTAAACACCAGGCAATTTGACAAATAAATTTTGACATTTCTCAAGTTGTCACAATTTTAAATAGAATTTGACAAGACCTGATATCAATCCGTCACAATTCGACCCAAATTTTTATTAAAAGAATTATTGCTGTTAACTTAAAGCACTTAGAAGTGTTCCAAGGGTTTTTTTTAATCAAATTAGATTTTCAGCAAAATTTATTGCCCTGATAACTACAGGACTTAAATAAACATTAGTTAACTACCCCGAAAAAACAATCCCAACCATCCCTTTTACTCTCTTATTATTCAATATCAATACCAATGCATAAAAACAAACTCAGAAAGAAAAGCTAAATCTGTAATTCCGGAATCTAAGACTCAATAAAATCTCATCTATCACTCGCAATTGATTAGTTTCCATACAATAAACAGCGGGTGTTACGACTAAGCGCCAATGATAGCAATTTGTGGGTGTGAAATACTTATGTATTTTTTCCCATCAGTCGAAATATGTGTGGGTGTGTTTGTGTGTGTGCTATGTCATTAGCAAAAGGGGATAATGCTTCTGCTGTTGTTTTATCGGAAAAATTGATTTAATTCTATTTATTGATGAATGACTATGGCAAAACGGTCTGTTAAGCACACAATGGGAATAAAAAACAAACAAAATAAATTGTATTTCAGATTTTACAATTATTTTTGTTAATTAGGTTTCACGCGTTGATCCGTGAGGAGCGAGGTGGTAGGGGAGAACGGGGCTAAAAGTAACACACGTAAAAGTAAACAAAATTGATGCTGTTCCTAAGGTTTTGAAAATAAGTTAGCCAAACTAGTTTCTGTTTAAAGAGCAATATTTTAGCTATGAAATCAAATAAAAAACAGAACAAAAAAATATTGATCAGAATTTGTAAAAATATAACTTATAAACACAAAACCGTGTTGTTACGACTTACCCCATATTCCGGTAAAGTTGTAACATAGACCGGGGTAAATTGTAACAAAACCTAAGAACTTATTAAATAAAAACTATCAGTTAATAAACATAATTAAGAACACAAAATATAACACATATAGCAGCAAAACTTGTGAAATTAATATTAAAATTTTAAAATATTTATATTATTTCACAAATTTAATTAATTAATTAATTTTTAATGTTCTAGGAAGAAAACAAAATCGATATTAATTTTTTGAAAAAAAAAAACTGAATCAAGTCCTTATGAATTTGGAATGTAATTAAATATTCCAAAATCAGTATTAAATATACATATATGCATAAGAATTTAACTAATTACCAAGCCAGGAAAACACATTAGCGACTTCTTTTCTCTTAACGAAATATAAACAAAGAAAACCATTTCCAACGTCTTGGTTCCCAAAAATGTGTTTGAAAATATGAAAGAATTCTGCTTTTATTTGTTACAACTTACCCCACAAAAATGTTACAATTAGCCCCACCATGAAATTTAACACAAATCACTCAATTAAAAAGGAAAAAGAAAACCATTCCTTGCTCAACTACTTACATAAACTTAACCAAAACATACATAAATATTTAAAAAAAAAACAACTAGAACTATATCTCCTTCGAGTGAAGAGGAATACCAAAAATACAGAGAAAAAATAAAGCTACAAAAGTACCAATTTTGGACCCTACCCTTGTAACTTTTCTTTATAATGTCCTATTCACCGCTTAAGCATACCTTACGTTAGCCTTAAAGTAGGCGAACAATTATCTCCTTCACGCGTTTCGTAATTTTCAGGGGAACTCTTTCATTTTTAGCTGTTAATTTTTATCCCTGTTACTTCTAGCCCCGGTCTCCCCTACTTGCTGCTGGGCTGACTCCTCTCATGTGTTAACGCTAATTTTCTATTTCACTAAATTGAACTTTGACAATTCAATGTTACAAGTACACGCCTAAATTTGGCTACTAATAAGTCAATTTTGAGATACTAAATGCCAATTAGCTTTTTTTCTTTTGATAAATTCATTTTTTTTTTTAATTTAATGAAACATAATGGAGCTTCGAAGAGTGATATAATTATGATTCAAATAAGCAGGCTGTTTTTTTTAGGGTCAATAGCTTTTGGTTGTCTAGCTGACAGTTTGTTTTAACTGTCAGTGTTTTTTTTGCAATTGTGTGATATAAACGAGCTTCTAAATAAACAAGCACAGTAGAACTTGAACATAATAATAATTGTTAGATGATATAAATTAAAGAGCAATAATTGTGAATTTAGTAAAATTCGTACGTTTTAAAACTTCATTTAAGACCTTAAGTTAGTCATTACTGACGTATTACTTACACGTTGTACTCTCTCTACTACAGGGTGGCGCACGAATCGTGCTACAAAAATAAAACGCAATAACTTTTTTCAGTGTTATATAGATTTACTTAACTTTTTTTCAGTTCTGTATAGATTTATCAAAATGAATGCTCGGGAAGAAGACAACACATTGATAAATTGTTTGTTCATGCCTGATGAGGCCCATTTTGACTTGATATCCAGAAACTGCACTTTCCGTTTGCCCCTGAGGTCACCTGACCTGCCTGCACGAGATTTTTTTTATGGGGTTATGTCAAGCAGGAAGTGTACAAAACGAAACCCAGGAATTTGACTGAATTGAAGCAGTCCATTAGGACAATAATTGAGGCGATATCCCAATTTCAACCCTTCAGGCCGCAAAGAACAATTTTCTGATCAGGTGCCGCATATGCGTGGATGAGCGTGGAGATCATTTGCGGTCTATCATCTTTAAAAACCATTAGTTATTTAAAATAAAATTTAATTTTTAATCCAATAAAAAAAATTAATGAAATACACCGATTAAAATAAAAGTTATTTAAATTTTTTATTATATCATGATTCGTGCGCCACCCTGTACAAGGCAAGTTTTGCACTTGAAAAAAATCGAAGTCGAGATTTAAATCAAACTTGACAGTACGATGATAGAGAACCCATGTCTGTCTGTAGATCGGTCTACAGTTTAGTCGGCTTAGGCGATTTTCTTCAAACTTGGTATTTAAGTGTTTTAGGTGATTGCCTAAAATAGATTTTTGAATGGTTTTTTTAAGGTACAAATCTAACCGTACTTGATATACAATTTTTCTACCATCTCGAAAACAGCTCTCACGATTTTGATAAAAAAAAAAGATTATGCCCTATTTTAGATATACGCTACATTTTGGTCAATTTGTTCGTTTTTAAATATTTTGTTATTAACGGTACCTCCCATACAAATTTTTTTTTTGATTTTGAATTTTCTCATAAGGGGTTCGACGGATTTCGATCAAAATTCTTATATAGGAGCTCCTTCAAATTATAAATAATACTGCATTATAGAAAAATATTTTTTTGGATTTTTGAAAAAAAAATATTTTTTTCTTTTGTTGAAAATTCTATATATCGAAAAGGGGTTTTGATTTTTGTTGAAATTTTGTTTTTAAGTTCATATTATTAAATATTTAAAACTGTCATGCCAAGTCTTATTTTAGAAAAAAATAAAAAAAAAATTATAAGAACTGAACCTCTACGAGCTACGAGTACACATCTGATTCTTTTAACGGAATTTACTTGTATATATTCAGTTTTCTCTTGAGCCCAACTTCAGACGCACTGTCAAATACAGAAATTGCTTGTTTAGACGAACTTCATGAATGTGGAACGCTTTACATGATCCTATTTTTCCCTCCCATTATGATATTCCACCCACAGATAAGAACTCCCTAGATGGCAATCTTTTGTAAATTTTATTGTTAATATCAATGCCTATTCCTTCACTTAACGACAGTCTTTGATGGATTAGCGAAGGAATAAGTTGTTAAAAGTCAAATAGGAGAAATTCTGTTATAATAATGAAATTTTGCACTCAGTCTACGTGTTAAAGATAAAAGGTCACTAAATCGTGTTTTATAATAAGGGTATTGTGGGCGTTCTTTATTTCACATACTTGTCCGAAATCGTAAATGATTGACAGCTCAGTTTGGGGGCATTGTACAAAGAAGGCACATAACCCTCTTTAAAATAACGTCTCTATGCTTATGATTTACAGAAATTAAACATTTTTTTAAGTAAAAAAAAAATTACTAATAGAACCCTATTTCATTTTATTAAGCTTCAAAAATAAAGTAAATAATTTATTTATATAATATTATATTTATTACTAGCGGATACCCGTGCGATGCTACGGACCAACGGGAATCTAATGAAATCATCTATCCATCTAAACCGTTCAGTCGTTGAATGTAGGCACAAACGTCGAACATGGTCGCCCAGCATGCTCGCGCACGTTGTGCTCTTCTTGTAAATGGCCTGATTCGCGGGCCGCTTATTGCTGGTGAAAATTTTGGATTTTGTCGTGTTCGTTGGCTTCGATGTTCGTCGTGTATGGTCATGTTCGCGTACAGAGCGAAGATTTTATATTGGTTTCAAAAAGTGAGAACTACAAAAATAAAGTTGGGAAAAATAAATCATGGCCAATCTTCGAGCTGCTTACCAAATTTAATTAAAATCCATTCAATGGTTGAGGCATGAATGCGGAACAAACACCCATAAGTATTTATATTTTGTACAAATTTAAGCCTCCCACATAGGAACCGTTCGATTGTAATGGGTTATCCATTTTGCGGTTTCAAAAGTAAACGTAAATAAAACACATACAATATATTTTTTTTCATGACATTTTTTTTTATTATAAAGCTTGAACACTGACATTATGTGTGAAACAGTACATCATTTAAATGACCACCACGAGAATTGTTGCAAGCCTCGATTCTTTTGAGGTAATTTTCGACTACTTTTTGACACATATTGGGCGGTATCTCAGCCATAACTTGACGAATGTTGGTTTTCAAGTGCTCAAGAGTTTATCTGCATAAGCACGGTCTTTCGCTTAGCCCCACAAAAAAAGTCCAGATGTGTCAAGTCGCATGATATTGGTGGCCAGTTGATATCGCCACGACGAGAAATTAAGCGGCCAAGAAATGTATCTTACAATAAAGCCATATTCGCTCGAGTTGTGTGGCATGTGGCACCGTCTTGTTGAAACCACATATTCTCCAAGTCGTATTCTTCAATAGCAGGCAAAAAAACGTCGGTTATCATATGACCATAACGCTCCGAATTGACGTGACAGTCGTTTCATCGTCATTTTCGAAGAAGTAAGGTCCAATCACACCTCCGCATCAAAGAGCGCCCCAACCAGTGACTTTTTGTGGATGTAATGACCTCTCTTCAATTACTTGAGGATTCTCAGAACCCCAAATACTTAAATTTTGTTTATTAACATACCCACCGAGTGAGAAATGTGCTTCGTTGCTGAAGAAAATTTTGTTCGAAAAATCGCCATCCACCGCCTGTTGTTCAAGCACACATTCGACGTATCTACGACGTTGTGAATGGTCAGCTGGCTTCAGTTGTTGTGTGAGCTAGACCTTATATGGATGTAGGTGTAGATCCAAATGCAAAATACGCCATAATGTGCCGTAAGACGGTCCTAATTCCTGCGAACGACGTGGAATCGATAAACTCGGGACTTCGGCAACACTTTCACTTACAGCAGCGATATTTTCAGTGGTACGAGCGAAACGATGATGCACAGGCCTTACTTTATCTGTAACTAAACCATAATCTCCTCTTAAAGCACGATATGTGGCTGTGGCAGAGTCACCATTTTGTAGTAGGTTTTAACAATTTTTATGGGTTGTGCGATAGTTAAGCGACCCATTTTCGTAAATGTCAGACTCTCAACTGAAAAAAGAAAATTGGTTTAACAACTTAGTTTGATAGATGTCGAATTTCAGCCCTATTCTTTTGAAACCGCGAAATGGATAACCCTTTATATGTAATATATATACACATTATTTATATATGATTGGCTTCTCGGAAACGTGCTTAACGATTTAGACGAAATGTTCGCAGATTGCTCATAAAAGAAAAAAAAAAGAAAAAAAAAATTATTTAAATTCATTGATTGCCACACCCACTATTTGATTATTATTTTATATATTATTATTTATTATAAACTGAATCCATGTTGTTTACTTTGTCCTTAATTTTCCTAAAAGAAGCGGTGAAGGAAGACGAACACACACTTTGCCTTTTACTCACTAACTGGACTCTCCAACTGTTGGAAGGCGCCCCGATTTAAGTAAGAATCATCCAAGAGCTAATGCATTCTCTGAGGGTCATTGCTTGGAGTGGGTTGGTACATCTTATCACTGAAATTTTCTCACCAGTATTCTCTCAAAACCTATCACTAAGAATTCCCATACATTCATAGATACGCGCGTAAGATGTCCAAAAAGAGAATTAAAGAAAAATATATTAAATTTGCATTTAATACAAACTTCCTTGGAAATTTTATTTCAAATCTAAAGACTTTTCCATTTTCCTTCGCTATGCGATTATACAATAATTCATTGCGATGACAACGCAATGTCGTCTGGCAGAGACACAACTTGATTGTTGTCGACGAGATGAGTAATTTGAATTTGTGAATAGCTTATCGTCAATTGTAAGAAATTTCATTAGGTTTTTTGTGGTCAAAATTTCCTCGGATTTTTCATTATGATCAGGCAAATTCAATGACAGATTATAACAATGGTATTTGAAATAAAAAAAAAAAAACTAATAACCAAATTGAGAATGGAATTGAGATGATATTTTTTTAAAGGATGCGAATCTGCCGTCAGTGTTATCACTGCTTCAGAATTTTATTCGATTTTGTTCAGTTGCGTCCCGCACCCATACTCAAACGTTCACATGGTAAAATTTGATTTGTTACAATTTTCTTGAGGACATTTAGATACGATTAGGGATGTTATATCTTTTTTTTCACAAATTCCTAATTACAGGAAAATCGAACTTATGCGTTTGGGATTTTGCACATTTTGTGGTCAATTTGTGACTTGAAAGTTAGTTGGCTATCCATATCCATAGAACGAAGTGAAGTTTTTTCCCAATTTCTGAAAATGTCCAACTGTCAGAAAGTGAAAAAGCGCACCAATAATATTAAGCTTCTTACTTTCTGAGTTTACTGTACTTGCAGTGGTACTAAATTAAACTCGATTTTTCGTACATCTTAACTGATTTAAAATGTATCCTTAATGTATTAATTTTGTCTGGCAGGATAAAGAGTACAGTTCGGTTATTAGTCAGTTGGTTAGGTTTAAGATTATGTAGAGTGTCAATATGCACTGCACATCTATATTACCAACAATTACGTTTTCACGAACTTAAGAAGGTGGATGAAGTCAATGTGTCTCTTGAAGTCCTCTTAATGAGTTTAAATTTACGATGCATCACCAATCATAATACTGGACAACTTACTTTAAAATGTCGACGGGCTATGCTTCTATCTATGTACTTCTCTATTCTTCCGTTGGAAAAGAATAAACTGGGAACAGCCAGAGGAGTTGCACAAAGTTATGAGCATTAATCCAGAGACAAGAAATAGGTACACAATAGTAAAATTTTAATCTGGAATGGCATTACTTAGTTTGTCATTATAATAAAAGAAGGCGGAGATAAGACACTACCTTGCGGCATAGTATATCTCTATGGAAACACCTTCCTGAAGAAGATCCGCTGTATAAATTTGTATGCTTAAAATTCATCAAGTAAACCTTGGACATTAATCGTGGGGACTGCAGTTTCAATAGCAGATTTATTAGCATTGTATTAAGTTCATATCAATTTGATGAAGAGAACGTTTAAGTAATTAAAAATGTGTACGTAAAGAGCTGAGTTCCGAATTTCATGTTAAGGTTCGAAAAATCCGAAAATACTGTGAGAGTTTTTAATATTAGGTAAATTAATTCTAAATATTGTAATCAAAATTAAGCGCATGTGAAAAACATTTAGTTAGATATTACAATGTAAGCTTTCTCAGTCACACATAGACACAAAAAGAAGTTCGTTGCGTGAAATGTGCGGGAAGACATCCATGAGATGAATGCCAACTGGACAAGAAGAATACAGCAACTTGAGTACACTATAAAGAAAAACATCCGGCATAATATCGGCGTTGTGAAATTGCTAAGGAAGTTAAATATAATGCACGACTGGATCGCACGAACTTGCTCTTATGTTCGATCACATCGTATGCAAAAGATTTCTGGTAAAAACCTTAATACATTTTTAAAGTCGTTTTTAACTTAATTTTGTATATATATAAAACCAGCGGACCAGACGAACTTCGTCTCGCCATAATTTAACACCCTCAAATGAACTGCAGACCTATAATAAAACACAGATATTAAAATCAGTAGAGAGTATGATAAACAATGTTTTTCGATTTGTTTTCCGGCGCAAAAACAAACAACAAAGACTGTTTACCAAGCTATTGACGACGTCCTTTTTCTTCGCTGCTTAGTATTGGCCGTTCACAAATACAATAGAGATTTTTACCTATAGATTTTTGCAATGTCGGGGAACACTTTACTGTGGTGATAAGTTTCTCTTTCGACGTTGTTAACACGCAAAATTAGCCGGGAATGATATCACTCCAGTCGAGACATTAACAGAAATTTGGACATTGCCAAGCGTCAGTAGTCATCTTGAGAGTGCAATGCCAATCTCATGTTTGTGGTCAATTTCAACTTCCTGACATGACGGCAAAAAGACGAAGATTTCAATCATGGATTAAATTCATCGGCAGTAGTAGATTGGGGATGACGTGAATCGTTTGACGAATATCTCCGCTGAGAAATATCATATCCCCACCATATCATCTCAAATCACCTTGTAAATATTTCATTGTTGCCTCCAAAGCTTGTCTATGCGCCATCATGCATTCATCCCAAATTATAATTTTGGATTCTCGCATTTCGCTATTGCCGAATTCTTGGTCCTTGTGCACGTTATTGGCTTGTGAACCGTGAGAAAATTCATCGCCAGCTTCAAAGCGGAAAGTGCAGTTCTACCGCCTTCAAACAGTTTTTTTTTTTTTTTTTTTTTTTTAAACGGATGCGCGCACTACTACTCTTAAATTGAACAAGCACAGTGCGAGCGTTAGGAAAGTAGGGAAGGATGCGAGAGGCGATACCGATGCACATTGGATTTGAATTTCTGAATTTCAAAATGGGAGGGGAAAATAGAGCTGGGTAAAGTATTCCACATTCGCGTCGTACGGCTAAGGAAAGATTCTCTGTACTTAACAGTACGACCGAAGTTGGGCTCAAGAGTAAACTGATGAGCATTCCTAGAAGCGCGAGTATTATGGTTGAAAAGTTTAAGGGGAGGAATGCAACTGGCTATTTCGCTCGAACATTGTTTATAAAAATAGGGATAAAATAGTGAGAGACATATAACATTTCGACAATGTTCTAGAGATGTAAATGTTTCCATGATAGTTCTATCGCCAATCATTCTTAGAGCTCTATTTTGAATTCTATCCCAAAGATTCAAATCAGTTTTGGGAGCTCCTGCCCAAATGTGCGAGTTATACTCCAGCTTTGGACGAATGAAGGCCTTATAGATTACAGCCAGATCAGACGGGAAGAAGTATTTCTTGCACCTTCGAAGAAAGCCCAAACACTTTGCAGCATTTTTATCGACATCAAATATGTGTTCATTCCACAAAGGTGGTCTGCGATGTACATGCCAAGGCCTGAAAGCTGATCGGTTTCTTCAATGCAAGTGCCGCTCAGGGAGAGCGGCAGGGGGGTGGGTTCTGCTTTAACGACAGAACACAGCACTGAGTTTTTGAAGCATTAAATTCTACACGGTTTTTAATTCCCCATTGGACAATGCTGTCAAGATCAGAATTTAATGAGCTTATCATACGCTGCCGTTCCAGTTGCACATCCGAAAAACAAGAAGGTGCATCTAAAAACGAATATGAAAAGCTGAGAGTACTATCGTCAGCAAAACAATTAAGTAGATTAGAAGTTCCAGATAAGAGATCATTAATAAAAATGAGAAAGAGGGTCGGAGACAATGCGGAGCCCTGGGGCACACCAGCATTTATTTTGTGGATATCAGACTTGAAACTGTCCAATACAACTTGTATTGATCGGTCCGAAAGGTAATTTCTAATCCAACGAAGAAGAGATTCATCAATACCAAATGCGCGCATTTTCGATAAGAGAGCTTGATGCCAAACTCTATCAAATGCTTTTGAAATATCAAACGCAATAATCTTACTTTCTCCAAAACGATGGAAAGATTTGTGCCACTGTTCGGTGAGATATAGTATCAGATCACCAGTGACCTATTGCTACGAAAGCCATACTGCCGGTCATTAAGGATTTTTCGTTCTTCAAGATATTTCTTGAGCTGATAATTAATCAGCGTTTCCATGACCTTGGAAAGTGTGGCAGCAATGCCATATATGCCATAGAATAGAAAATTATAATGTGAAAAGGACACCTGTGAAATCGCGCACAGCCTAAGTCAATATATAGCGCAATCTATCCGGCTGTGGCATTGATCGCAGAACAGTATCATCTAATATATATGGATCTGGTATCTCATAAACTTCTCCACCCAAAATGCACGCAAAACGTCTTTTATCACAATGAATTTCACAATCAACCGAAATTTTCCAACCTTCACAACGAATTTTTCACCTTTAAGTCGTCCAAAAAATCCATGGAACATTCTAGACAACCGGCAAAATAAAATATCAATTTAATGGGAATCAAATCCTGTAGTTGTGTTCATACACGCGGCAACAAAGAGAAGCCAAAATAAAAGTATGTGTATACAAAATAAAACATAATTATTATTTATTCTAATAAAGCAATAACAAACATGTGAGTGCATTTTTATTCATAACTCAGGTCCTAGATATCGGACAGCAAACACATTTCTTATTTTATTTATATAACGGGTGATTTTTTTGCTACTTGGTTTTTGACGTTTATATTTTTGACAGATCACACATGACAAATTCCACGAGCATTTGACATTTCGATTCAGTATTGTTTGCCATTTCATCATGAATAGACTTACGCCTGAACAACGTTTGCAAATTATTGAAATTTATTATCAAAATTCGTGCTGTGAAAAATGTGTTTCGCAAGCTACGTCCGTTTCAGCGACGAGGCTCATTTTTGGCTAAATAGATACGTGAATAAGCAGAATTGCCGTATTTGGAGTGAAGAGCAACCAGAGGCAATTCAGCAGCTACCAATGTATCCCGAAAAATGCACTGTTTGGTGCAGTTTATGGGCAGGCGGCATCATTGGGCCGTACTTCTTCAAGGACGATGAAGGCCGCAGGGTTACGGTCAATGGAGAAAGGTACCGTTCGATGATAACAGATTTTTTTTTGCCGAAAATGCAAGAATTGAACTCGGTCGACATGTGGTTCCAACAGGACGGTGCCACATGCCACACTGCACGCGAAACCATGCATCAATTGAGAGGCGAATTTGGTGAGCAGTTGATCTCACGTTTTGGCGCAGTCAATTGGCCACCAAGATCATGTGATTTGACCGCGTTAGACTATTTTTTGTGGGGCTATGTTAAGTCTATTGTCTATGGGGACAAGCCAAACACGATTGCTGCCTTGGAAGCCAACATTGAACGCGTCATTGGTGAGATTCCGGCCGAAATGTGTGAAAAAGTTTGCCAAAATTGGACTTTCAGAATGGACCACCTGAAGCGTAGCCGCGGGCAACATTTAAGTAAAACTATTCTTAAAAAGTAAATGGCAGAAATTGATTTATCGATCCAAAAAAAAATTTCATTCACTTTTAACAAGTTTCTGTGTTTTTTTGAATTTTCAAAAACCAAGCTCTTAAAAAATCACCGTTTATATTCTTAATTTTTTTTCTAAAAAAAAAAACAGACAGACTGACAGACATTTTGACTATCGTTTTGGTCTTCGCTATCATCGTAATGTCATATTTGATTATTATCTCTAAACTTGTTTTTCCAACGAATGCTTAATATGCCTTATAGTACCCAAAATCTCAAGTAAAAGACGTGATCCACTAAAGAAAAGTGTACGGGCAAGTGACAAAATAGCCATAGAAAAGCCCGGAAAAAGTAAAGAAAATTTTACTAATAAAGACATCTTAGTAAGCCTACTAAAGTTTCAAGTCGTTACCGATGTAGCAAAGAGGCAGTCGAGAAATTTCAGTAAAGGCATTCCCGTTAGCACCACTACTATTCAACTCATGCATCTGCGATCTTCCAAACGGGAAGTTTTTTTTTTACGTGTGGTATCATTCACCGGAACCCAATTTAACATCACATCAACATCAAGTATCATAAGAGACTACAAGTGATAATGCCACAAAACCATCGTCAACAACAGGAAGTGTTCGAGAACTATTTTTGAATGAAACTTTACACCGAACCAATCTGCTGAGACGACGACCGAAATTCTTCGCAAAGCCAATTCATTATGAAATAAGTTTCAGCGACATTTATCTAGAAAGTGATCAAATCGGTTATCGACGATCCACGAATGTATGTAACCGTTGTTTTTTTTTCGAGACGTGTGGTCTTCAAGAAGAAATAAAACGCATATAATTTAATGTTATGGCCAACAATTTAACCTTTTTTTATTTCAAAGATAAGTGTTTGCCTTAATGTTTTATTAATGATTTCTTGCAAGTGGCTGCGCAGCGCCTGGCTCGAATAAATTCTAGTCGAGAAGCCCAATTTTCGACCAGTTTTTGCAGCAATTGGGGCCATATGTCAACAATAACGCGCCGAGTATTCTCTTCCAATGCGTAAATATCGACTAGGGCCTAATATCTGCGTTGAAAAGCAACTTCGCATAACCCACAAAAAATAGTCCAGGGGTGATAGATCGCACGATCTTGGAGACCACACCACAGGCCCACGACGCGAGATAATGCGCTCCCCAAAAGTTTCCTTCAATAAATTGATATGGCATATAGCGCCTTCTTGTTGGAACCAAAGGTCGTTCACATCAACGTCCTCCAATTCAGGCACGAAAAAGACATTAATAATAACTCTATATAGTGTTCAACATTAACTGTAACAGTATTGCCGGCTTCATCAGAAATATAGACCAACTAGCAAAAAGTCCCCGGCGTTGCCCGGGCACCCGAGGCAAAAGTTTTTTCATTCAATATCTTCCAAATGAAATGAAGAATTAAGAAAACAAATTTGTAAGAAAAAGGATTTTTCATTTATTTTGTCGTTCAATACCCATGCTCTGTAACTTTCGAATCGATAATAATAGTCGAGAAACAAAAAAAAAATTGTTTGTTTTGGTTTTAAGATGTCAAAATGACACTTCAATTTATTGCCTTCCAATGGAAATAATAACATAACATAATAACATAAACCCATTTTTTTTTCAGAGGCTGTAATTGAGGAAAATTTTTTTAGTTATTGAAGATGGGTACACGATTAGTTTTCTTATTTTTAACAAACGAACAATTCTCCATTTTGGGACCCTTCCCATTCGGGTTGTTGTCTTTTTACTTGCGATAGGTAAAAACAATTTAAGGCAAGTTATGCATTCGTCGAAAAAAAGTTTTGACATAATAATCAAATATGACATTACGATGACAGTGAAGACGAAAAAACATGGTCTAAAAATTCTGTTCGTCTGTATGTTAGTATAGCCCCTTAGATTCCAAATATGTGGGCCGAATTCCTTTAAACTTGGTATAGTGCTTTTTTTTGTAAAACTGCCATATTATGTTAAAGCTCATTTTTCTCGAAAATGATTCTAACAATTTTGATTTAAGAAATTCAGAGTATTTTTTCGGTATGAACTATTATATATAGTTGGAAAAAGAATTACCAATAATAGGTAAGAACGGTACCTTCCACAGGACCTATTTTTTTGCTTTCTACTATCTGGAAAACGGCTTAGGTGATTCTTTCGTCCTTTCGAAATTTTACATATATTATGGGTTAGGTACGTCAACTTGTGATGCATACCAATATTTTTAATTACCCAATAGATATCTGTTTGTATTTTTAAAATCATATTTTAAAACTTTATTATAAGTATACACAATATGCTTTATTCCTATTATTTCCTATAAAATGTTTATCATAAAGTGAAATTCATCTTTATCAATTTGTTTGCTAAGGCTAATCTCGGAAACCACGCATACAATTTAAAAACTCTTTTGGTTTTGAAATGTAGTTTGCTAGTGGCTTGAAGGTTAAATATTTTTAGGAACAAATTAGCTGTTTGTAGGGTGAAATGGGCTAAGCGGAAAAAAACAGTACTTGTGAAAGTACAAATTTCGGGACTGTGAAAGTTTACACAGCAAACTTGATTTTCGTTGTAAACTTAACATATGGCCAATGAAAAAGATGACAGTTAAGTGTAAAATCTATCAACTCTTATAGCTGGCACATGAAAAGTTGGGACCCACCAAATTTTTTTTTCTTTCATTCAAATATCAACTTACGCGAAAGCATGAGCTTACATTTGCAATTTGATTTTTTACGTTCGCAAAAGTAGCCACTGGGGCTGGGGAATCCTTGTAGATGTAAGCTCAGTTAATATCCTAATTTCAATATTCTCATCAAACTATTCATTTCTAATATGGTGCCAAACACACGCGACCTTACGCTGAAATGCAAGGAATATTCCATGAATTCATCAGCCCTGTAACCGCGAAAATACCTGATTTCGCGATTGTATGTGTTTACATGCTAGAATAAATTTTCCTTGCAAACTTGAAAAAATTGATAGTTCAGTGCGAAACCGTAGGAACATTTTTGCTTTCATAAAAATTGTCCCGGCAACGACGGTGAATTGATGTATGTATATAAGCCCCGCATAAATAACAGAAAACGAACACGTCTAATGTAGAATTTGTTTCATCGAAATCTTCGGAATTTTTCTTGCTGGAGCCCTGTTAGCCTAAAACTCAAAATTTCGGGTATTTTAAGGTTTAAAGTAAGACCGAACTAATGCGACACTTTCCGACACTATGCATAATTTTTTTCATGCGGCACTTGAATGGTAACCTTTTTCGTCTTACGTCTTCGCTATCATCGTAATGTGATGTTTGATTATTATCTCAATTTTTTTTTTCAAAGAATTACAAATTTTGTTTCTTAATTTCTTATTTCATATGGAAGATATTGCATTAAAAGACTTTTGCCTCGGGTGCCCGGGCAACACCGAGGGCTTTCTGCTAGCTTGGAAATAAAATCCATGGGGATCGAACCCACACGTCTAAGTTAGCAATCAAGCACTTTATCCACTGCGCTATTGCCACCCATTTTGGATATAAAATCCAAGGAAACCGCAAAACGTAAACAAAACGAAATATAAATTTGGAAATTATATTTTAAAATCAGGATAAATTTAACAGGTAAGTGCAAATATTTGTGTATAAGGCATATAAAACATAACTTATATATTAAATTTAATAGCCTATAAGTTGCCAAAAGGACAACAGAAGAAGATACAATCATTTTTATGGCGTGTCAAATGGTAAGTCATCAGTTTACCTGTCAAATACAGACAAACTGACATCGAAACAAAAATACACTTTTATATATTAGTAGAGTTAATTCCGTCTGCCCATAGAGCACACCATAAACGGCGTCTCAACAATGGCTTGTGGATTATGATCATTCCAAATAAGATAATTTTGCTTATTAACGTACCTATTTAACCAAAAGTGAGATTCATCCCTGAACAAAATTTTCTTGTGAAAATTTGGATCGGTAGCCATCTTGTTTGGGTATTATTTTGGTAATAAATTTGCACGATATGCAAACGTTCATTATTAAATGGCAAATCAAACTGAGCATATATCAAGTAACAGCTGTCAAATAGGCCAACTCCGAAAAAAGTATTGCCAGATTGAAAACCACACATCTAAAAAACACCAATTACTTTCGCAGTGCCTGCTAACCATCAAGACCTTCCTAAAAAAATGTGGATTAGCCTGAATAGAGTGCGAACAACTAAAGCCATACTTACTTTCCTAAGGTGGCGCTACAGTCTGGGTTGAACAGGGCATCAACCAACAAGCTTCTTCCAGTCGGCTCGGCTTCTAGCTAGCTGTCTCCAATTTCGCTTTCACTTGCTGCGCCACCTTATATATTGTACTCCTATATTGCATTTTCCCACGGATTTGGATTCAGAGACTTTCCACACCGGAACATTGCGATATGGATTCGCTCTAGGTGGCCCAGCCATCTTAGTCGTTGGTTTTCACGTTTGTTGCTAGGTCGGTGTCGCCGTACAGTTCGTTGTTGTATCTTCTTCTCCATTCCCATCTATGCAGACGGGACCAAAAATCGGCACAAGGACATGAGTCTCAGTTTTGCTTTTTGGGAATTATGTCCCACAGCGCGTGGCAATAGCCACGTGTGGGTTCAATCCTCACTCTATGCAGCATTCTTTTCTATCCCCAGTTTTAATTGGATGCCGCCCGTGGGTTAAAATGCGATAGTAAATACCTAATTCTGAAATCAACTGTGCTAACAAGAAATTCTTTCCTGTCTTTCTATTCAGTTTAGTTGCTCGAGTGAGGGCTTGTTCTCAATTGTCTTCTTAGCCCAAAGAGACATCGATTAGTAAGAGCAAGTCTTCGTTTGATATCAGCGCTTGCACTGGTATCGTTCGCTGAGATTATAGCGGATTCTAGGTATTCAGTCTCCAACGCTATGGCGTACAGAACATCCAGTATATGACTACCACAGTTGTAATGTTAACTAGTGCTAAACGATTTCTACTGTAAAATGGCAAGACAGATAAAACAACATGGCTACCATGGACTGTCAAAATCAACTACTCTTTTCTCTTGGTAAAACAGACTTGAGATAATACCTACATATTTTTTTACAAAAAATGGTGTACCTACGGTTCTTCTTCCCCCACTTAGTGTTGTAGCTTCAAAATATTTTGATGAAAGGCAATTATACTCTAGGTCTACAAAGTCATGTGTTTGGAATATTCTTACCTATTAAAGCTTGTAACAGATTTAAGGAATATGATACAAATCTACCAAAGTCGTCTGGTGAACATAATCATTAAATAACTCTAAGCTCAATATCAAACCATTGAAAATAAATTAAATTATTTTAGCTTATGTACAAAATATTTCATCGGTGAAATTCTTGGAAAATTGGTCTGGTTTCTTTTTTTAAGTAAATTGCTATGCACAAAACAAGACAACTTAACAACTGTTCCCAGAAATTTTAAAGCATCACGTCCGTTTTATGTTACTTTTATATTTTATTTCACAGGAACTTAACTCAGAAATTATATTTCAAGGGTAACTTTGAAGGCGAAATTGAATTGATTATATTCTCATCTGTGTTATGCTCAGTGCTCAGACATCATTAAAACAAATAGCGATAGGTCTTGTGTATTTAACCTTTATTTCGAGTAACCTACTCAAATAAGAGCATTAAAAATAATTCCTTTTTAATTTTCAAAACGGCAAATTTTAATAAATTTGTGGAAGCATTTGGTAATTCTGGGAAATTCAATGGGATTTAGGGTGTTTTTCTCGGACTTAACGGGCTCCCGACCAGTTAAAGGTCATTGCCTGCCATCACGAGTTTCATCTTTTAACAGGGGGTATTGGTCTTCTGTGTCGTCTCCCACTTTGGGGCTGGCATTCGACGAATCTCTGGGCTTGAACATTGCGGTGTAAGATTGACCGATGTGTTCTAACCAATGTTGGTGGCGTATTTTGGCTTTTTGCATTTACCCACTTTGTACAGATCATATAGTTCGAAGGTATCGTCCCCCTCATTTCAACGCCTCGTACATAGAACAAATAACTTTTTTTTAAAGAGCTCAGTAGTATCAGCTTTCGTTCTATGCTTATTTCAGTTCAGTTACCTAAAGAGAGAAGTATTTTTAAAAGCATACATTTAGGGGATGTGAGCCCATTGCTTAGGGTTGGGTTCGATATACAGCTCTTTTTATAATCCCGTTTTTTTTAAATCCCGCTTTTTTTCAAATCCCGGTTCTCATAAGCCCATTTCTTATTATTCCGCTTTTGGAATCAACACAAGGTGCAAAAAGGGCGGCGCATACCCCCTGCTACGACTAAGGATGTGGGGTGGGGCAATGTTGGGTGTATGCAAAGGTTTTTGTGTAACATTTATCAAAATACAAAACGGGCTAAGTGGGATTAAACGGGAATTTAAAAAGCGGGATTAAAAGAGATAGGGATTTCGAATAAGCGGGATTAAAAAAAACGGTATTTTAGAAGACGGGATTTAAAAACTTTTATTTCGGTATTTTCGAAAGGCGCTATTCCGATACGTTTCCCACTGGTAATTGTTATCCAGATTTTCAATAAGGTATACTCCAAGGTAGGTGAACTCTACTTGCCTCCAAATTGTTGGTATTAATCCTGATGTTTTGTCCTAAGCGATATGAGCAGATGCTTGCTTGCAGGTGACTAGTTTTGTCATCGACTTATAAGAGTATATCAACTGTTAGTCAATTCCGAATAACACCCCTAAAGGGAACGGCCGATGATGTCTGTATCGTCTTCATAATCAGCCTACTGGATGGAATTGCGGAAAACATTGCCTTCCAGATTAAAGCCGTTTTTACGCCCGATTTGGTCTAGGACGAGATTAAATAATTCACATGATAGCGCATCTCCTTGCGAAACCCTCCCCAGTTGTACCAACATTGCAACTTTTGAAAAAGCTGGATTAGTGAGGTTAGTATGGGGTTCTCTTCTTGCCTTAACTATGGGTACACACGATACAGCTGGAAATGCTTTTTGACACCTACCTGTCAGTGACAAGTTTACCTTCCCAATTACAAATCGGCATGCGCTTATCATTCGATGTGCTTGTTTTACTCTTCAACATTTTTGGAATATATCTTTTTTCTCTGGGGTTTCTGGTAACCTACGAAGTTTCGTCATTCTGTGAATGATGTTGCGGCAGTGCGACCACCAATTGTTGACGTCTGTGTTAGGTGACTGTACGGCGAAGATCCTCCCGCTCAGGGGTATGGGGTTAGGCCGTATCACCTGTCTTCCAATTCTAATTAATTAACTTGTTATCAAAAACAAAAAAATCGATCACGATTCTAACCTTTGGAAATGTCTAGTCCAAAATTTCATGTTTAAATTACAAAATTAATTATCTGAAAATATTAACTGCCTGGCCAGTAGGACCTCCATGGGAATTGAGTTAAGTGATCGCTAAATCCGCACCTAAAACAGGAATTGTAATAAGTTCATAAAACAAGTTCAATTTTGGAGCACAAAACCCGTTAAAAGCTATTTTGGATCAAGAATTAAAATCAGCGGGAAGCGAATTGACGACGAATGCTGACACATGCCAAAAAAAGCGTACAAGGAGTCTCAAGGGGGCAAAAGTATCTGATGAGTTCTGTGGGAGAGAGGGACACCGGCATCTCAGAAAGAAAAAAAGTGAAAATGAGAAGTCCGGGATTGAGGAAATTGGGAATTGGAATTTACCAAAAGGTAAATACGACCTCAAAAGTTTACAGAGCACGAAAAGAATCCTGCAAGCATATGAAGAAGAGAACATAATGTAAAAACGCAGTCGATATTAAGAATTTGGAAACTTTGGTAGACTGTTAAAACATAACGGCGTTGAAGAACCGAACTACTCTGTCAGGCATAACGAACTAAAATGATTTTGGACAAGTTGCCACCGCGGCTGGTTCGAATAAATTCCAGCCGAGAAGCCCAATTTACTGCCAATTGTTGAAGCAATTGGGGCCGTATGTCGGCAATAATGCGCCGAATATTCTCTTCTAAGGCGTCAATGGTCTCGACTTATTTGCGTAGGCAAGAGACTTCATATAACCACACAAAAAATAGTCCAGCGGTGTTAAATCGCATGATCTTGGAGTCCACGCCACAGATTCACAACGCTAGATAATGAATTCACCAAGTTTCCTTCAATAAGTTGATTGTTTCGTTGGCTTTATGGCATGTACCGCCGTGTTGTTGGAACTGAACGTCGTCCACATCAACATCATCCAATTCAACCACGAAAAAGTTATTAATCATGCCTCTTTAGAATTCCCCCTTGTCTTTAACGTTATGGGCGGCTTCAATTTTTTAAGAAATATTGAATGATTCCCAACAGCACCCCAAACAGAACCTTTTTGAGGATATAACGGTGCGGCGTGGCGTCTCAACAATGGCTTGTGGATTATGATCACTCCAAATATGACGATTTTGCTTATTAACGTAGCCATTTAACTAAAAGTAAGCTTCATCGCTGAACAAAATTTTTTTGTGAAAATCGGAATGGGTGGCTATCACGTAATAATGGTAATAAATTTGCATGATTTGCGAACGTTGTTCAGGAGTCAGTCTATTCATTATGAAATGGAAAAGCACATTGAGCATAAATCAAGTGACATCTGCCAAAAAGACCGACTTCGAAAAAAGTATTGCCAGATTGAAAACGACACGTCTAAAAAAAAACACCCATTATTGGCGATGAAGTACCGAACTACACTGTCAGGAAGAACGAACTATTCAATATTCAAATACCAATAATTCTGCGACATGACTTGGTCGAAGTTAAGATAACCATATCGAGACTCAAGTGCAATAATGCTGCTGGAGCTGATGGTTTAAACGCATCCGATGATTTCGTTAGGAGTAAATTGTGATGCTTTTTTAGTTTATAGCTGAGGTAACGTTAGGCTGGTCTTATGTCTTACCGAAGAAGTCAATTAAACTAGGTGTGTGAAGTGTTCAGAAATCCTTTTAAATATCAATATTAATTTGGTTCTTAATAACTATTACAATAGCTTCATTTAAAAATACTTTAACAAGGTTACTTTTTCTTAAATTTTTTTTAAATGGCTAAAGTCGTCTGTCAGTTAGCAATTAATACTTAATTTATTTATACACAAGAAAAGTTTTTTTTTCTTGTTTTTTACAAAAAATTCTTAAAACATTGGTTTTCTATAACCAAGTGCTAATTTTTTATGTAGTTGTACAAAATCGTCCAGTCAATTTCATCTTCGGTTAAATAATTTTTCCCGAACGTATTACTTCTGGTTTCGGCATAAATAGGGCATCTACCCATAAAATGAAACACATCTTCTCATTCTCTAAGGTTGCACACTCCACAAATAACTTCCAGGCCACTCCTATTTGAAACATAATTCAAAGGCAGGATCTCACCTAGTATTTTTAAGACCAGTGACATGTTGTTAGATGGATATTCAGCTCTGAAAAAAGTAATGCGTAGTTAAGTTGTGGTTAAGATTAGCATATATACTTCTTTGAGATAAAGTTTTGGCTTTCCAAATGTAATTTTATCTGAATTGTACGTCTATTAAGTCCACAAGGTCATTAGGGGGTGACCGTAGCGCGATAGTTGTGTGTTCGCCTGTCAACTCATGGTTACAGGTTCGATCCTTGCCGTGGTCTATGTCATCTTATTTTTCCATTAAAACCAATTCTAAAATAAAATGCCATAAAATGAGTTGCTGGTTTACTCATTGCATGCTGCTTAGGCTCAGCACTAACAACATGTGATTGAGTAAAACTATACCGATATGACAACGAATAAAAAATAATGCGAATTATAAAGGACATAGCCGCCATCGCTGGAGATAAGATCTGATACAAAACCCATCTCCAGTCTCAGAACATCGCGCCACACATCTTTCCTATCCTTCTTTCTCTTCCTCAACCTCATGCCTGCGCTGTGTTGTAACATTTAAAGGGTAGTATCTATAATCCCTTGAGCGCGTGTAGATTATGAAAAAAATACAGTTCGCTTTTCCACGTGTTCATCGCTTCGTGAGTGGAGTCCACAGTACTCAGATAATTCTCTCCAAGACTCACACCATGATATTTTCTTATAAGTCAGCAACATCGTTATTTTTTTAAATAATACGTTTCCTTAAAATAAATCAAATCTAATAATTTTATACAATTTGCGATAGAGTGCCCAGCCCTGGTCAACACCAAAGGCACAAAGTTCGGTGGTATAGAGTCCACGGCTCTGGTCGAAACCAACGGCACAGAATTTACAGCACTAGGCCAAAATCTTGCGAAACTCCTAACTAGTTCACCAGGCAATCAGCAGTATGTTTCGAGGAACGTCCTTTATGGACAATAGATTGGTCATTGGTACATATAATATCCATAAGGTAGAAGTCCATGCTTTTTCATAAAAATCTTACCTCCTCTTGATATATTTTCAGTAACAAGCAAATATAAATTGTAAGAGTGCAGAAAAACTCATCGCATGTAAATCATATGATGATTTACTTGATGATGATGTTTTGTATTCATTATAAATCGTATGGTCACGTGTCTGCTTACTGACGATACTCTGCACATCCGTACTTTGAGCGTTATAGCTTTTGAATTTTAAAATTGAATAGAAGTTGAAGTGGAAGTTAGCTCAATTCACTGCAAGCATATAGTCTCCCCAAACCAACACGGTATCTTCAAGGGCAGGTCTACTACTACTAACATGTTAGAATTTGTTTCAGGAACCTTATGCTTTCTTGAAACGGTACTGAGGTCGATGTGATTGCAACCGATCTTAGCAAAGCCTTTGACAAAACTTCACACTCTTTGATTGTTTTCAAGTTGAATGCCCTAGGATTTCAACCCATATTCGTTTAATGGGTTCAGTTATACTTAAAAGATCGGCAATATAGAGTAATCTTTAGTTCCACTGAATCTGACCCTATCCTTGCAACTTTTGGCATCCCGCAGGGAAGCCACTTTGGCCCACTGATCTTCATTTTGACTATAAGCGACGTCGACTGTATATTAAAAGACTCTTATATCAATGTTCGTCGATGATACGAAAATCTTTAGGTGCACAACATTCCCTGTCGACTATTTTCTACTACAAAATGATCTTAACGGATTTTCAACCTGGTGCCGTAAAAACTTTTTTGAGCTCAATGTTAACAAGTGTCAAGCCATCACCTTCTCCCGTAAGCGCTTTCCACTTCCTGCTAAGATGTATCTTATCGAAAATGTGCCTGTCCCATCGGTTGATTCATTCTGCGATCTTGGAATAATCTGCGATAGAGAATTGAATTTTCGTTCCCACATTGATAAGTCCATTAAGAGAGCTAACTCCGCACTCGCCTTTGTGAAACGATGGTCAAGGGAATTCTCCGACACTTTTGTCACTATATCTCTCTATACCACAGTTGTTGGGCCACTTCTTAAATATGCAAGCCAAGTCTGGTACCATATTACCTTAATCCTTCTCTTCGAATAGAAGCTGTTCAACGTAGATTCCTTCGTTTTGCGCTCCGTGGCCTTCCCTGGTCTGAGGCACCTAACCTGCCTCCCTCCCAACATCGCTTAAATTTAATAAATATGGACTCCCTCGTATTTCGCCGACGATTGGTTGATACTTGCTTCACCCATCAGCTCTTAGCTGTTAATATCGATTGTCCAGGTCTTCTTCAAAAAATTTCCCTCCAAGCCAACTCCAATAATCTCCGATCCATATCTCTGTTCCAAATCAAGCTTCATCGCACTAATTATGGTAGCAACGAACCTATAAGCCGTATGCTACGTACCTCTAATAGCGTGCACAACTTATTCGACTTCCATTTAACCAAAGATAACCTGAAAATCTCACTTTAACGAGCCTCGTACCCTTCCTAGTCTTAAAAAATATTAGTCTTAAGTTAGTTAAGTTAAAATAAATGTAAGTGTTAAGTTAGAATGTAAGTTTGCTTGTACTCAGCTTAATAAATAAATAAATAAATTGAATGTGTGGTGGAAATTGGAATGTCGAGTGTTTGGTAAGGTTGCATTTGTAACTTCGTTACAGTATGCACCAACTCGTCTGCAAGATATGGTCGGATGAAAGCATGCCCGACCAATGGAATCTTAGGATTGCTTGCCTGATTTTCAAAAACTGAGACCCTCTGAATTTCATCAACTACATATGTCTCAGTCATCTTAGCATCTCATACAAGATCTTCTCTTCTCGATCGTATGAACGCCTAAAACCGTTCGCCAACGACTGATCCATATACGAATAAGTGTGCGGTTATAGGCTAGGAAAGTTTACCGTCGACCAAATATTAAGTCTACGGCAGTTCTTGAAAAAAAAAACACAGGAGCTTCAAATCGATACCCACCACCTCTTCATCGATCTCATAACAGTGAGAGCATCTATAGATATGAGCTGTATTGATCAATGTGCATTTTTGGCATCCCTGACAAACTCGTCTATTTTCGCAGAATGACGGTGGAAAATTCACGCTTTTCCATCAAATCCGGTAAAATTCTCACCGATTCCTTCGAAGTCAAAAAATGATTTAGGTAAGGTCATTGTATATAGATATTAATAGTACTATCATGACGACGAAATTCATAAAGCCTGCAATAAGTTTTACTACTCATCATGGGTTCCACTACCAAATCGGTGGTTGGTAGTGTTGGTGTGTTATGAAAATGCGTATGAAGATAATAGTGTGATAATAAATTGATGAGAGAAATATATACAAAATTTATTATAAGTTAGAGGAGAAAAGGAAAAAAATTTAATATTTAATATTCAAGTATACACTTGTGTGCAACGGTCACTACTAAATAAAATAAACTTTTTTACCAAATGAACAAACATGATAACAATTTAACACTTAAAATTTGAGATTTCTGTTAATCGTTGTGCAAAAAAAATTGTTCTTGTGACAAAATTTTTTTTTATTTTATATTAATATTTTTTTTGGATTTTGAAAAAAAAAAAATTTTTTGAAAATTCAGATTTGATAAGTAATTTCGTACAAAATCGTGTTGACGAATTTTCAAATAAGAATTGTTTATTATAGGTATTATAATATTTTAATATTTATTTGCAAAATATTGTTTTTTTTTTCAAAATCCAAAAAATAAAATAAAGTTTAATAACAATTTTTTTTTTTGAAAATTCTTGGAGCCGTTTTTGAGAAATAAAGTTTTTTCTTAACGGTTTTTAACATTTGTATGGGAGGTACCGTTGTTTGTTATTTTAGAAAAATAGTTTTTTTTAACTATTCAAGATAATGTCAAAAAAACTACTAAATACGAAGTTTCGAAAAAATCTTTAAGTCGTTTCCGAAATTTTGGATTTTCAAAAAGAAAATTTATTTAGAAAAAAAATTTTTTTTTCAAAAGTTTTGGTATACAATAGTGTTAAGACTTTCTAGGAGCTTCTGCGTAAAAAATTAAAAAAAAATCAGATTAACCGTTTCCGAGAAAATCGAAAACCAAAAAAAATGGTTCTACTAGAGGTTCCAAAAAACAATTTTTTTTCAAAAAAAAAAAAAAAATTATTAAAAGGTACCCTTTTCCTCTTCATTAATGAACTAATTTTTTTTTATAAAAATCGTTGGAGCCGTTTTTGATAAAAATATGATTTTTTTTGCCCAAAAAAAAATTTATGGGAGCTACTGTTATTTGTCGTCTTAAAAAAAATTTACAAAAAACGTGGGCATATTACCGAAAAAACAATATGTACCAAGTTTGAAGCAAATCTATCAAAGCGTTTAGGCTGTAGACACGAGGACAGACAGACAGAATGACAGAAACCGGAACTAGGGGACCCACTTTTTTGGTGTTCTCTATGATCATAATGTCAAGTTTGATCAAAATCTCGAGTTCGATTTTTTTCGAATCCATAACTTGTAATATAGTACCTACATATATAATATCGCTAGTAAAAAAAAAATAATAAAAATACTACCTAGGTATAACTACTTTATTTCCTAATAAAACTGTCTGGAGAAAAAATTAAATTATTCTCAATAGATATTATATTTGAAAAAGAAGAAAAGTACCTATGTACATACATATTGTATGTAGATGGGTATCTGGGTACAAATATACCTACCTAAACAAACGAAATATCTCAACACTGCTTTGGTATTTTCGCATAGAAAAAGTGAAAAGTAGCAACGTTGCTACAATTCAAAATCCTAAAATCCACCAAATATTTAAAATTTGAAAGAAAAATTTAAAATAAATTCTATAATAACCTATACATGCATGTATATCCATATACATTCTTACTTCAAATTCATGTATACGCCAATAGCCTTGATATAATTTATTTATACCCACCATATTTTGAATGTTGCCATGGCAAAAACAGCTTATTCGGTTTTCTCCCATACCATCTATATTGTTGTCAGAACTAGTAAGTTTCGACCGTCTCCCTTGCTTTTTTTCGTATTTGCCACTACATTTACTTCTTCCACATCAACAATTCAATATCAAGAAAAAAAAGCTAAAAAATTCTTTCTCATAGTAGTACTATAGGTTTCATATACAAAGGTAAGGTGACGGACTGTCGTGAAATTTTTTTTAAATCATACTTGAACGAATAGTGCAAATTTCCCGAGCCAACACGAGAGGAACTATTTTTCAAAAGTCCATTTTACTAAATGGATACGCCGACTATATTGACATAATCGGAAGAACACAGCATAATTTCAAGACGCCTGTGATAGTTTTGAGACCGAAGTGGAGATATACTAGTGTGAATGAACACAAAGCAGGCTTCCGAAGCGATGCTTTGTTGTTGAACTTCTCTCGAGGATAACTTCCCATGGGATGGCCTGATTCCACGTGGTAACGTAAGCATTACCTCTTATTTTTAAATTGTCCAATTGAATAAACCAATACCGTTTTACTCAATCAAGACCTTGAACTTTTAAAAGTACTATTACTACGGATTATGTACTTGACCTTCTTCCAGTTCACTAAGTTAGCGATGAGCTTGTTTTACACAGATATAGGGTAGGTATACCTACTTTATGCTATTCAAGTTAGAAATACTAAAACGTCAATTCCAAGTAACAACACTTGCACCACCACTTAATATTGCTGCTCCAATATTTTTCAACACTTCTGATGGATTTGTGCACAGAACTTCTATTCGTATCTATAGACATTAAGTAATTTTAAAAAAAAATCAATTCATTACAAACCACTTAAATACAATAAAGTGTCCTTCATAAAAGATACACAGCAAAGCAGTAATTACTTAGAGTCCATTAGGAGATGAACTTTTTAATTTGAACACACGTGTGCGTCAGTCGTCACTACTGGCACAACACACCACATCGCATCACCATTTCACCATCACATCGCATTGAAAATGAAGAGTCTTGATGAAACTTTGAAAATGTTGGTGAGCCCATCAATGGAACTTTCACAGAAAGTTGTAATATTATCATTACCTAGCATTAAACTTTGTTCCAAAGACGGACCACATTCCCACCACACTCAACTTCTCACTTAAAATTCCTCCTTCCGCCCTCTCTCCATCGACAAGAAATGTGTATCGCGTGACATTGCCAATTATTTTCACATTAAAATGTGTTTACAAGTTTGTATGGTGTTCCATTGAAAATGAATAAGGACGACGAAAATCAGGACATATAAGTACATAGTTGGTTTGTCGGTCATAAGCATACACAAATATAATATGAAATTTAATCTACCAGCTATACATACCTCGTCGTCTGTCAAGAGAAAGTTTTACCAAACATCATGCAACTTCACCAGACCCAAAGTTGGCAGTGGTTTATGGCCAATGATTTAACTTTTGTGCGTTAGCCCAGTACAAGAATTGGACGGACATTAGGCTCTGATCTATGCCAGATCTCAGAAGTTGATATCCTTCAACTCCTGTCGCAACCACCATGCCACCAACACCGCTAGTTCTCCTGAACTGACAGTCAGTTAAATGAGAATAAGACACATGCATGGTAAATTGAGTGAACAAAATGTGCGTTGAAATGAATTAAGAGAAATGTTAACGATCTTCCGTGTTGACAGGGCTGCCAACTCTGACGAGCAAGGTTTTATTCCCACATGTGTGTATGGGGCGTGTTGAAGTTGAACTGATTGAAAATTATTTGTGAGGAAATTAATAACTCAATTACCTACCTTAGTTGGACAATATTTTCTTAGTTAAATATTAAACAGCATTTACTTATACAAACCGACTGGATAGGTATGCATTTTTTATTATATCCAACCCCATATGTTAATGTGTGTGACGTTTGTGGGTGTGTTCGATTTGAAATTTTAATGTTGCAGTGTGCCTTTTCTGTTTAGGGAGATATGGAAAGTTGTTCGTCTGTTTAGAATAAAACTATTTAACAGTAACACGTGGTGCTTATAGATATATTTATTAAGTGCATCGGGTAAATTGACCTTAAGGCGGGCGGAGGTTAGGGGAATAGAATTCAATTAACCTTAATGTAGGCGTAACTTATGTCATGGTAGAATGTTTGATTTGGGCAAAGTATATAATTTGTTGATTATGCTTGACGAGTTCACACATGTGGTAGGGTCTCACCCTGAGATACGGCAGCTTTTTACCAGCTGGAATGCTGAGTACACTGTTTTCGGACAAAGGGTTGTTGTACGCGTGAGACATATGTAAGTCCAAAAACTAATTTGCGACCTTCATTATATCCCACCTCAGTTGGACATATTATGAATAAGTCTCAACTTTTGTTTGGTGTTAATGGGCCAAATCTTCCAAATCGTATAAGACATAAATATGGCCATATGATACAATTATAAGAGTATAGTTTATGTTCCCAATCTGTCAGAAAACTTTAAAGAGACGGTAAAAAATAGTACTAATGACGTCAGTTTAGCGTATAAGTCCAATAGGACGCTGGCACCTCTTTTCACCAACATGAAAACAAAAACGGAAAAGGATAAGTGCACAGACGTAGTCTATAAAAATAACTGTATTGGCAATGCGGAAGAAAATTGCAATCTTTCCTATATCGGTACAACGAAACAACTTCTTCGTCAACGACTTTCCAACCACAAATCCGACATTAATTTAAAAAGTACTGGGAGGATAGCATTGGCCTTACACTCCATTGAGCATGGACACAAACCAGATTTTGACAGAGTGGAAATCCTGGAAAGGGAGAAACATGTCCCCAAGCGGTATACTCTTGAAACGCTTCATATTATTAACAACAAAAACAATATGAATCGTAAACAAGACAGCCGGATTATTTTATCGGTTTACTGCTCTTTGGTGACTAAGCAGAATCCGTGACCATTTAAAGCCGACTAAACTTCAATCGAAGTATTTTTTTTTATCATTGCTTTATACTCGTATTTGTCTTTCATTGTATTGTTTATATTTATCTGTGATACGTACTAAATGTAAGTTTGCCAAAATTTTACACTAAATGTTCTTATGTGTATAATATGTTCTTTTTATTTTTGTTAATAAAAGATCCCCTGAAGAAGACGGCAACCACCGTCGAAACGTCGGGAAAGGAAATGAAATTGTTTCATTGAAAATACATTACGACCAAAACAGCCGAAAGAGATATATTTAAATCTCGAACACCTATAACAAATGACACAATGTGAAAGTGTCATATATGGTCATATTACCATTTGTCGGTATTCTAAATATTAGTTTTTTACTTGCCAGTACCTGAAAAGTTCTTAATTGTAAATGAATTAATAAATAATGAAAGAAAATATTTAAACTACTTAAAAATCATCATTCAAAATATAAAATAGATTTTAAATGTAAACAATTGGGTCTATTCGGCGAGATCTTTTATTCTGTTGTTCTTCTATTCTGTTATCAATTTTCATACAAAAGTTTAAGCTGTCAAAAAATCTTTTATGAATTATAATTTTGGTATTCTGCATGCTAAATCTGCTATGCAATCTGTTAAGAAATCTGCTAATGAGCTATCAAAACTTCGAAATTCTCAACAAGTCTATTACGAACTGCATTTTTGGTATTCAGCATGCCACAATCTGTTATGGAATCTTTTATGAATTATAAAAAAATAAAAGACACATTTTTGTTACTTTTATCATTAAAGATTTCAATATATGAAGAAAAAACTTTTATTTTGTTAATGAATTGTTCGTAAAAGGACAGATATAACAAAATATTATTAAAATACATAATAAGAAGCACAAACATGTCAATAATTTCAAACTAATTATTTCAATACACGAAAGCACAGAACGCATTTGATGAATGAAATGTAAAAGAAAGTGTCACTTATCTTGCCGGAGTTCGTTTTGCACAAGTTTTTATTTTGGATATTATAAATTCAGGAATTGTTATGGACAAATTGCAAAGATTAAATATTATTTATCTACGCGAAATAAAACACGATAACTGCGCAGGTTAATATTTTCATTAGTCAGTGTCTACTGCCGAGAGTTTTTATTTACCTAGTACAGCTGACAATTTGATAGCAGATTTTAGGTCTGTTCGTATAAATGTTTTTTTTCGAAGTTATATAACAGACTTTTATAAAAGATCGAACTCCTGAATACTTTTATGGTGAAGACCTGTTATGCACCATAACAGAAAATTCATAGCAGAATAACAGATGTGGCAGAATAGGCCTAAATGAATTTAAAATATGCTCGGCGTAAAACTAAATCAAAATAACAGATTGCAAAACCAGCTAGACTGGATGTATATTCTGGATGAGAGATTTTTTTATTTGGTTAGCTTACATTATGTTAACATTTAGTTACATAATGTTAAGTCTGTCAAAAGTCCGAAATGTTTTTTTTGTGGGACTTATGTAGATAAGTGGGATATAGGTCCCAAATTAGATGTTGGGACTTATGTCGCATCTATGTGGGACATAAGTACCAAAAAGCAAAATTGGGAATTATGTCCCAGGGACTAATGTCCCTGCAACATTAGCCGCGTTTTATTATACCCAATGACCCATATGCATAATTCACCCTTGAAAATAAAACTTTCTGGGCTATGAACAAATTTTTACTTTGCAGGTAGGTAACTTTTGTTTTGTTTTAAAGTAATAAATATAAAATAATAATAAAATGGATATTGCAGAGCAACCCATCGATTTCGGAATAATGCCCAGGAACCTCTACCTCGGTGGCAATATACATATGTCGGTAGATCAAAGTGAATCTGATTTCAGTTTAATGGTGATTAAATGAAGTGAAAGAGGAACTAAAAGTTCTGCTTAAGGCCACTTCAAAGGAGGATGGTATATTTTAATGGGCAGGAATTTATACAAATAGTTAAAAAATTTATAAGATTATGTTTTTAACTTATTCGTAAAATTTGTCTTTCAATGATTGGAACATGAAACTTTTTTGCATTTATGTCAAAATGGAGTCGCTAGTTGTGTATAAAGAAAATTAATTAAGTCTCCACCATACTATATCGAAATTTTCACATACAAAAACCAGCAAGGACGATGCTTATACTGTGGATCCATTTGCAATATTTGAAGCAATGTCAATAGCAATGGCAATTGCAATAAAAATATTGGTTTTACATTTCATTGTTGGCAATTTAAATTTCAATAAACTTTGTTTCTACTTTGGTTAATTTAAGGTCAACCAATTTTAAGTTTTATTGTATTTTGTAGGCACATTTACTTATTTGTTTTCATTATCGTAAATTGTTTCACGCACGGCACTCTTTTAAAATAAAGGGAAGACGGGGACAATATTTTAAAATGTCACATTATATTGCCCCTGAGATGGAAAATAAAATCTTTTCCATTGCAATTGCAATATTTGAGGCAATTTTTTCATTACTGCCTTAAATATTGTATGTGGAGCCCTTGGGTTAGACTGTTTTATTAAATTTCAAAATCAAACGACAGAGCAAAAAATTTCGTTTCACCCACACTGCAACGATGCGGTTTATTATTATATGAACTCGATAAAGGACTGGGTATATACTGATCTCCATAAAACACAAGATAGTGCATGCATACAAAAGAGATGAGGCAACTTGAAGACTTTTATAAGTGCGCAGGTACCATTCCACTATAACTTAATAACACTTCGAATTATGCAGATATTATTTATTTTAAAACAATACAATACAGAAATATTTCTTACTTTGTTTGTACAGAACACACTGTCAACCTTTTTTTTTTACTCGGATAGACGTCAAGGATGGTACAAGCGCACCTTATCTCATCTTTAAATTAATAAGGAGTGCGGAAATATTATTCTGTTTTAATTGAACAAAAGTAACTTTTACTAATGCGGTTTTCCATTGCTAAATTCAGAATTTGATGGAATCGGATTTGAATTAATTTTTTTTTCGATATGGTATTGGATTGTATAATAAACTAGTACTAGTTGTCAAAGTAAATGCTTTCAATGCTTCCACAGAAAAATACGGATCTGCAAAATTGATGACTTAACTTGGCAAAATTAATATCTTTTACCAATAGGAAGTCACATAAAAATCACAATAGTGTAGAAGCAGAATTAATTCATTTAAATTATAAGTAGGTATTTGGCAGCACCGTGGTTGACAATTCAAAACTGAAGTACCAACTTGTACAAGTTAAATGTTGCCTGGTGGCGAGATATGTAATTAAATTCTGGTTCAAGAAAATTGATCTCGATAAATATCAAGATCTTTTAGTGTTGTTGTGTTGCATGCAAAGCTTTTGTTGCACTATTTCTGAAATTAATATTTATGATATTATACTATATGGGCAATAATTTGTGCAGGGTTCCGTACTCTAAGCGAAGAAGCGTGAGGAAGTTGAAATACTTTGAACTAACTGTGTTTTGATGTAAAATTACTCTCACCTAAAACACAGCAAAAATCTTTTTAGACTTTTAACAATTTTGTAGGGTGACTCTGTAGTCTGGATAAGATTTCAAACCATTTGCCAAACCAAAGTAAATTTAGATGAATTCAAGCTAGTGGCATTGTTTTCATTCACAGCCATTTTGAAGTGTAAATGATCCTCAAGAAGCTACGCTGCTGCGCTTACATACAAAAAACGTACAGTTTGGTGTGCTTTATAGGCTGGTAGAATCATTTGGTCTTTACTCTTGAAAAACGATGACAGCCACAGGGTTATTGTCAATGGAGGCTCCCATAGAGCCATGATTAAGGACTTTTTCGTTAATGATTCGAATCGCCATGATAAAGGTATTAAACAAAACTTTAATCCACACAGTCCACAAAAACAAAATACAGTAGAATTCGATTATAACGACCACTAATTGGAGACACATTTTCCGTCGTTACAAGCGGATGTCGCTATATCAGAAAGAAAAATAATTCTTTTTTTTCATATCTATGTATGTTATGTATCTACATATTTATGTTTTATTTCATTTTAATAACCCAACTTTTATAAGAACATTATATATATACACGAAATAAATAAACAAGTAGATATACATATTCAATTTTAATAAGCAATTTTAGATTCAGTTTTTTTGAAAAAAATTTGATGGTTGCCTGTGTTTTGTTTGTAAGATAAAGAACTTCTAGCTTTTTTTCTATTTGCGTTACATGGTTTGTTAAACCTGGTGATGTATGAAGGACTTGTTTCGTTTACAGGGCCATCATCTTCATCAGAGTCCTCAAGAACTGAATTTTCCACAGCAATAGCACTCACTAATGGGTTATCCATTTTGCGGTTTCAAAAGTAAACGTAAATAAAACACATAAAGAATATTTTTTTTCAATGATATTTCTTTTTTATTATAAAGTTTGAACGTTGACATTATGTGTGAAGCACTACATCATTTAAATGACCACCACGCGAATTGTTGCCAGCATCGATTCTTTTGAGGTAATTTTCGACCACTTTTTGACACATATTGGGCGGTACCTCAGCCATAACTTGACGAATGTTGGTTTGCAAGTGCAAGTAAATCTGCATAAACGCGGTCTTTCGCGTAGCCCCACAAAAAAAAGTCCAGCGGTGTCAAATCGCATGATCTTGGTGGCCATTTGATATCGCCACGACCAGAAATTATGCTGCCAGGAAATGTCTCTTGCAATAAAGCCATACTCGGTCGAGTTGTGTTGCATGTGGCACCGTCTTGTTGAAACCACATATTCTCCAAGTCGTAGTCTTCAATAGTAGGCAAAAAAAAGTCGGTTATCATATGACCATAACGCTCCGAATTGACGGTGACAGTTTTTCCATCGTCGTGTACCAAGAAGTAAGCTCCAATCACACCTCCGGACCAAAGAGCGCCCCAAACAGTGACTTTTTGTGGATGTAATGACCTCTCTTCAATTACTTAAGGATTCTCAGAACCCCAAATACGACAATTTTGTTTATTAACATACCCACCGAGTGAGAAATGTGCTTCGTCGCTGAAGAAAATGTTGTTCGAAAAATCGCCACCCACCGCCTCCTGTTGTTCAAGCACCCATTCGACGTATCTACGATGTTTTGGATGGTCAGCTGGCTTCAGTTGTTATGTGAGCTGGACTTTATATGGATGTAGGTGTAGATCCAAATTCAAAATACGCCACAATGTGCCGTATGACAGTCCTTATTCTTGAGAACGAGGAATCGACACATTCGGGTCTTCGGCAACACTTTCACTTTCAGCAGCGATATTTCCAGGGGTACGAGCGAAGCAATGATGTACAGGCCTTACAATATCTGTAACCAATCCAGTCTCTTCAAATTTCTTCACAATTTTGCCAATTGCTTGCGTAGTTGGACGATTATGTAAACCATAATCTCCACTTAAAGCACGATATGTGGCTGCGGCAAAATCACCATTTGTGTGGTAGGTTTTAACAATCTCGTCGCCCTAGTATTGAAGTGACGTAGGGCATTTTTACATTTTTGGGAAATCGCATTTAATTATTTCTATTGTCTATTAAGAAAAATTTAAGCGCTGGCATTTTTTGATTTTTTTAATATTATATACCTATTTAAGAATTCTCTTTTATATACAAATGTTATTGGACATCTGAAACTCTTTTAAATTTCAAAATATTTAAATTTTTGTCCAAAATGAGCTTGCCGTATACGCCATAAAATTCAGAAGTTTCTTTTCTTCATACACGTACGTCAAAAAAAACGTATACGAAATTACAGTAATGAACTAAATTAAGATTCTATATTCTTACTTTTTAAATGCTTCTTCTTAATAAAAGACACAGTTTAAAACGAAAAATAAAATATAATAAGAATTATTTCAAAATTCTTAAGGTTTCCTCAGTCCATTTCTTAATCTAAAACTATCATACAGTGTTTCAAAAAGTATATCACACTTCAAGTTATGATACCTTCATAGAAAAAATGAAAAATATACTTAAGCTTAGTGACTTAATACATTTTTGTATTTTGTTTTCCTAATGGGAGGAGGAAAAACTTTTGTAATTAAAAAATAACAAAAAAGATAACATTTTCAATGATTAAATAATTAATTATAATCGGGCGTATTCATAGTTATTTTTAAACTGTGTCTAAGTTAAACCTAGGTTTAGTATAATTTTCGCACCTTGATTCTATTTTTTTAAGTTTATCATTCCAAAATATTTGAAACTATTTATGTAATAAAACAGGTAAAGATTATAATCTAATAAAAATATAAAACCAACAATTTGTGAGTAAAAACGATCTGTATACATTGGGCCAAAATTGTCCTAAGCTGTAGTTTAGTAAAACCTGGGTTTATCACCGACTAAGAATATGCCCCAATATGCTTACACAATTATCTGTATTATCTTCCGAAAACATAAAAGAAAAAAAAGACTTTTTTATATCTTCAATTTTTTCTTTAGATATATTTTTCTTTCGTTTCTGAATAACTTGTAACTCATGATTACATACATTTTTCGGCGTTCAAAAATTTGTTTTTAAAATAACTGAGCTCATTTCATGTCACAAATCACTCGCATTTTTCTTGAATGAAATTTGAAACAAATCTAGCTTTTTTGTTTTTTTTAGTTTGTTTTAGTTAAAATGTATAGCTGCATAATTTTTTGAAGGCACATTACTTTCTGTTTAAAAGAATATTGGATAAATATATTAAGAACTAAAATTATTTTTTAACAAAATTTTTACCAAAAGTGTCATATTCAGACGGAATACTTCTCAAAATGTTCAGTAAAGTCCGTGGCAAGAAAGATTCTATAACAAAGTCATAATTTTTAACAGTATCATCGCTTCGTATTAAAATATTATTCTGAGAACAATAAGTTTCCAAAAAAAATGGTGTTGATTTTATTTTTTTATAAAAAAGGTTGAGCCGCTTGAACTTGAAGCATAATTTACATCATCCCGAAAATCCTCTCATTTGGGACCAACCCGTCGATTAATCTTTAACATGTGAAACATTTAAATAAAGCTTTATTCAATTTGAATTATAAATCCTTGCGAAAGAAGTTGCGGATTCATATCGAGCACTGGAGAATTCAGTTTTAGCACTTCCTTCACAAATCTGTGAAGCGGTGACCGACGGTGATATTTATACTTTTTTATCGACGCAGCTAGACTTGTACTCACATACGGAAAATGAAAGATATAATATTTTTCGTGCTTATGGCGTATGTATATAAGATTTCTAAGCATTATACTGCAATTTGCGTACACATACGTCAAGTCAATAGTGAACGACCATTTGACTTTTCAGGTATTACGTTGCAAGACAATAAGACGTACGTCAAAACAATTCTCAAACTATTTTTTTCGTAAATTGCATGAAACTTTTGACGTAAATGCCAAAAATTGGTGTTTACGTCAAAACAATACGTGAACTTGATGATTTTGATGGATATACGTCAAAACCATTCTGAATATCTCAGCAACGAAAAGAGATAGAATGAATCGGATAACAGATTTAAGAAAACATAAGGCTGCATACCCAGTTCAAAAAATGCAATTTAGCGTATTCCGCACTTCAATACTAGGGCGACGATTTGTATGCTTTGTGCGATAGCTTAACGATTCATTTTCATAAATGTCAGACTTTCAACTGAAAAAAAATTTGGTTTAACAACTTAGTTTGGCAGATGTCGAATTCCAGTCCTAAACTTTTGAAACCGCAAAATAGATAACAGTTTATTTCTTGTAAATGTGGGTCTTCTGATGTTAACATGTTTTCATCAACGGTAACGTAATCCTCCCATGCTGATTTTGAAGCGACGATGTTTGAATATAAAAATAAACTATGTATCCAAATATGTAGGCCTAACTGTATTATGTCTAGACACGCAACACAAGAAAAAGAAAAAAAATGCAAACATTTTCTTTTTTTTTATTTCGGTCGTTATATCCGAATTTCCTGTACTATTGGTCTTTATAACCGAAATGTCGTTATAACCGAATTCACTATAAGCGAATTTAACTGTAATATTAATTTATTGTTTGAATTTTCTTAAAGATTATGAGTGCTATATAACACAATTTCAACTCAACTCCATTAATCTAAAATAGATATATCGATTTACGTGTACTTCGTAGGTATAGTTTTCATCTATTTTTGTGTTTTTTTTTTTTTGTATTTTAATCGACTAAATTTCAAACATTGATTTTAAAGCAAACATTGAAAGAATTATGTTGTTAAATGCTTGGTTTAAATTTGTGAATATTTCGAAGCCACAATATTTTGCTCAACTTAAACCCACGTCACACTATTTCTCGCAACATCACCCATACGAATTCGTCTTCATTTTCAAAACTTCACCAAAAGTTCAACCTAACAATGTCAGTGACACATTTCAAGCCACCACAATCACCTCGTTTAAACTTATATGTGCTCTGCTATACTATGCTAAGTGAGATGTTTTCCAGGAGAAAATCTAACAAGAAAAAAAAACTGCTCACAACTTCTTGCAACATGGAAGAATTAAAATAAATACAAAAAAATATAGTTACACGAGATGACGTATACCTACACTATAAAGTATTTATGTATGTATTATGTGAGTGAAGCTGCGCTTTAATTTCCATTCTGATAAACTCAACGTGTTTATATTGTATCTGCTTTTCGGAGCAAGATTCAATTAGAATAATTAACACGACTGTCTTTCTCACCCGTTGTTTTTGAATGAATTATGAGACATCTACAGAGGATTGTACAAGTTCTTCAAGTTTCTACAGAAAAGGGATGCATCAGAAATTTTGATAAGCTCGCAAAACATAACGCTATAACGGCAATGACAGTCAAAACATTTTTCTAAAAAATAAAACTGTTTAAAATTAAAGAATAGGTCGCACAAACTTGAACTTGATGCAACAGTTAACCACAAAATATGTTTGCCCACCAACAATTTTTTAATGCAAAGGAATCTTCTAAGCAACATTAACTGAGGCCCGTCTTAAAAGATTCATACTACGAAAAAATACTACGGTTCAAATTTGGAAAACAAAATACAAAGTTAATCCACAAAATTTACTGCATTTCGAAATGAACAAAAAAATTCAAAACAATTTACTGCAGTTGCGACAGGATAGTTGTTTCTTTGTTAAGAGCTAATTAAAAATAAAACAGTTTATTTAGTAAATTAAATCAACACAATGTATTTATATCTCTACTAATATATAAAAGTGTAATTTTGTTTCGATGTCAGTCTGTCTGTATATGACAGGTAAACTGATGACTTACCATTTAACACGCCATAAAAATGATTGTATCTTCTTCCGTTGTCCTTTTGGCAACTTATAGGCTATTACATTTAATAAATAAGTTATGTTTTATATGCCTTATACACAAATATTTGCACTTACCTGTTAAATTTATCCTGATTTTAAAATATAATTTGCAAATTTATATTTCATTTTGTTTACGTTTTGCGGTTTCCTTGGATTTTATATCCAAAATGGGTGGCAATAGCGCAGTGGATAAAGTGCTTGATTGCTAACTTAGACGTGTGGGTTCGATCCACATGGATTTAATTTGCCCGGGCACCCGAGGCAAAAGTCTTTTAATACAATATCTTCCAAATGAAATAAGAAATTAAGAAACAAAATTTGTAAGGAAAAGGATTTTGCATTTATTTTGTCGTTTATTTAACCTGGACTAGCTTTATTATTAAATTTAACAAAGAAGATTTATTACTTGTATTTTTGTTTACAAACGAACTTTTCTTCATTTTGAGACTTCGCTATTGTTTTTTTTACATGCGATTATAGTAAGTACAATATAAGGCAAGTTATGCATTCTTTAAACAAAAAATTGAGATAATAATCAAACATGACATTACTATGATAGCGAAGACGTAAGACGAAAAAGGTTACCATTCAAGTGCCGCTTGAAAAAAATTTTGCATAATGTCGGAAAACGTTGCATTAGTACGGTCTTACTTTAAACCTTAAAATACCCGAAATTTTGAGTTTTAGGCTAACAGGCCTCCAGCATGAAAAATTCCGAAGATTTCGATGAAACAAATTCGACATTAGACGTGTTCCTTTTCTGTAATTTATGCGGGGCTTATACACATACATGAATTCACTGCGTCGCCGGGAATATTTTTAGGAAACAAAAAGATTGCTAAGGTTTCGCACTGAACTATCAATTTTTTCAAATTTGCAAGGAAAATTTATTTTAGCGTGTAAACACATACAATCGCGAAATCAGGTATTTTCGCGGTTACAAGGCTGCTGAATTCATGGAATATTCCTTGCATTTCAGCGTAAGGTCGCGTGTGTTTGGCACCATGTTAGAAATGAATATATTGAAATTAACCTATTAACCGAATTTACTGCTGCAAGGATTCCCCAGCGCCAGTGGCTACTTTTGCGAACGTAAAAACTAACTTGCAAATGTAAGCTCATGCTTTCGCGTAAGTTAATATATATATGAAAGTAACACAAAATTTAGTGGGACCCAACTTTTCATGTGCCAGCTATAAGAGTTGATAGGATCTTACACTTAACTGTCATCTTTCATTGGCACATGTTAAGTTTACAAAGAAAATCCAAGTTTGTTGTGTACGCTTTCAGAGACCCGCAGTTTTTACTTTCACAAGTACTGTTTTTTGCGCTTAGCCCATTTCACCCTACAAACAGCTAAGTTTTTCATAAAAATATCTAACTCTCAAGACACTTGCAAACTACATTTCAAAACCAAAAGAATTTTTTAAATTGTAGGTGTGGTTTCCGAGCTTAGCCTTAACAAGCAAACTGATAAAGATGAATTCCACTTTATGATAAACATTTTATATGAATAAAATTATTAAAATTTGTGGCGCAGTTTATATAGGAATAAAACATATTGTGTATACTTATAAAAAAGTTTTAAAATATGCTTTTAAAAATACAAACAGATATCAGTTAGGTAATTAAAAATATTGGTGTGCACAAGTTGATGTACCTAAACCTATATAATATATGTAAAATTTCGAAAGGACGAAAGAATCACCTAAGCTATTTTCCAGATAGTAGAAAGCAAAAAAATAGGTCCTATGGAAGGTACCGTTCTAACCTATAATTGGTAATTTGTTATCCAACTATATATAATAGTTCATACCGAACAAATATTCTGAATTTTTGTAAATCAAAAATCAAAGAATCATTTTCGAGAAAAATGAGCTTTAACATAATGGCATTTTCACAAAAAAAAAACTCTGTACCAAGTTTGAAGGAATTCGGCCCACCCATTTGGACTCTAAGTGGCTATACTAACATACAGACGAACAGAATTTTTAAACCATGTTTTTCTTCTTCGCTATCATCGTAATGTCATATTTGATTGTTATGTCAAAACTTTTTTTTCGGCGAAGGCATAACTTGCCATAAATTGTATTTACCTATAGCAAGTAAAAAAACCTCCGGAAAGCGATGACTCCCAAAATGAAGAATATGTAGTTCGTTTGTTGAAAAAATAAGAAAACTAATCCTCTACCCATCTTCAATAACTCAGGCGATAACTTTTCCTCACTTACAGTCCCTGAAAAAAAAAATGGGTTTATGTTATTATGTTATGTTATTATTTCCAATGGAAGACAATAAATGAAGTGTCATTTTGACATCTTTAAACCAAAACAAACAATTTTTTTTTGTTTCTCGACTATTATTATCGATTCGAAAGTTACAGAACATGGGTATTGAACGACAAAATAAATGAAAAATCCTTTTTCTTACAAATTTGTTTTCTTAATTCTTCATTTCATTTGGAAGATATTGAATGAAAAAACTTTTGCCTCGAGTGCCCGGGCAACGCCAGGGACTTTCTGCTAGTTACATATATTTCTTTAGCATAACCCTCATTTGTTTGTAATACGAAAAAAGTTGTTACTCGTTCGCGGCCAAGAATCAACTGACTCTTTTCATATTATTTATTCTCCTACTCCTACTCCTAGATATTCCTACCCCTCCAGCAAGTGCCCCTTTTACAAATTACAATAACTTATTTGCGGCTTACACTTTATATTTTTTTCCGAATCCACAACATTGCCTTACATTTCATACATCGTACAGTAAAAGAAGACTACATGACACCAATTGTGGCGGGGAATGCCTCAAGGCGCTCGTTGAAAGATACAACTCGCATTGGGTAAAATGACACATTTAAATAAAAAACCTTATGCACTGGCTTTCACTTAGGTGTTGAAGTACACTTAAATTACCCCACAAGGACATGGAGTCTCGAGTATTTACTGTTATGAAAAACAAAAAATATTATATTTTGGTTCATATATTGTAAATAATGTAAGGAAGATACTTTCTTACACCTATCCACAATGCTTGAGATTTAAGACGCTCTTCTTACATTCTGACAACGAATGTATTTATATTATGCAAAACGGATGTCATTTTATTTGGTAGTACATAGATATAACAAGTATTATATAAAAACTATTTGCACCTAGGTATACATTAAAGAGTGAAAAAGCAATTGAATAGAATGGTTCACAGTTAAGTGTCTAAGTTTTGAGGAAAAAACAAGAAAAACGTCGCGTCGCGTCGTTTAAACATGTTAAAGTCAGAAAATCCCAAAAGTACCAATGATGCAGTGTTGTTAAAGAATTCAATCTTTTGGGAATACAATCTTTGATGATTTCGATTAAGAGATTGCATATGGCAAGTTCATCGTTCGTAAAAAATCGAAATGGAGATTTTGATCAAACTGGACATGATATAAGAAAGACGAAAAAATTCAGCCTAAATGTTGGATGTATTTGCTTCAAACTTGGTAATTATCGTGTTTCGGTAATATGCCCACGAGTTTATTTCATTTTTTTAAACGAAAAAATAGCGGTAGCTGTCATAATTTTTATTTGGCAAAAAGAAAAATCATATTTTTCTCAAAAACAGCTCCAACGATTCTTATAAAAAGTATCAGTATATTAAAAAAGGGAAAAGGTGCATTTTGGTAATTTTGTTTTTGAAAAAAAAAAAAAAATGCACGACTGGATCGTACAAACTTGCTCTTGTAGCTAACAATGTAGCTTTTTAGGCTTTTATGTAAACACTGAGGTTTAGTTAGTTTTGTGTAGTTATCCTATGTACGTGTAAAGCCTATGTAGGTAAGACTACATTGTCGAATGGATGATTCAAGGAATAGTTACATAGGTAACTTATGGAACCTAAGTATGTAAACATATACATACTCGTATAATAATGAAAATGGAGGATGTAGGTGGCATATAATTTTATGCGATTCTTAGACACATATATGTATATATACATAAATGTATAATCGCCTACATTGTATTTAGTAATCAGTGATGAAGGCAAAAATTACTAAAAAGGGAATATTAATAAAATAGAAATAAATGGATAATACACACACTTAAATGTTTTTATATTGCTTGGTCGTTATAGATAGAGAAAAAACAAAGATGCCAGTTGAATTCATGGATAAATAAGAATATATCAAAAAAAAAATTCAAAAATTTTTAATAAATTAATTTTGTATGTATACAATTTTTAAAACATTTTTAGAAAAAAACTTGAAACGCCATTTTGAAGATATTATTAACATACTTATAAAATTCAAACTTAAAAAAAAATTCTGTTACTGCTTTTTGAAAAATCGATTTTTCAAAAACAAATTTTTATTTATTTTTTTAAAAATCGAAAAAGTTTTTTTCTTGAAAATTTGGGTATGCAGTTTTCTTAACAATTTTAGGGAGCATTTGTCTAAATATTTATTTTAATCGGTTCATCCCATATTGAAAAAGTCGAAAATATGAAAAGTGGTTCTATGGGAAGTACCGTTAATAAGTACGCAAAAAGAAATATTTTTATACTTAAAAGTGAACTGTAATAATCTAAAAACTCACAAATTTTTTTTATAAAAAAATTTGGAACCGTTTTCGAGAAATACATTTTTTTCTTAGCGGTTTTTTAACATTTGTATGGGAGGAACCGTTGTTTTTTATTTTAGAAAACTAACTTTTTTACCTATTCAAGATAATGTAAAAAAAACTACTAAATAAAAGTTTCGAAAAAATCTATTGAGTCGTTTTTGAACTTTTGAATTTTCACAAAAAAAATTAATTTCCAAAAAAAAAAATTTTTTTGAAAAATTTTGGTATACAATAGTGTTTAAACTTCATCAATGAACCGATTTTTTTTTATAAAAATCGTTGTTGCTGTTTTTGAGAAGAATAAGATTTTTGGGCGCTTTTGTTATTTATCGTCTTAAAAAAAAATGAAAAAAACGTGTGGGTATATTACCGAAAAAACAATATATATGTACCAAGTTTGAAGCAAATCTATCAATGCGCTTAGGCTGTAGACTCGAGGACAGACAGACAGACAGACGGAATTGGGGGACCCACTTTTTTGGTGTTCTCTATGACCGTAATGTCATGTTTGATTATTAGAAAACATTTTTTTACGAATATATAACTTGCATGTATGCAGAAGGTCCTAGAAAATTTAAACATTTAAGAGATGTGTGTGTTCTTAAATGCTTCTAGTCCACTTTTAAGTAAGAAAATATTTGATTTTGCGTACTTAATTACTGTATGTACTTGCCATTTCCAATAAAACCACTTTTCATATGTCCGGCTTTCTCACTATTATATATATAAGCCGATTCAAATTATTTTTTCTATACAAATGCTCCCTCAAAGTGTTAATAAAACTGCGAGTCAAATTTTCAACAAAATGATTTTTAGATTTTTAAAAAAATTAAAAATATTTTTTTTTTTGAAAAATCGATTTTTAATTAAACTAAAATTTTATACGTAATAATTACTTCAAAATGGCGTCTCAATTTGTTTTCTAAAAATGTTTTCAAATTTTTTTGAATGGTAGAAATTAAGTGAGTCATAAGTCAACTTTTACTGGAATATTTGTGTCGCTTACAATCAAAATGGTTGTAGACTCACCTTTCTGAAAATATGGAGTGTGGTATACCAACTTTTGCTTTAAGAATAAAGCTACAAGATGGAATCCTATTTATGGTTTCAAGCTGATCTATTTTCAAAATTAGAAGAATCAGAGGACCTTATCTATTTTTTAATAATAATCAAAACGTACCTATTTTCACTATACATGATTTTGTTTTCAATACGGACGTATTTCGTCTGTAAATGACAATGACAACAAAGACCTATATTTTTTTTCAAAAGGGGCCTATTCATTTTTTCGAGATTTTTAAAAAAGATTCTATGAAAAATTTTCTCTCCAGCTTAATGTCCTTAAAATACATTACTGTCGTGCGAAGAATAAAGTCCGTCAATATCTGCCCGCAACTTAAACATTTCAAAGATATAGGTACAAACTTGTGCATCTGATTTGAGGGTAAAGGAGTCATATTTCCGAACAATTTTCTACAATAATTTCAACTTGGGATTCAAATCTCCATCCAACTTTCCAACAACACCATCTACTCCCACTTTCAGAGCATATTTTTTTTTTTTTTTTTTTTTTTTTTTATAACTTTGTACGCGCTCAAGGGATGAAGAATACCCTTTATATGTTTTTCTTAACACAGCGCGGGCATCCGGTGGAAGAAGAGAAAGAAGAATAGTAAAGATGTGTAGCGCGATGTTCTGGATGTGTAGCGCGATGTTCTGACTAGATTTGGTTGTTGTCTCAGATTTATCTCCAGGGATGGCGGCTGAACTAATGCGGAGAGAATTACCGTGTCTTATTTATTTATGTCCCTTATAATTCGCATTATTTTACTTATTTCGTTGTCATATTTTATGGGTATGCTAGTTTACTCAATCACAGGTTGTTAGTGTTATGCCTAAACACCATGCAATGAGCAAAGCAGCAACTTATTTTATGACAATTTTGAGAATTGGTTTTTAATGGAATATAAGAAGACATAGACAACGGCAGGAGTCGAACCCGCAACCACGAGGTTGACAGGCGAGCACACAACTATCGCGCTACGGCCACCCCCTGCTGTTATGTTGCCTAGACACTTCACAATAAGCCAAAGCCTTTTTCGACTTTCTGCGGAAGACCAGACAAGATCTCTTGAAAATTTCTTTCGATTTCTAAGAGAACATGGTACCCCCAAAGGTTCAGTATCAAGCGGCCTACTTTAGTCGTCAACGTAATCCCTCTAACTGTGGTGTAATGCAAGGAAGCTACACGCCCCCACTGCCAAATGTTCAATTGTACGTGTGCGTGTGGATGGAAAGTGACTTCAAAAAAGGATTCAATGAAATTGCAACTACCGTATACAACACACTTCGTCAATAATTAAACATAAGACGTATAAAATCATTTGGGATCTGCCGGGATGGTTGTGCCTTGGTATCAGTGACTTTCTATTGGCTTCTGAAAAATAAAACTTTAAACCAAGTGGAAATTATATTTCCTATAGTCTATTTATCCAGATAGAGTATTTGCCGGAATAGAAAAAAAGTTAAACAGGAAAGAACGATTTTGTTCCAAGAAAAATACCACAAGATCTTTTCGGAATACGGTAATGTGATAAAACTTGGAACTGAAAATTGTCTTGTATTAGATTTGAAGAATGTTGCACAGGAAATTTTTAAGCCGACAAATAAATGACACTTTCAATTCAAAACGACAAAACGTGCCGTGCTGACTCAGAAGATGGTCGTCGTAAAAATCAGGGAAAAGTTAAGATATAAATCTGATAATGGTGTGTCAAGGTCATTCGCTCGTCCTGGAAAACAGTTTAATGGTATGGAGCTCGATCGAGTGCAGTTAGGAGTTCCATTAACTGATGCAAAGAAAACGGATATTGACAAGCTAATAAAACATTACTGTGGTGAAAACTGGCGCCAGAACAAAGAGTTAGAGTTCTACAGAAGAATAATTTTGGAAGGAGAAACCGGCCAAGATTCTGAAGAAGAAGAAAATAATTGTTGTGATTTCATTGTGGAAATCCAATTTATCAAATTTAATTACTAAACAAAACAAATTTTTCATTATGAACAAATATATTCCTATAAAACTGTGTTATGTTCTATACTCACTTGTTTTTTATGAGAAAATACTTTGATTTATTTAAGTATTTTTGTTATGGTTCCTTAATCTTTTATTACGTTGTTAATTTTGTATGCGAAATAAATAAAATGCACGATCCCATCGTATGCAAGAGATTTCTATTAAAAATCTAAATATATTTTTAAGTCGGTTTTACTTATTTTTTTATATATACAAAATTTCTTTAATATATTTCTAAAAAAATTGGTATGAAAATCTTAAATAGTTAATAATATAAACTTAAAAAAAAAAGATTACATTACATTACATATTTACTACTCCGTAGATAAATCTACGAAGTAGAGACACTGAAGCACTGGGAATGAGACAATTGGCTTTAAACATCACATACATTAATACAACAGAGAGAGACAGAGAAAGAAAGAACACACAACAGAAGAAACACATGTCAACAACACGTGGTTGGTTTCCCGACCGTTCCCCATCGAAGTACAAACCACGCGCAACGATGCTTGATTTCGCTGATCTATGGGAAGCGATGCTTTCATCGGAGCCAAGGCCGTTGACAGTTGACGTTGAAGATTAAATCGGCTTAATCTAAGAAAAATAATTCAAAATTCTAAGATAAATACTTAAGCTAATTTGAGCTCAAAAAAAGTACGCAATTTAATTTATTGGATTTATTGGATTTGAATTTTTGAGAAAAAAATTTTAAAAGTCTGGAGCGGTTTTTGAGAAAAACAATTTTTTTTAAATTTTTAAAACATTTTTCAAAAAAAAAATCAAAAACGCCAATTCATAGGTATTCAGCAAATACTTTAATTTTTGAAAAAAAATAATAATGAGCAGTTTTTAAAATATAAATTAAAAATACAAAAAAAATATTAATTAAAAATATTCGTACGCTGTATAAATTGGGCAACTTAAACCTATATATGTGTGAAATTTCGAAAGAATCGGATGAGCCATTTACGAGATAGTCGAAAGCAAGAAAAAACGGTCCTATGGAAAGCACAGTTTTTAGACATTTTAACAAATTTTTTTCAACCATATGATCGGTCGTACCTAAAAAGCCGCACTGATTTTTTTAAATCAAAATCGTTAAAGCCGTTTCTGAGAATAATAAGCTTTAACGTAACGGTTATATGGCAGGTACCGTTATTTTTTAAGCTAAAAAAAAATGTCCCCTTTGTACTATACCTACAAAACCCTATATACCAAGTTTGGAGCAATTCGGCCCACCCGTTTGGGCTGTAGGTGGCTATATATGCATACAGACTGACTGACAGCCTGACAGACTGATAGACTAACCGGCTGACGGATAGAATTTTTAGACCATCTTTTTTCGTCTTCGCTATCATCGTAATGTCATGTTTGATTGTTATCTCAAAACTTTTTTTTTCGATGAATGCATTACTTGCCTTATAAATAGTACTTATAATCGCAAGTAAACATAGGCTATATTTATGTATTTCACGATCTACGAGGCCTAACAAAAGTTCTTTTGAGGTCCTTATATTTCATTTATTGCTTTAACTTTTAAAAAATTTGTTACAAGTAAAAAAAAAAATATTTCGCATAACTATCTCCAATTGTTTAGAAGTTATAGGTTCTTGCCCTTTTTTTCGATTTTTTGTTCACACTTTATGAGTCGTTTTTTTTTTATTCTGAGCGACACACTCTTTCTTGACGTTTACCAGCTTATAGTTCTAAATAATTGTTCCTTTTACACCAACCATGAAATTTGTTCAAGTCAATCTGCACTCAAGTGAAGAAGTTCCGAATGCTCTATTCACAGTCCATGAAACTTATTGAAGTATAAAAATAATAGGACACATGCTACTCTCTTGTGGGATACCAGATTTAGCTTTAAATGGATCTGATTTAGATCTAAACAATTTTATATATAAAGAACAATCCAAATTATAATTGCGCGCTGTATCTTCTTTTTTTCGGCTCGATCGATTTGACTGAAATATTTAGGAGATCTTAGGACATGGAGAGTGCATGTAATAAATCTGCTTACCGTCCGATGTCTAGAACCGGAGTTATGACCAAAAATGTCACTCACATGCTTGTTATTACTTTATTAGTATAATTAATGTGTTTTGTTTTGTATGCACACACTTTATTTTTTTTTTATTTATTTATTGCTTAATGCAAGCAACTAACAATTACTTAATTAATATCTTAAAACTAGGTAACTATTTAAGACTTAAGATTAAATTTAAACTAAGGAACCAGCTACACAGGATACAGTAAGGAAATTTTTAAGATTGGAGTGCTCGTTGTAGAGAGGATTTGGAAAGGTTTGGATCAAAAATGCTTGAAATATTAGCTTTCTGAAGCATTCTAGTCATCGGTTAATTTTTGCCGTAGTCGGTACGATGGAAAGGGATTGCGAAAAGTGGTATAGATCTTAGATGATGATGGTTAACGTTCCATGTGATCTTGTCAAACAGGGCTGGACAATCAATGCCTCCAGTTAGAAGTTAGTGAATAAACATTATATTTGCATTATCACGACGTCGGTTTAATGTTTGTAAGTTTATCAGTTTTAGTCGATTTTCGTAGGGAGGTAAGTGGTAAGGGTCGTCCCATCTAAGGTCCCGTAAAGCGAAGTGAAAAAATCTACGCTGAACAGCCTCAATACGAAGAATATGGATCTGATGGTATGGAGACCAGACTTGCGCGGCATATTCAAGGAGAGGCCTAACAAAAGATATATAAAGAGATTTGGTGACATAGGGATTTGAAAATTCCTTAGACCAGCGTTTGACAAATCCAAGGGTAGAATTGGCTCTATTAATGATATAATCAAAATGATCCCGGAAATTAATCTGGTTGTCACATATAACACCTAGGTCGCGAATGGAAGATACGATGGCAATTGGTTGGTTATTAATCAGATATTGGCGTTGCAATAGGGGTTGGTGTTTACGGGAGTAAGTAATGGCTTGACAGTTGTTAATATTAAGCTCGAGGGAGTTATGTTGACACCAGACAAAGAAATTATTTAAGTCTATTTGAAGCAATTGTGCATCAGCGGTGTGTAAAATGTGTTTTGAAATCCGCATATCATCAGCATAAATCTGGAGGTCTGATTGCTGAAGAATAAGTTCAATATCATTAACGGTTAGCAGGAAAACAAAGGTCGTAAATGACTACCTTGTGGGACAGCTGACGTTGAACAGAAAGAGTAAGAATAACAGGATCTAAAATTAACTGTATAATGACGATCAGTTAAATATGATTCAATCCAAGATATAAACAAAGCAGGGAAACCATATGCTTTAAGTTTAAACACAATAATATTGTGGGAAATTTTGTCAAATGCCTTGCTAAAATCAGTTGCAATTGCATCGACTTCCTTACCAGCTTCTAAGGCACATATAGTACTTGAAACGAATTCAGTGAGATTGGTAATAGTTGATCTACCTTTAAGAAAACCGTGCTGTTTCATGGAGAATATCTGATAACAATGAAGGAGCAAAGTATCATGAATTATACTCTCAAATAGTTTATGTATGCAAGAGAGTTTGGCAGTGGGTCTATAGTTGGATATATCATTCTTACACCCTTTTTTATGGACGGGAATGATAAACGAGTCATTCCATTGTTTAGGAAACACACCGTTCGTAATAGATAGCTGGAAAAGTAAAGTGAGGGGTTTGGAAAATTTGGAGATACATTTTTTAAGGACAATAGGAGGTATCCCATCGGGACCAGAAGAAAAGTCATCCTTAAGCAGATTGATTTTATCAATAACAGAAGACAATGATATATTAATCGAAGATAAAGAAGTTTGAATGCAATTGTTCATATAATTGAAATAGTTGTTATCTACTTCATTACTATTAGGAGGAAAGGCTTGACTAAAGGAATTAGCAAAAAGGTTCGATATAATTTTTGGGTCTGAAGATGACGTGTGTAGGTAATGCAGTGTTGAAGGATAACCATCGGATTTCTTTTTTGAATTGATAAATTGAAAGAAATGTTTGGGATTCGAAATAAGATCGGCCTGGGTTTGAATGAGGTGGTTGGAATAGAGAGATTCACACATGTTGGAGAAGTTATTATGAACTGAGACATAATTGAAGAAGTCTTGATTAGATTTTGACTTGAGATATTTCTTCCAGAGTTGTTTCTCCTATTTCTTAGTGAACGAAGTTCTCTATTATACCAAAAACGAGAAGAAGTAAAATTTTTCTGAGTTGAAAGTGGGATGGTTTGCGAAAAACAGCTTTGGATTTGATTATAAAAGGTGGTTATCTTAGAGTCGATGTTAGATTCGTCGGTGATAAAATCAAAGTCAATATTACCTATTAGATCATTAAGTTCTATAAAGTTTGCTTTACGAAAATTATATTTTTGTGTTGTGAGGGGGTAAGGTAGGATATTATCCCTTGTGAATGCAAAAGTCAGAGAAATGTGGGGATGATAATTGTCAAGTATAGAAAGTATATAATTACTTTCCATGACTTCGGTATTATAGGCATCAGAAGAGAAAACTAGGTCTAGTTGCCTATCCAAACAATTTTTAACACCACTCATTTGAGCAAGATTAGAAGAAAGAAGACGGTCGGTAAAAAGAATTTCTTTATCAGAGTTGGCATTGGAAGAAAAGTAATAAGGCTCATCATCTGAGACTTCCCAAAATAAATATGGAGGATTAAAGTCACCTACAATTATGATATCGTCTTCAGGGTTTGTCAGGTCAACGACATAATCAACTGCATCAACTTAAAGTTTGTACTCACTTGTTGGCTGAGTGGGAATTATGTAACAGCAAACTTTGTAAATGAAACGGTTGGATAGACTGATTTTTACACAAATAAGTTCCAGATTTAACATATTAGGAATGTTAAATCAAAGAAGTATCGAGGTTGGAATGAAGTGCCAAAAATACACCACGACCGGAGTATGTATTTCTTGAATCAAAGCTATCGCTGACGCTGGTAACTAAGATATCTTTCCGAAAACGTTAAAATCTGAAGTGAAGAATTCGTTGTTAAGAAAGTCAGGGGTTAAATTGGTTTCGGTAAGAGCAAAGACATCAAAGGGAAGTTTTTGGGAATTCAGGTAAACTTCAGAACTCTTTGAACGTAAACCTCTTACGTTCTGGTAGTAGAGAGATATAAAATGTGGTTTCGAGACATTTAGAGTAAGATAGCTAGGAACGAAAAGGATTATACGCATTTTTGTGATTCTTATGTACTTGGGAAAGCCTTTTAGATTTAATGTATGAAGCAAATGCAGATAGGTCATTATCTACATCACTTGGAGTTAAATTGAACGTTTTATGAAAAAAAGTAAAAATTCTTAAAAGCTCATTGGTGTTAGTTGGTAGACCTTCTTGATGAATTGATACCATAACGCTAGTTCTAGTTACACCATCTACACAGATCGAATCATGTTTGTTATGAAGATATGCTAAATAGTGGCGGACGTTTGCATAAATACGATGATCTCTGAGACGTGAAAGAACATACCGGCTGTCGTCGCTTAGGTCGGAGAATTGTTGTGTCATTTTTACCACTGGAGGAATTAGAGGATCAAGAAAGTTGGGCGATGGTTTGGGCAGGTCATTGCTAGTAGCACTGCGACGTGATAACGGGAACAAACAGTTGTTAACAGTAAGGGAAGACTTTGTGCTTTTGAGGGGATATGAGGAGGAAGTTGTGTGTGGGTTAAGAGTGTGAGAATTGATGAAATTTGGATATTTAGTGGTTGGGGAACGGTTGTTGGCGGATGAATTTGAACCTCGAGGCAGATTAAAAGATACATTAGTATTTGAAACTTTGTACCCAAGTATTGTTGGCTGCTTTTGGGGCTCCTTTCAGGAAAAACGAAGATGAGGAATTGATATGTGATGTTCTCAGTCGTAGAAGACGGTTTTCCCATTCAAATGGCGTCCATAACGCCCCTAGTTTGACAATTTTCGTGGAAGATGAGTTAATGCTGGCATTTGTGACAGAGGCATTGTGGTCTTGAAGTTCAGCATGTAATGAGATGTTGTTGGCGGTATTGCTGAAAGTCGGTGAGTCTATCGCAGATGATGGTGGTGTACAATGTTGCACGACTGGTAAGCTGGTCTTGGCGGAACTGGAGGAGTTATCAAGATCTTGAAGCTCAATCAAGATCTTGAAGCTCAATGTGTAGTGATTTGTTATTAGTAGCATCTGGATTAACTGAAGCAGGATTATTTTTACAAGTTAAAAATCTCATTTTTTCGGACATTCCTGTTATAGCGGAACGAATGGCAGCAGATTCTTTCACTAGCACATCGGAAAGGGTTCTGGATTCATTTGTGTATTGATTTTTATATACTGAAAAGTCGGTATTTAAAGTTGTAAGTGTTGTCGATTGCTCTTTAATAGATTCAGCCATCCTTGAACAACTATCTTCAATCAAGTTAATTGAGCAAATTGTTGGTTCATGTGCAGATTTGATGGCATCAATAGAGTTCCTAATTTTAAGTAGCTGACTATTCAAATTGTTCGAGGTGGAATGTGAAGTATCGATAGAATCGGATAACGTAAGAAAGTTCTTTTTCAACGATGTTTCGATAATGGAGAGATGTGATTTGATTCCTATTTGAAAATGTTCAATGATTTTTGTAGTGGAATCGTTATTTTCAGCCATAAGTTCATCAATTTTACGAAAACTATCGCGTAAGTAAGTCTTAAGTTCAGCTATGGCTTCAGAAAGTTGATTTATACGTTCGTTGTTGCATTTTAAAGCAAGCATTATATGTGGGAGCGTTATATCCTTACATTCTTTACAGTAAAAATTGAAAAACTCTGAGTATTCAGCCAGATGGATCTTGGCACTTCTAATAATCCCTGCATATATTGGGTGAAAGATTTTGCCACAAATCCCTTTACATATAACCCATTCATTCGATTTTTTGTTTATGGTACAGTTGCTGTTAGCACAAGCAGGTGAGCGTTCCATTTTAATAATGTTTAATTTATGTATATTATTTTTGCGTTTTTTGTTTGGGTTTTAATTACCCAGGTATTATTTCCTTTTTAATTAAGTTTTATTTTTCTCAGTGTAAATTATTTTATATTTCAACCTCTGGTTATTTAGGTTTCTCTTTATTGCCGAGTGTATGCACAGCATTTGATTCCCATTAAATGGATTTTGATATTTTATTTTGTCGGTTCTCCAGAATGTTCCATGGTTTTTTTGGACGACTTAAAGGTGGACAATTCGTTGTCAAGCTTGGAAAATTTCGGTTGATTGTGATATTCATTGTGATAAAAGACGTTTTGCGTGCATTTTGAGTGAAGAAATTTATGCGATATATATTAGATGACAGTGTGCTTCGATCAATGCCACAATCCGCTAGATTGCGTTATATATTGACTTAGGCTGCGCGCGGTTTGAGGGGTATCCTTTTCACATTATAGATTTCTATTCAGCAAATGAGTTATTTTTCTTGCTGCAAGTGATTCGAGTTTTGCGTATTATTACAATGATTCCGATCTTACCTTGGACGAAATTTATTCAGAATGTCCGTGATAATCAAATGCAAGCGGTACTTGCAGAAGAAATAAATGGAGACGTGCCCATAATCCCATATTTCACAGCTTCAAACTGCACAATCACCACCACAAATTCGACCAAAAGTTATTAGAAGAAGAACAGTGGTAAATGTAGACTTCTGCTTTGGAATACGATTCCATAATCGCATTTACTTTCTCGATGCTCCCGGTGGGACATGCAAGACATTCGTCATTCAGTTGATTCTAGCAACAATTCCGCCAAAATCTATTTCGTTGCCTGTTGCATCCTGCCATAAGGCGGCCGAACTCCGGCTTCCGCTTTGAAGCTGGCGAAGAATTTTCACGGTTGACAAGCTAATAACGTGTACAATGACCAAGAATTCAGCGACAGCAAAATTGATGCGAGAATGCAAGATCATAATTTGGGATGAATGCAAGATTGTGCATATACGAGCTTTGGAGGCAGTTGACCGAACAATGAAGGATTTATAAGGTGATTCGAGATGATTTGGTGGGGATATGATATTGCTCAACGGAGATTTTCGTCAAACGCTTTCCGTCATCCTGAAATCTACTGCTGCCGATGAACTTAATGAATGCTTAAAATCGTCGTCTTTTCGCCGGCATGTCAATTATTTGAAATTGACTACAAATATGAGTGGCATTGCAGAACGACCCATCGGCTGCTGAATACTCAAGACAACTGCTGGCGCTTGGCAATGGCCAAATTTCTGTTCATGTCTCCATTAGGTTGATATCATTCCCCACAAATTTTTGCGAGTTAACAACGTCGATGGAGAAACTCATCACCAAAGTAAAGTGATCCAAAAAATTATAACAATCTCGATTGGATTTATGAACGGGCAATACCAGCAGCGAAGAAAAAGAACGTCGTCGAAAGCTTGGCAAACGGTCTTTGTTATTTGTTTTTGCGCCGGAAAACAAATCGAAAAACATTTTTTATCATATCACTGTCTCCTTATCTTTATTACTCTCAAATCAAATGAATCACATTGAAATTTGAACTTGAACTATCTGTGTTTTATTACAGCCCTGCAGTTTATTGGATTGCGTTAAATTTGGGCGAGACGGAGTTTGCCTGGTCCGCTAGTATTTAATAATTACGAACAATCAAACAATATTCCAAAAATCTTATAAGTCCAGCAGGAGAAACTCAAGAGCCTTTTATATCCTGCACAAGTACACTACTTCCTTATCAAATTAAAATCTAAAATTAAAAAAAAACATCGATTCATAAAAAATTCCTTACTATCTACCTAAGTACCAACAAAAAAAAAAAAACACTTGATATAGTAATGAATGTTAACTTGTTTGCCAAAGAAACAAAACCCATTAATTATTCCATGTTAACAGCGCACATTTCTCTATATATATTTTCGTATTTAGTTCATATCTTCGGCGCTTTGTGACCTTGTCCAATGTCCATTGCCAACGCATTATTAATTACATTTTCTTGATTATAAAACTTAATAAGTCATGTTTACTTTGTTTTTATTCTTTTGCCTTGAGATTTTCTAATTAAAACTCGCTAAACCAATAAATTTTAAATGATGAATACCTTATTAGGCCAAAAGATAAGGATTTTTTTCCTTCTTGAACAATTTATGCAGGACTCTTCCGCTTCGAAGCTATTTGTGGAAGAGTATAAATAAAATATTTTTGTTTTCATACTTTTCGAGGCTTGAGGGAACTGTTCACGACCAGCCTATATAAATATTCAAGTTAATTAAATTCAAATTTTTTATATCATTTGCATTAATATTATGCTAAAAATAGGTAAAAAAAAATACTAGAATAGGTCGACCAATATTGTTCTGTAAATATGAATGTATGTAATTGCCTTGGCAGTTTACAGGAGTACTGAATAAACACCACGTGTAGAATTATTGTATTTGTATACCTTCGCTTATATGAAAAGGTCATAATTCATTTTCAGTAAATTGAGTTGTGTATTAGACTTTAACAGTGGTATATTAATTTATTATTCTGTGTACATTCTGGTATGTACCCAATTTGTGAATGCAGCTCCGGGAGGCTTGTCTTATTACAAAGAAAAAAATAAAAACAAAATCCTTATTTTTCTTTCCTTTGCCAAATTTTTCTTATTTTTTGAAGTGATAACTTCTTATGGGAGTATAAACCGCTTTGTTACGTAACGCGTTACGGCTTACTTACTTTCTTACTTAGAACAAATGGACGAAACAATTCAACGAACAATGCACAGAACAACACCGAAATACAAAGAGCGTCACGCAACCGACGAGTGACGCACTACACAGACAAGACTAAAACGCTTGTGCAAACGGTTTACTGACACACGAGCTCTGGAGATTAGGACACTGAAGTCGTCCACCAAAACATCAACCAATTGATCAAGCAAATTATAGGTTGTCCATTAATTTGTTTTGGGACAGTAAATTTCGGGCCGTTAACTCTAGCGATCCGAGCATGAGTTAAAATTAATAAGATTTCCCAAAATTTAATAAGATTTTTAGAAGAAAGGATCAAAACGATCTTCCGTGTCTTAAATTCCAGAGGACGACAGAGAACAGAGACGTACTTCTGACAGCAGGCATAGACCAAGAGGATGCCGTATTGGACGATGACCTCTATGTAATCGAAGATCCGCAGGAGATAGTGGATTCTGTGGGGGCTGCTTTCCAGCAAGTGTACAAGGTGAATGATAGCATTCGCCCGAATCATGACCTGGAGAACAGAGCTCTGCTTCATCACACCTGGCTGCGGAACGATATAACCGAATGGCGATCTGAGAACCTTGGTTTTACCGGGCTTAATGATGAATATTTGGCAAAAGCCATAGTCGCCGAGCGAAATGGGCCCAGTTCCCTGTTAATTTCGAAGATCGAGCTCCAGTTTATCTTCGATTCATTAAAGAAAAATAAGTCAGCAGGAGTCGATGGTATATCCAACGTTGTACCACGACATTTATCTCAAGAAGCAGTTGACATTTATACCACACTGTTTAACAACGCGCTCAATAATGCATATTATCCAGTGCGGTGGAAGACATCAATGGGGCTTCCTCTCCCTAAAAAGGGAAAGGACAACTATATTCCGGCGAATCTCCGGTCGATAAGTCTTCTTCCGAGTATCAGCAAAGTATTTGAAAAGGTTATTAATAGAGCCCTGTTCAAATGGGCGGAGGACAAAAATATTATCCCGGATAATCAGTTCGGTTTTAAGGCAGGACATGACACAATTCATGCCGCGTCTAAACTAGTTTCTGATATCCAATGGAACAAAACTAAAAAGCAGTGTGCGGGTGCATGTCTGGTGGATTTGGAGAAGGCCTTAGAAGGTCTTTATCTAAAGCTTACCAGACTAGGCATGAGGAAACCTCTATTGTATATGCTTTATGACATGCTAAATGGTAGAAAGTTTGTTGTCAAGACTGGCAATATAACTTCTACCTGCGCGGTTCAGTGGCTACATCCCTCCCGATTCATTCATCTATTTAGACACCCGAGGGCTGATACAGGATGGAATGGCGATTCCGCTAATCTACCACGTCAGCCGAAGAACTGTAGATAGGCGACTCCTATATGATCAAGATGTCATCGCTCAAGGTGGAGAGGAGCGCTTTCAGTTCAGTAGGACTGTGTCCGATCTAGACCGAACCGATAGGGCGGAGCAAGAGAACCAGTTCTGATGGGTCTCGGAACATCACAATGATATATAAAATCGATTAAGATAGTATGTCCTGGCCGAATTACAAAGACTTAGGGTAATTAGGTAAGGCACAGTCAGGGTGGCACCGAAAAAAATTCAAAATAGGTATGTATGCGGCTGCATATGTTTGTATGTGTGCATATATGCATATGTATGTATTTACGTATATGTCTGCATGTGCTTCTGCCCAGTAGGAAATATCGACACCAATTAATTTTTTTGGCGAATTCATTAATGAATTCATCGACTATTTCCATCGATGTTGCGCATTTTTTCATCAGTTAACTAAATTCAAATGAATTGAATGCTTACAATTCACTACATTTTCAGTTACAAAATCATAAACGATGATTCCACTGATGAAGGGTAATGCATATGTTCATGAGTTCGCAAATGATGTTTGGTTCTCTGCGGTGCGGTGGTTGTTTTATTTTTTTCCCGAGAACAAAAAAAAATGCAAACATGAAAGCCTTAAAAAAATGAGGTTTTATCTGCCATGAGAAGAGCGACGACCATTGCCTTTTTTCTACCTGCTCCGAGAAATGCGTTCAGTAGTCAGTCTTCGTTGGTCATGACATGAGTTCGTAGGGTTTTTTTTAGAGAAAGTGAAAAAACATATAAACCAGAAATCATCATCATTTAACACAGCAACAGAAGTTTATTTTTTTTTTATCAAAATGTTTTTTTTTGTTCAGAAATTGTAGCCAGCTGAAAGGTTTCAATTATTACTTTACCTAGTGATTTCATAATTTAATATTCATGGCATTTTTCATAATTGAAAATTCATATGCGAATTAACGAGTTACATTAACAGAGTGAATTAATGGATAAGCATTCATGGCGTTTTTCACCTGCTGAATAACCAACTCAAAGTTATCTTGGGATTTCACAGCTTAACGTTTATGCCATTTTTCATCACATATAATTTGCTTATGAATAAACTAGTTACCCCTACTTCGTGATTTCACTGTTAAATATTCACCTCGAAAATCACTTGGTGATTGCCTATTATAGCCCCATGATAAATTCATCGATGTTTTCTTACTAAATTCATAATGTGTAGCTTCCACTCATTGATGAAAAAGTTGGTGATTCATGCATGCATTTTTTGAAATTTCCTACTGGGTGTATGCATATTCAAAATATACACACAAAAATAAATTTAAAATAAAAAAAAAATTCTGATGTGGGTGTTCTAGTTTTTAAGTATATTTAATTAGCTTAAGTTATTTTTAGTCAGTTTAAGTTAATTGCACATATCTAGTTTTAATTATCTTTTAGTCTAGCTTTAGGTAGTTTAAAAGTAAAAAATTAAAATGATATGAGAACGAGTTTTTTTTTAAATAAGTTTTCTTGGAAAAACAAAAGTAAAATGATTAGAATTAGTTAAAATACTCGTAGTTTTAGGTCGAAAGACATTATTATTAAGAGATATAGTGTAGTTTAAAGCACCCATTAGGGGCCAGTAAATTAGTTGTAAATTATTGATAATTAGGGTAGTTGTAAACATTTTTGTCTAGCTTTAAGATAGTTATAAGCTAATAATAAATAAAAATGAATTTACAAAAAAAAAAAAACATAATTCATGTAGGTACATAGAGAATGAGAATTCACAACAAAAAAAAATCCTTAGAGAACATTTTTTACCCCCAACGCCGCAAAAATGTCTGTCTGTCAGTCTGTAAGACTGCCCGTCTTTATGTATATAACAAGTTGCAGCTTAAACGGCTTAAGCGATTACCTTCAAATTTGTTATGTACGATTATTTTGGTATTCCCCAAAGGGGAAATTAAAATTAATTTTGTTTTTAGGCATAAAACAAAATACAAATTAGTGGAAAAAACAAGTGTTTTATTTCTATTTTATATTTTTTTATAAAGTAAAAAACGTTAACTTTAAGCTTATTTTTCTCGGATATATTTTGATAAAAAAAAATTGAGAATGTTTTTCTTTTTTTTTTATAATTATGTGCTGCCTTGGGAACGAACCCACATGTCCAAATTAGCAGTCAAGTACTATACCCACTGCGCCATTTCCACACGCAATGTTGTTAGTACTAGCTGTCATTTAATCAGAACCAAATTTACTCGAAAATTCCAACGGTAGGTACCTTTCATATTACGTTTTTTTAATGTTTGGCTTCCTCGGTAACGTCTCCTTGGATTTCTGTCAAATTTTATATTTTAAAAGATCTAGATAGCCAAATTTATTATGCATATCAAAATTTTGAATTACTCTTTTTTCCTAATTAAATAATTCTTAATTTTTTTTTGAAAAATCAATATTTTAAAAACTAATAAATAAAATTATTTTCAATTTTATAAGCAATATTAATAAGCTCTAATCTAAATTTTACGGCGTTCCCTAAGTTATTTATGGAATCTTCTTAAAATAACCATTTTGAAATGAGAATTGAACACGCCAAAATTTCGTACAACATTTTTTTTACACTACAGTCCATTGAACTATGGTCATGTAAAAATGTTTAGTACTTTGTTGGGCAAAAAAGCGATATTTTGTTTAAAACTGATGCAGGTGTGCTTGAATATTATAATGTAATTGTTAGCATTGTTGTTCAAGGAAAAAAATTAAGATCTGTAATCACCTCACTTAAAAGACAGTCACAGGGTGACCACTTTTTTCGATATTCTTTCAAATATTCTTCGATGTTCTTTTTTTTACTTAAAAGTGGACTGCAACAATTTGAGAACACTCTCATTTTCACTTGCGAGTTGCGAATGTACTATAAGGCAGGTTTTGCATTTGAAAAAAAAATGAACTCGAGATTTTAATCAAACTTCATATATTACGATGATGGAGAGCACCTAAAAATTGGGTCCCGCAATTCGCTTGGTATGTCTGTGGAACGATCTACAGCCTACACGGCTAAACGATTTTCTTTAGCCCCAAAAATAACGGTTTTGCAATCCAATTTTTTCTACCATCTTAATTATCTCGAAAACGCCTCTAACTATTTCGATTAAAAAATGTATGCACTATTTTTTTAGGCATAGTCTACATTTTGCAAACATTTTTTTTAATAAATTTTGTGAACGGTACATGCCAAATAACCATTTTTTTGATTTGCGACATTTTCATAAACGGTTCAGAGTAATGGACTCGATCAAACTTTTTATATATGAGATCATTCGAATTCTTAGTAATAATTCCAATTTTTTTTGGATTTTTGAAGCAAAAAGAAAATTTTTTTGTTGAAAATTAAATATGTAGGTACAGTGGAAGTCTAGTTTAACGAATGCTCGATATAACGAATTTAGAATATAAGGAATGAATTTTTCCTTTCCATTAATGGTTCTATATAGCGAATGGCTTAAAAATGTTACACTCTGTATAGTGAATGGCTAGCAAATTTGTGTAGGCGCAAGTTAACTGCGTTATTGTCATTTCTTGTATGTATCCTTACTTCTTCTAGTAACAACAATAAATGTTATACTTTAATATAACTTTAAAGGAAAATTAACTGCTTTAGTTTATTAGGTTTTTTAGGTTTTCATTTTCGCGAAGTAATGGGTTATCCATTTTGCGGTTTCAAAAGTAAAAGTAAATAAAACACATATAAAATATTTTTTTTTCATGATATTTCTCTTTGATTATAAAGTTTGAACGTTGACATTATGTGTGAAACACTACATCATTTAAATGACCATCATGCGAATTGTCGCAAGCATCGAATTTTGAGGTAATTTTCGACCACTTTTTAACAAATATTGGGCGGTATCTCAGCCATAACTTGACGAATGTTTGTTTTCAAGTGCTCACAAGTTAAATTTTTATCAGCATAAACACGAACTTACGCGTAGCCTCACAAAAAAAAGTCCAGCGGTGTTAAATATCATGATCTTGGTGGCCAGTTGATATCGCCACGACGTGAAATGTCTTTTGCAATAAATTCGCTCGAGTTATGTGGCATACGGATGTGGCACCGTCTTGTTGAAACCACATATTCTCCAAGTCGTATTCTTCAATAGCAGGCAAAAAACAGTCGGTTATCATACGACCATAACGCTCCGAATTGACTTTGACAGTCGTTCCATCGTCGTTTTCGAATAAGTAAGGTCCAATCACACATCCGGACCCAAGAGCGCCCCAAACAGTGACTTTTTGTGGATGTAATGTCCTCTCTTCAATTACTTGAGGATTCTCAGAACCCCAAATACGACAATTTTTTTTATTAACATACCCACCGATTGAGAAATGTGCTTCATCGCTGAAGAAAAATTTGTTCGAAAAATCGCCATCCACCGCCTGTTGTTCAAGCACCCATTCGACGTATCTACGACGTTGTGAATGGTCAGCTGGCTTCAGTTGTTGAGTGAGCTGGACCTTATATGGATATAGGTGTAGATCCAAATGCAAAATACGGCATAATGTGCTGTAAGACAGTCCTAATTCCGGAGAACGACGAGGAATCGACACATTCGGGTCTTCGGTAACACTTTCACTTACAGCAGCAATATTTTCAGTGGTACGAGCAAAACGATGATGCACAGGCTTTACACTATCTGTATCCAATCCATTCTCTTCAAATTTCTTCACAATTTTGCCAATTGCTTGTGTAGTTGGACGATTATTTAAGCAATAATCTCGTCTTAAAGCGCGATATGTGGCTGTGGCACAATCACCATTTTAGTAGTAGGTTTTAACAATTGTTATGCGTTGTGCGATAGTTAAGCGATTCATTTTCGTAAGTGTCACACTTTCAACTGAAAACAAAAAATTGGTTTAACAACTTAGTTTGACAGATGTCAAATTCCAGCCCTATACTTTTGAAACCGCAAAATGGATAACCCTTTATTTCTGGTGATCGATTTTGTTTGCAGTTTATTAAAAAATAAAGTAAATAATTGTTATAAGTAATTGATTCGCTTACCAACAACTTACTATTTAATTTCTATTTTCTTATAAATAAGAACATACATTTCATTGTAAAAATTACTTGTATCTTATATTCTAGCATTATTAAGCAAAGAAAAAAAAAAAGACGATCGTTATAACGAATGACTGTGCATTATATGTATTATTAGTTACACTGGACGTTCACTGTATTTCGAAAACGGATGGGCCATTTTTTTGTTTGGAAATTTCTGTGCTAAATGTTATATTATAAGTATTTAAAATTTCATAGCAATTTTTTCTAAAAAACTATATTCGGTTTGTATACACAAAAATAGTTCAAAAAAACTACTACTACTATTTATCCGTTTCAAACGAATCTTTTTCATAAGGTGTGGTCGAAAATGATAGCAAGTACGTGCGATCCAGTATCCAAATTCTTAGAGCCATTTTTAACATTTGTATGGGAGAGGAACCATTGTTTTTTAAGTATGCAAGATAATGTCGACAAAAAAAAACTACTAAATACAAGGTTTCGGAAAAATCGATTTAGTCGTATTTCAATTACATATTGAGTTTTCAACAAAATTAAAAAAAAAATTGTTTTGAAAGATTTTGGTTAACAATGCATACTGTTTAGACTTTCTAGGAGCTTCTTCATAAAAAAATTCAAAAACATCAAATGACTCGTCTCCCGAAAATCCTGTTCTGTCTCAATGTGAAGCATATAAGTTGGTGTCGTCACACGCAGATGCAGTATTCACTTCAGACAAAAACATAATAACTGTTCCACAGAGTTAATCGGTCTCCCTTTATAAAAACTGCTAGAGTAACAGTTGACTCAAAACTAGGCGGGATACTTTATTCTGTCTCATACAAATTGTTAAAAACTGCAGAAGATAGTTTGCGATCTCTCCAGCAAATTTGTAAAAGAAAGCAATCATTTTGGAATGCATTCTTTGAAGTCACAGGAAAAACTTCTTCATATTGACTTCAGTCATATGAATTCACTGACTGTGAGTTCGTTTTAGTTAATTCAAAGACTGCATTCTAATGAACTCAATCATTAGCAAAAAACAGGAAGCATTCGGTTACATTATCAGAACACACTCACAAAACTTTGTAATAATCTTAAAAACCCTATGATAATGAAGAAAGATACAAAGTATCATCCTATAAAAAAAAATGCAATGATCCCACACTGATTCATAATTTCATCTCGAAGCGGATGATGATATCCGATATTATAAATATAAAACTGAATATCAGCACATTTTGCCTTCAGTAACTTTTGTGCCCAAATCATCTTTCATAATTCCAATAGAATTCTTGTGTCAGCAATTTTATAAGATAAAGACAAAGCAATCGATCTTCAGTCGAAGATGGATTTGTTGAACAAACATTTAATAAGTAAACGGTGATTTTTTTGCTACTTGGTTTTTGACGTTTATATTTTTGACAGATCACACACGACAAATTCCACGAACATTTGACATTTCGATTCAGTATTGTTTGCCATTTCATCATGAATAGACTTACGCCTGAACAACGTTTGCAAATTATTGAAATTTATTATCAAAATTCGTGCTCTGTGAAAAATGTGTTTCGCAAGCTACGTCCGTTTTTTTCCGCTCATTTTTGGCTAAATGGATACGTGAATAAGCAGAATTGCCGTATTTGGAGTGAAGAGCAGCCAGAGGCAATTCAGCAGCTACCAATGCATCCCGAAAAATGCACTGTTTGGTGCGGTTTATGGGCAGGCGGCATCATTGGGCCGTACTTCTTCAAGGACGATGAAGGCCGCAGGGTTACGGTCAATGGAGAAAGGTACCGTTCGATGATAACAGATTTTTTTTTGCCGAAAATACAAGAATTGAACTCGGCCGACATGTGGTTCCAACAGGACGGTGCCACATGCCACACTGCACGCCAAACCATGCATCAATTGTGAGGCGAATTTGGTGAGCAGTTGATCTCACATTTTGGCGCAGTCAATTGGCCACCAAGATCATGTGATTTGACCCCGTTAGACTATTTTTTGTGGGGCTATGTTAAGTCTATTGTCTATGGGGACAAGCCAAACAAGATTGCTGCCTTGGAAGCCAACATTGAACGCGTCATTGGTGAGATTCCGGCCGAAATGTGTGAAAAAGTTTGCCAAAATTGGACCTTCAGAATGGGCTACCTGAAGCGTAGCCGCGGGCAACATTTAAGTGAAATTATTTTTAAAAATTAAATGGCAGAAATTAATTAATCGATCCAAATAAAAATTTCATTCACGTTTTACAAGTTTCTGTGATTTTTTGAATTTTCAAAACCCAAGCTCTTAAAAAATCACCATTTATAAAAAGGGTTTCATCGATCATGTTAAGTTCAGTTCACAGTTTGGTCATCCTACATATAGCCGAAGATTTCCCCCCACCAGCGGTAAGGGACTTGTAGTTTAGATTTTTAATGAATAATATTAAAATTAAAATACATTCCTGTGTGTCATTTAATTGTTGTTGAAAGTGATCTTCTGCGATCACATAAAATATATTTTTTATTTATATTAAGAATCGGAAACGAAATTGTTCGAGAACTATTTTCGAACGAAACAATACAACGAACTGACACGACGACGTTCTTGCAGAAACCCAAACGGTGACTTTTTGAGGATGTAACGGCAGGCGTATCAACAATGGCTTGTGGATTATGAACACTCCAAATACTAAATTTGCTTATTAACGTACCCACTTAACCAAAATGTCATCGCTGAACAAAATTTTCTGGTAATAATCGGGATCGGTGTCCATCTCGTTTTGGTAGTAAATTTCCACGATTTGCAAACATTGTTCAGGAGTATGTAAGTCTATTCATTATGAAATGGCCAAACTGCGCATAAATCAAATAACATCTGTCAAAAAGACCACCTCCGAAAGTATTACCAGATTGAAAACCACACGTCTAAAAAACAACTTGTATACGCAATCTATGTACTTCCAAGACAACAAAACAATCTGGAACAGATTTTTCAAGTATATCCTGAATACGGCTATCAACGAGACCGAGATTAAGGACTAGACTCGGTCTCGAGACGAGACTACTTTAAAAGCACCCGAGACTATACCGTATTTTTGCTACCAAAATTCATCGTTAATTAAATTATTAAATTATTTAATATCTAACAAAAAATTAATGTGTGGCATAAAATTATGCAATTTAATAAAAAAAAAGGTAAATCAAGTGATACTTGTTGATAATGGAGGTCAAAACAGTAATCATTCCCGCAACATAAAATATACAACTATTTACATCTGGTGTACAAAAGCCATGTTGGCATTGCACTTCAGAACAAAAACTGAACAGGACGGCAATACGTTAAGGCCTCCGATTTACACAACACATATTAGCCGTGTTTTATTATCGCCAATAACCCATATTGTTCACCCCGTAAAAATAAAACGATCTGAACAAAACCAAAACGAACTTATACATATGTTAATAAGTAATAGAAAAAAATAAGAACACGTGTTTTCTTAAAAGAAATTTTAGTCTCAATAAAGATACATACATACATTTAATTAATTTAATGCTTGTTCGGCTGATCATGTGCCTTTGCCAACGAGAACATTCCAATTTTAGAATTCGCTCTACTAGATTTTTACAATTAATCCGCATGTCAATTTAAAAAGATTCCAAAAGCTTCGATTGCAACTGTAACTTGAAATATATAACTGCTAATAAAAGATTTTATAAAATATTCATTCAATGTTGAAAATAAAGTACATAGTGTTAGAGATTTCTTTGAACTCATACAAAAGTAATTAAAACAAAACAAGAATCCCGTCTCCACGCCATACGACAACAATTGTGGACTCGCACAAAAATATAAAACAATTGACAGCCACTGGCATCGACGGTCAGTGCTGCCAGTGTGGTGTGATAACACATCTGTTCACTGACACGATTTTTCTTAAATTTAACTGCCTCATGTTGCCAGTGTCGTGTGTCAGTTAATCGTGCGTCAGTGTAGTGTGATAGCCAGTTTTTCAAGCGTCAGTACCTTGACCGGCTTGTATAAGATATCACCGACGGGCTTAATGCTTTAGTGGGTTTTGGGACACACTGGCATAAGCCTGCCAGTAAGTGTGATAACCATTTTTTCTCCATTGACTACTGACGAGCAATAGCTTCACTTCACAGCCCGTGAGTGGTCAGTGAATTCACTGGCAGTGTGATAAGCCTTTAGTCTTGAAAAGTCGTCCACGCATGTAGTAGTTTTTTTTTCACAATTATCCTAAATAAGTGCATCAATAACCGTTCGTTTTCCTCCTAGCAATGGAGAACAACCCGCTGTGTCGAACTATAAGCCGCCATCGCTTGTCAGCATTAGCAAAATACTGGAAGAAATTATCCCCCGGAAAGTTGAAAGTCAAGACGTTCTGCAGTGCAACACGAAAAAAAGGGCACGCAGTTTGGCTTTTGGGAAAGGTAGAATCCATATGAACCATTCTTTGATTTAGTCGTCTATAAATTTCGATGGTAGAAGACAGTGTGAACTAAGAGGCGAGAAGGTGCAAATTTGTATACAATTCTTAAAATTGTATTTAATTCAAGTTAAATGAGAGGGTAATGTTTTTGCATGTGGTATCATCTAAGGCTGCGAAGTAAGTATTATGGACCTTTATATTTTAAGCGAAATAACTTCTGTTATTGGTAATGGGGATCGATGTGTTTTTTTTTGATAACGACTCATCACAAACATAAGAATATTGATGGACGAAAATGCTATGAACCCAATTTGTACGGCATACATACAAAATGCCACATTTTTGAGCCTCTCCGTGACACAAAACCAATAATACCTGCCTGGATATCCTTATACAAAAAATTTATTATCTCTCTTTTTTCTTCTTATCTCTTTAATTAACATAATATTTAATTATTTCTTCTTTCCAATTAGAAAGCAATACTTACGTAGTAGGTATATATTACTTAGATTTCTAACGAACTTTTCAAGCCCTTCGGCTCTCTAACCACACAACTTACAAATCAAATAAACATTCTTTATAATTGCAATTTAAAATTAGCATCATTTTAATTAAACTTCTTACGATTTTTCACAGCATCTGTACGATGGGGCGTATATATCCTAGCACAAGAGGCTGATGGCGGGAAAAGAAATTTCAATTCTCACGTTATAGTCCTATTTACACAAATTCATTGCGCCATTCAAAATGGAATACAATATTTGAAAGGCAGCTATCGCACCTGTAATAAAAATATTTTACGATTTAACGATTCCATAAGATTGTGTCTTTTTGGTGCGTCAAAGTAACGTGAGCGAACAGACTCTTATTGTCATAAAACAGTCAAAGTCACGTATCTACAAATTACGATTTCATTTGTGATGATAAATATTAGACAAACATAGTTGTTTAAGACCAGGGTACCTAATAAATTTTGGTGTTACAAGGTGGGTCAAAAATACTGTCATAACTAGTTCGAATTGGCTGCGATTAAAATGTCTTGCTTTTAATGCTGATCATTTGTTTTAAACATTTTTTTCGCTCACATTTTTTTTTGGAAAGCTAACAAAATTAATGATATATTGTTGATAAAATGAATTCTGTCAAATGATCACCTCCTAGCTGGATCCATATTTTTTTAAGAATTTGAAGTATTGCCCGAAACACATCGTGCTTCAAGTTTGTGTTTGGCGAGAGTGTTTGTTGGTTGCTTCTGGCAGCGTTAAGCGAGGGATTTCAAAAACGCTCCAAAACAGAAGTCAGACTCAGTTCTAATTACCAAAACAATAGATTACTCAGACGGAAATATATGTATTTCAAAAGGATCCCGGAAATTACGGCAAATTTTTTTTGTGAAAAGAAGGCAAACAAATTCTTCACACAGAATTCTGCCTTTTTTCTTAGGAAAATATCCCCAAATTTCTTCCCTTTTTTCCAAAAAAATTCCTTAAATGAAAAAAAAACACCAGAAAAAAAATTGAAAAAAAAGACAGAAAAAAAATTCGGGCTTGTGTGAAGTGTTTTTGCAATTAGGGTCACGGCGTTCCCCTGTAATACCCTTCTTTGGGCAAATATAGAATTCGGGGTGAGTACAAGTTTGGGTATATGCAAATTTTTGTTTGGATTTGAAGAGTTCTTTTTAAAAACTTCCAGAAAAAAATTGCATATATCCCTCAGCACTTCACACAAGCCCGATTTTTTTTTCTAGCTTTTTAAAATGTATGGTTTACATTTAAAAAAAAAACACAAACATAAAAAACTTTAATGTTTTGAATAATGATTTCACAATATGGCATGTGGCCCCGCCCCTTCCGGAAAATAACATAAAACATTTTATGTTTTTTTTCCAAAACGTTATTTAGAAATTAGGTCAGAATATACAAATTTTGTGGCTTAGTTTCCATATTGATTTCAGGCTCTTTTTCGACAGCTATCTGGCATCATTTCCAATATTTCTGGCTTATTTTCAAAAAAATATTCTGGCGCAATTTCCTCTGGTGTAATTTCCGGGAGCCGTTTAAAAATGTCTTCCGTTGCCCGAGCTGTTTGATCCTTCATTTCGTTCCGCTGGAACGATAATCGATATTCAAATTCGGCAATTTTCGATAAAATACTAATTTAACATCTCTCACAAATTTGTGGACTCTCTGGGAAGTCAAGTTGTCAGCTTCTTTATAATCTATGAGGCAATATGCCGAACGACGCACTTTGAAATTGTCGCTGCATCAACACAACATATTTGTCAAGTAGGCAGAAAAAAAAATTCTCCGTTTTTCAGGTGTGTACTGAACCGATGGTTGTCTTTAATCTATGTTCCAGGTGTTTATAATAACAACTGTCAAAAATGACATTTGAAACTATTTGCAAAAATGATAGCGCATTCGCTTTATGACGTTACTTTTACCACAACTTATATAAAGTCGGACACAAAAATTAAGTTTTCTTTACAAACAAAAATACATGATATTTGCTCTATTTCTTTGAAAAACTTGAAAATTATAAATATTTGTTTTTTTAACCTGCATTCCAAAATGCGTTTCTCCCAGGCACGATAGTTGGGCTCGTCAGTTAGATGCTATCGTAGCCTTCTAAGACGCAATGTTTTTCGGTCGATGATTACCGACTCTTATAAAATTTGCAGCATTTACACACTGCAAATTAAATTATTTTGGGGGAATTTGGTTAAATTCGTGCACCTAAATATATGTTTTGCCCGTGGTCTGGCCAGTAATAATTTTGAAGAAAACGCAAATAATAATTTAATATTATTTTTGTTTTTGTGAACTGTATGGGTTAAAGCCAAATTGAAGATTTTAATGACATGCAGTCCAAAATGCTTTTCGCCCAGGCACGATAGTTGGGCTCGTCAGTTAGATGATATCGTACCCTTCTAAGACGCAATGTTTTTCGGTCAGTGTGTAAATGCTGCAAATTTTATAAGAGTCGGTAATCATCGACCGAAAAACATTGCGTCTTAGAAGGGTACGATAGCATCTAACTGACGAGCCCAAATATCGTGCCTGGGCGAAACGCATTTTGGACTACAGGTCAATAAAAGCTTCAATTTGGTTTTTTTTTGTCCACAAAAACAAAAATAATATTAAATTATTATTTGCGTTTTCTTCAAAAAGACATTTGGTTATGTAATAAAATATTTGTAGCAGGCACCAGGTCAAAAAAATACGGCGTTATATGGTGTACAACGCTTCGAGCATGAATACACTCTTCATCAGGCAGCAACAAAAATTAAAATTAATCTTACAGGATTTACACAGATAATAAAAAAATATATTTAAAAAAAATATATTTCCACTACTGTCCGCCGTTTTTAATTTGTGACTGTGTTTTAAAAACGACGGACAGTAGTGGAAATATATTTTTTTTTAAATATATTTTTCTCAATATATGTGTAAATCCTGTAAGATTAATTTTAATTTTTGTTGCTGCCTGATGAAGAGTGTATTCATGCTCGAAACGTTGTACAACTTATAACACCGTGTTTTTTTGACCTGGAGCCTGCTAAAAATGTTTTAAAACAGTTAAATATTAGAGGTCACAAACAAATTCCTATAGATATTTGGTTTTGACTGTTGGATTGGGTGACGATATAGTAAATTAAACATAGATACAGTGGTACGTTATTACTAATGTTGATGATGAGCCAGGAGTTCGGTAAGACGCATCGCCTCCTGAATTCTTCTAGTAAGCATATAATACAATTTAACGGTAACACATGTGAGCAAGAGAGATGTCGGCTATACAGTGGAATAAAACCTCTTTTTTGAATACCAAAAGTTATAATTTTTTAACCTTTAGATATTTATTTTTTATAAGCTTAAATCTATGCATATATGATTCACATTTAAATCTTCATCCTAGCCAAAGTCTGTATGTCAATAATTTGGTGAATATGGTCCTTAGGACACAGCAATTCCCTCTTTGCCTCGTCAGGTTTCAGTTCGGTGTTCTATCACTGTGTAATAGATCATCTTACATTTAAGCAGAAATTTTGAACATTGTTTTTGTTTCTCATACTCTCGCTCTATTTCCTGCTGAGGCTGACGTCCATGGATGGAGTTCATGGCCAGCTCTCTTTAGCATAATCGGACTCTGGTTCTAGTCTGCAGCATTTAATTGATTGACCAAAGCCATTTCTAATGGTATGTTGGCAGTTTTGCCGGCAGCTGAGAAGTAAAACATTCTGGCGGTCTCTTGTTATAAAATCCTCGTGATAATTTGTACCTATCAAGAATTTTTGGCTGGGCTGGAGGTATACTCGCAATCGTATCTTCCGTCGTTTAATTTGGTTTTCAGTTAGTTGATCTAATTGGGGCACATAGTTACAAGTGCACAATGTTGTCCAATTTACCTGATTTCCAAATACAAAATGTCGAAATAGCTCAAAGGAATGACTGTCACACGACACCATTGCGTCTAGTTGTCAATATGTGGATCTTATGCATGATTTCTGCGAATCGTTTAAACTTTCTTGTCTTAAGCTCTTTTACAGATAAAACTCTAATAGACAATAATATAAAAAAAAATATCTACTAACTATCAACTATTAGAATTCTAGGTGGCGCAATTGTCGTAATTGGAGCCAAAAATAACAATTATAGGTACGTACTTTGACATTTGTGAAGTAAACAAATACAAAATAAACGTCAAAAAACGCAGAGTAATTGTTCCGTTTGACATTTGCCACCATTTGCAAAAATTATAGAATCTTCCGATATTGTGACAACTTTTCCACCATCTTGTATTTAACTGAAGTAAGGATATTAACTTTCCTGGTAGGCATTTTGTTCTAAAGTCCACTTGTGTTATAACTTGCTGCAGTTAGTACAGTTATATGTTTAAAAGCAAACCGAACAATTTTGTATGGAATCTAAGCTGTCATACAATTAAGTTTTACTTTTTTAAAAGACATTTGGTATTTTGAGCCACTGTGCTTTATGTGATAAACTTTGATGGTGACGGACAATGTCCCGACAGGACGCGACGAGACGATAACGGAACATAAAAACGTTTGATCTTATACAATTTACCTTGTTAAAAAAAGACTTAATGTTCCTTAACTTTTATTTGTTCAGTCAAAGGGAAAATTGACTTTATAACAACAACAACTATGTACTACAGCACCCTCTGATGTCGTTCTTGTTGCTGGAGTGCTGGATTCAAAAGTTCAAGCCGTGTTTCCATCAGCCGTGCTCCATCCATTATGAAACACAAAAGGGTCCTCTACCCATGTCATTTTATTTTTGTGTAAGTACAAGTATACTTTATACTGTATAACGGTATATTATACAACATAATTAATAAGATTTTGGTGTGATGTTTAAAATGCAATAGCGAGTTTCATTGAAGTGTTAAATTGGCCTGGGGGATGGTTGGCCGCTTGTAAAATTGCTTTAAAATCAGTTACGAGGGGCGACGGAATCGAGTTTGTTGTGGTTTTGAATGAGTGGGCGATTCTTAATTCGTTACAGTTAACACTTTTAAAAAATGCAATCTGACATTTTGGTATTTAAATAGGGTGGGACTTTATTGTGATACTTCAGATTAATTTTAATAGACTTTAATCGAAAAGTTTAATATAACTTGTCACTTATGTACATCGTTCAATCACATCTATGGTATTTATTGATGACAAATTGAATTCAATGGTAACGAATGAAGTCTAATTGATATTCAAACGAAACAAAGGAAAAGGGAATTTCCAATTCAAAAATTGTGTAAACTTTAAATATTGAAAATTGAACTAGGTATTTGATGTAAGTCAGTACTAAAACATTGAATTTCTGCCTCAAGTTCTGTGTTTATAAGAAAAAGAGTTTATCAAAATTTTCAATGATGATGATGCATAGGAATTTTTTTCGGATTCGTATTGAAATAGCCTAAAAAGACTGTTGAAGCAGAAACTGTTTGAAACTATCATCCAAAGGTATGTTTACTGATACACAACTTAAGTTTTTTTTCTTCTCACGTAAAATTTCATCGTAGCATGCCAGTAACTTTTTTACTTCCCGTTTTGTAGTAGACACGCGCTCTTCATTGGAATCTATTTTATTTAAAATTTGTAAGCCCTTGTCAATTGTACTGAGTCCTTCTGTTAAGTTTGAAATCCTCCTTTGATTTTCCGATTCAACTGGGTCTAACGAGTCAGTTTGTTCAATGTCTTCTTGATAATTGTCTCGTTAATTGTTTGCTCTTGATTGTGTGAATCTAAATCTAACAATTCTTGAACGTCATCAGCATCCACCTCTAAATTTAATTGTTTGGCAATATCGATCACTTCTTCTATTATACCATCGATTTGTTCAGGATCTGAGGCTGATTCTTCTTCGGTTTCTGTGGTGAAAAAAAAATGGACACAGCTTTTTTCCAGACGCCATTCAAAGTTTTTTGTGAAATCTCATTCCAAGATTGTCCAATAATTCTTACACCATCTAAAACATTGAATTGCTTTCAAAATTCTTTGACAGAAAACTCCCTATTTTGTCTCATAGCTTCATTTAGATATGCAAAAGATCGCCTTGTGTAGTAAGCTTTAAATGTTTTAATAACTCCCTGGTCCATTGGTTAAAGCAAGCTGGTAGTATTCGGTGGCAAAAATACAACTTCCACCCGTGGATCGAAATAAATTAGAGTTGTAGGAGGATGACCTATTGCATTGTCAATTAGTAGCATCACCTTAAATGGAACTTCTTTCATTTGACAATAACGTTCGACTTCAGCAATAAAGCGATGCCCATACCAGTCTTCAAAAAGAGAAGCTGTCACCCAAGCTTTCGCATTAGATTTGCAAATGACAGGCAAACCAGCTTTAGATTTGTTGTTTAAAGCTCTTGGATTTTCTGAGCGATAAACTAAGATAGGTTTCAATTTACAATCACCAACTGCATTCGCACCGATCATCACTGTCAATCGATCTTTGGCGGCTTTGAAACCTGGAAAGGTTTTCTCTTCACGCGAAATAAAAGTTCTTTTAGGCATTTTCTTCCAAAAAAGACCGGTTTCGTCTACATTGAAAATTGTTTGGATAGAGTAGCCACCATCTTAAATCATTTTCTTGATCTTTTCTGGATAAAGAGACGCAGATTCTTCTACAGCACTTGCCGCCTCTCCACTTTCTTCGATGCTATGCCAATTACAACGGCTTTAAAATCTGCTGACCAGTCATTGCTAGCTTTAAAGTCTTCATTTTTGCACACGGAATATGTTCGAACTTGTCCCCGCCAATGTGCTCGATGATCAAAAGAAAAAAACCGCGTATCTCCAAATTCGCGTAAGACAGGGTAGCGTAAGTCGGGGTATTACTGTATGTAGATGATATACTTATAGCTGGAAAATTACTACCTCAAATTATAAAAATGAAGAAGAAGTTATCAGAAAAATTGGAAATGTCGAATTGTGGTGAACTGAAATACTTTCTTGGAATAAAAATCGAATATGATAAACTTGATGGTACAATGTTATTATCTTAATAAGCAAACATTGATAAAATACTTACAAAATCCAACATGACAAACTGTAACCCTGCGAGAACACCAATTGAGAAAGCACATCAGTTTGTTGAAGACAAAGAAATTACAAATCAACCGTTTCGAGAACTGCTTGGAAGTCTTATGTATTTGATGTTATGTGCAAGACCAGATATATGTTGAAAGCCATTGGAAAGCATTAAAGCGAATTTTAAGATACCTTAAAGGAACCAAAACATTTAAATTGCAATCAAGATATTCATTGGATACTTGGATACAGACTGGGCTTCAGACACTATTGATCGAAAATCGGTTAGCGGTTATGTTTTTAAAATTTTCGAAAATTGTGTATCATGGTCAAGCAAGAAGCAAGCAACTGTAACAACATCATCAAGCGAAGCAGATAATATATTGCTCTTAGCGCTGCCTTATCGGAAGCCGTATGGTTAAGAGGAATACTTACAGACATGAACATAATTAATTCAACTTATTGTGTTTCTATTTATGAAGACAACCAAGGATGCATTTTTATGTCAAGAAATTCTGATTGCAAAAGATCTAAACACATTGAAATGATGTTTCATTTCATAAGAGAATACGTTTCCAGAGGACTTTTAGAAATAATATATGTGAGTAGTGAAGAACACCTGGCTGATATTTTTACTAAGTCTCTGGGTACTTTACGATTTCAATTACTACGGAAGCAACTGAAATTATAGGAGTGAGAGGGGGTGTTATCAAACTGAAGAAAGAAACACTCCAATATATTTAATTTAATAAGCTTTAATTTTAGTTTGTTTTTGTATAAAACATTTTCTTGAAATTATTTTTATTCTTAAATAAACCTTCATCGAATATACACCTAAGGAAATTTACTTTACTTACTCTAGATGGCGTTTACAATCCAGGATGGATCGCGGCCTCAACCAGCAAACCTCTCCAGCTAGCCCGGTCACTAGCTAGCTGCCACCAGTTACGCACACCAAGTTCGTTGTTGTCGTTCACCACTTGATCGCACCTAAGATAATGCCTTCCTCTGTCGCGTTGTCTACCGGGGTTGGATACGAAGACTCGTTGGGCTGGTGCGTCGATGTGCATGCGCTCCACGTGACCTAGCCATCTCAATCGCTGTATTTTTAGCTTTTTGACCAGGTTGATATCGCTGTAGAGCCCGTAAAATTCGTCGTTAAATCTTCTTCTCCACTCACCACCGATGCACACTGGGCCAAACATAACTCGAAGAATCTTTCTCTCAAAGCAACCCAGCTGGTTTTCATCCGATTTTGTCAGTGTCCATGCCTCTGCCCCATACAGCAGGACTGGGATGATTAAAATTTTATATAGGGTCTCTTTGGTTCTTTAAGAGAGGGCCTTACTACTCAAATGCTTTCTAAGCCCAAAGAAACAGCGATTTGCAAGTGTGATTCTTCGTTTGATCTCCGCACTAATATTGTTGTGCGATGTAATAGTCAAAAAAAAGTCAAAGAGTCCAAAAGTCCATTGAACCAAAAACAAGTTCACAGAAAGGCAAACAAAATTTGAAAATCGCATCTCCTGCTTTGAATCGCCTGTCTCTGAAGCACAGTAATTTGTCTCCCTCCTCTTCCCACTCTTCCCACTCAAGCGAAGTAAAAGCTACCAATAATGCAAAATCTACGGTGCGCTCTGAAAGCACATCGGGTGAACTATCGTTATCATTGCCAATGCATTCTCACTCATCTGATGTTGTTGCTTCCTTTGACTCATCTCTTCCCATAGATGATGCTCACAAGAAAAACAATAACTTTTCTCTCGCCGTTCTTTCCACCACTCCAACTACGGGGACTGTTGATAGCGTTTGTAATAATAACATCCCCTTCACCGCTGATGATGTCATCGTAGGTTGTGCTGTCAATGTGAAATCAGACACTGGTGCTTCTGCTGAAGATGAATTTCCTACCAATAACAACAATGCTCTTATTCTACCTGTATCAGTGGAGGAAAAAGACGATGTTAACAAAAATACAAATAATGATGTGGATATAAAAAATGCTGACGCTGATGTGGAAGAAATGCACGACAACGAAAAAAAAAATGTGTATCCCTCAGTAAAAATTGGAATTAATCAAAACAATATGGGAATTAGAGTGTATAACCAACAAATGAAATGGTTTCATGTATCAAGTTTTGAATCTAGCACAGCACCAGACTCAATAACCGCATATATGGCCGCAAATACCAAATTAAGTCCATCGTTTTTCCAATGCTACAAATTGTTGACAAAACAAAGAAAAGAATTCGAGTCGGAATTGAAATTTATAAATTTCAAAGTTGGTTGTCCACCAAATCTAGTTAACACTATTTTTAGTTCTGATTTTTGGCCAGATGGAGTTAAAATTCGTCGATTTGACCTCAAACCAAGAAATAATGACTTATAGCTTATTGCAAATAATTATGCTTATGAAGTTGCTGATGATGATCATGTTGCTGTTGTTGTTGATGATGATGAAGCTGATGATGGTGTTGCTGTAGTTGTAGATGTTGATGAAGCTGTAGAAGATATTGCAGCTATTGTTGCTCATGGCACCGCCGACGACGTCTGCCATACACCAGAAAATTTTGTTGCTGTTCCTGCTGTTCTATTTGCTAATCCTGTTGATGAAATTGCTGCTTTCAATTCTGTTCCTGCTACTGCTGTTACCCACTTAACTATCGATGAAACTATAGTGAATGCTGTACCTGATATTCCCGAATCTTCTGTTCTTTTTCCTGCTGCAAGACCTGCAAATGTTTTCAATTCTAACAATCTATCTATATATTACCAAAATTTAGGTGGAATTCGAACTAAATTGAGTAAACTGTATGTATACTTTGCATCTCAAGATTATCATATAATTGTACTTACTGAAACTTGGTTAAGTGAGAATCATTTTACTTCAGAATTATTTAATTGTAATCAATATGTAGTATTTCGAAAAGATAGATGTTCGTTTACAACTGGTTTTGACAGAGGAGGAGGTGTTATTATTGCAGTTAAAAATAATTTAATTAGCAGTCAAGTTGAACTAATTCCCGATAACAATCCATCAGATTTCGATATTGATCAGCTGATAGTAAAAATAAATTTGAATAGAAGTTTAAACTTATTTGTTAGCGTAAGTTATATTCGACCAGGAAGTTCATTAGAGTTGTACAATTTGCATATGTTTAACTGTCAATCAGTTCTTAATAACTTAAGTACAAATGATCATGTAATTGTTTTAGGAGATTTCAATCTTGGTGATATAAGCTGGGAACCAGATTTGGATGATCAATATTTAGTGCCATTCAATGTTCACACTGAAATAGAAGCGTCAGTCATAGATTTTTATAGTCAATTTAACTTAATTCAAGTTAATAACTTTCATAATAATCTAAATCGTATATTAGACTTAATTCTTGTGGATAAAGAGCTCGAAGTTTATATCGGAAAGACTGATTTTCCTGCTATTAAAAACTCAATCCACCATGTATGCCTTTCTGTTGAGTGTAGATTTTTAACCTATATGAAAGATACAATTAATGTACCAGAATTGTATTTTGATTATAAACGTGCAAACTTTGTTGGAATTAATAACTTTATATCATCAATTCCCTGGGAAGATACCCTGATTAATTTAAGCCTTCATCATGCGTTTGAAAAATTTGCAACGTATCTACATGAAAGTTTTGAGATGAATATTCCTAAAAAAAATAGCCAAACCAAATTCAAACCCACCATGGTTTAACAGAAGATTATCAAATCTTAAGAATAGGAAAAACAAAGCGTATAAAGCTTATAAGGCAACTAAAGATAATTTAGCCCTTAAGCAGAAATACATTCAGTGCCACCTTGAATATGACTGTCTCAACAATTTCCTATTTAATAATTTTATTCTCACTGCTGAGTCAAAAATTAGAAATGATTCTAAACACTTTTGGAAATTTATTAATCTCAAAAGAAAGTCTATAGGGATTCCAAACTGTATGAAGTATTCCGATTGCGTATCTAGTGATATGAACGTCATATGCGATTTCTTTGCCGATTATTTTAAATCTGTTTATTTGCCCTCTGCTTCTTGTGAACTTTCTGATTTTTCGCCATCTTATGTCGTTGATGTTGGAAGTGTAGACTTAACGGTTTCAGATGTCTTTGATGCACTGGCTACTCTTGATGTGAATAAAAGTGCTGGGCCAGATAACATAGCCCCTGTTGTACTAAAAAACTGCGCTGGCTCTTCGGCGTTACCACTTATCTTGATTTTCAATCAGTCGTTAAAAAGCGGTCAGTTTTTGGACTGTTGGAAGATCTCTTATATAACTCCAATTTTTAAGTCTGGTTCTAAGCAAAATGTGATAAATTATAGGCCTATCTGCAAATTATCAGTGATCCCAAAAATTTTCGAAATGCTTGTTTGTCAAAAATTAAATTTTTTTGTTAAGGCCATAATATCTGAACACCAACATGGTTTTGTATCTGGAAGATCCACTGCTACAAACCTTTCACTGCTATGCGATTCTGTACTTTGCGGATTTGAAAAAGGTTTTCAGACTGACATTATCTTTACGGATTTCGCAAAAGCTTTTGATAGAGTTAATCATAGCATATTAATTTTAAAACTTTCACAACTCGGATTTCATTCTAGTTTAATAAAATGGATTTCTTCCTATTTAAAAAATCGGGTTCAGTTTGTAAAATTGGGAAAGATTAAATCTAAAGGTATTAATGTAACTTCAGGTGTTCCCCAAGGAAGTCATATTGGGCCCTTGTTATTTATCCTTTTTATAAATGACATCCCCGTAAATTTTAAGTATTCAAAGTACCTTATGTTTGCCGATGACGTCAAGATTTTCCAGCTCATAAGATCTCCTACGGATTGCCTTTATCTCCAACAGGATATTCATAAACTGGCAGAATGGTGTGAATCAAACAAATTGTTCCTGAATGTTGCCAAATGTCAGAGCTTTACATGCCATAGAAAAAAAACACCTATCATATTTGATTATACTATCAATAATACGAGTTTAGATAGGGTTACCGCAAAAAAAGATTTGGGAGTTATATTGGATGAACAGCTTTCGTTTACTAAGCACATCGATTATATAGTGAGCAAAGGTAATGGGATGCTAGGATTTATCAGAAGAAACTCTAAGGATTTTTCTGACCCCTACACCCTGAAATCATTATATATTGCACTTGTTAGATCGGTATTGGAATATTGCAGCATAGTTTGGAACCCCTATTATATCACTCATTCTTCTAGAATAGAAAGAATACAGAAAAGTTTCACTAGGTATGCTTTCTACAAATTAAATTGGAATATGGAAGTACCATCTTATCCGTCTAGATGCCTGCTTATAGACATTCAAACGCTTGAAATAAGGAGGAAATTTTTTTCAATAATGTTTGTTAAAGATTTAATAAGCAATCGTATCAAATGCCCTTTTTTGTTAGAACGGATACTTTTTTACTTTCCGTCAAGGACTCTCCGCTCCAATTTTCATCTGCAAGAGACTTTTCATAGAAGAAATTATAGTAGAAACGAACCGTTTGCACGTTGCATAAGAGAAACGAATTCTGTTGTAGAGGTTATAGATATTTTTTCTAATTCAAGAGATGTCTTCAAAAAAAAATTAATGTATGCTTTGTTATCGCAATCTGTTTTGTAATTAAGATTTACCTATTGTTATACTGATATTATTACTTATTTTATTTTTGTACTTAAATATATATACATATTAATTATCTTATTAACTATTTATAGTAGTCTGTAAGAGTTGTACTCTGTTTGATGAAATAAACTAAACTAAACTAAACTAATAGTGGAACCCAGTTAACAAAGTCTCTGACTACTTCGAAGTTATAACTACCAATCGTGACGTTTTGTCCCAGTCGATGGTGTTGGACTTCTCTTCTCGATGACAGCATATACTTTTTCGTCTCGTTAACAGTCAAACCCATCTTCGCCGCTTCCGCTTCAATACTTGCAAATGCTCCACTGACAGCTCGCTTTGTTCTGCCTATGATGTCAATGTCATCAGCATAAGCAAGGAGTTGAACGGACTTTTGAAAAATTGTGCCTCTGGTGTTGACATTTGAGTTGCACACAATTGCTTTCAGCACGATGTTCAAGAGATTGCATGATAGTGCATCACCCTGTCTCAAACCTTTCTCGACATCAAAGTCGTCGGTGAAGTTCTTACCGACTCTGACGGAGCAGCGAGATTCCTTCATTGTCATTCTACACAAGCGGACAAGTTTGGCAGGGATGTCGAGATGTGACAAGGCTCTGTATAGCTCGTCTCTATCAACGCTTTCATAGGCGGTTTTAATGTCGATGAAGAGATGGTGCGTATCGAATTGGAATTCTTGGGTTTTTTCCAGGACCTGTTGGAGTGTGAAAATCTGATCGTTAGTTGATTTTCCTCGCCTTAAGCCACACTGATAAGATCCGATCAGGTCGTCGGTAAAAGGTTCTAGGCGGATACACAAAATAGCCGACATAATTTTGTATGCGATGTTGAGGAGACAGAGGTATCTCTGTAGTTGGCGCAGTTCAAAGCATCTCCTTTTTTGTGGATAGGGCACACTATGCCGAGCTTCCATTCATTGGACATACTTTCCTCCGACCAGATTCTAGAAATGAGTCGGTGTATGCTCCTGACCAAGTCATCCCCCGCTGCCATAAACAGTTCAGCTGGCAGGCCATCTGAACCCGCGTCCTTGTGCGACTTAAGTTTGGATATCGCCGTTATTACTTCTTCTAGGTCAGGTGGACTGATATCTTGACCATCATCGTCCAAGTTGAATAGGTTGTTCTGCATAGCAACGGATGGTTGGCAGTCTTCGCCGCTTAGCAGCTTAGAAAAGAGTTGATTCCAAATTCTCAGCACCGTCTGCGTTTCTCCTACGACATTACCATATTTATCACGGAAGGCTTCTATTCTGGGCTGGAATCCTTGGGTAGATCGTTTCACCCTTTGATAGAACTTTCGGGCGTTACCCCTGCTGTAGCATACCTCAATAGACTCGACCGCTTGCTTATCGTGCTCCCACTTCTTCCTTCTTAGGAGTCGGTGTTCCTCTCTTCTTTTTTGCACATATACCTCGCCGGCTGCTCTCTCGCCAGTTCTGGCCCTAGCTTGCAGCATTGACTCATAGGCTTCGTCCTTGGCTGCATGTGCCTGCCGACAGTCCTCATCGAACCAGAGGTTTGGCTTTGGTTGTCGATTGAAACCCAGCACATCAGAGGCGGCACTTCTATTGGCTAGCTGGCAATGGTTCCACTATTCGTCTATAGTTGGTGCTTCTGGTGCGTTTTCTGAGAGTTTTAGGGCAACGCGGTCGGCAAAAGTTGTGGCAGTCTCTGGTGATAAAAGTTTACCGACGTTGAACTTTCTCTTAATATCCACTCTTCACTCAGGCGCCAAGGATATCCGCAACCGGGCTCTAGATACTACCAGGTAGTGATCCGAGTCTATGTTGGCCCCTCGGAAAGTTCGGACATCCAGGATACTGGATGCATGCGTGGTGTCTATCGCGACATGATCAATTTGGTTGACAGTGCCTTGATATGGAGACTTCCAAGTTCCCTTGTGTATATTGAGATGGGGAAATCGAGTGCTTGCTAGGGTGATATTTATTACCGCCGCAAAGTCGATCAGTTTAAGCCCGTATTCAGAAGTTTCGTCGTGCAGGTTGTGTCCTTCGACCGTCAAACCAAAGATACCCTCCTTTCCGATCTAGCCGTTAAAGTCGCCAAGAACAATCTTAACGTCGTACTTCGGGCACTTATCGTATGTCTTTTCGAGAAGTTCGTAGAATTCCTCTTTGATCTAGTCATCTTTCTCCTCCGTCGGGGCGTGGACACAGATCAGCGAGATGTTTTAAATTTGGCCCTGATGCGGATTAAGACAAGGCGCTCGCTAACGTATTATAAAATACATAACTTCTTGTCTAAGTTTGCCTCTTACCACAAAGCCGCACCCAAATAACCGCTGTCTCCTTTCCCTGTAGCACTTACCATAGTAGATATCACAGGATTTAATTTTTCGTATGCCCTCTCCATCCCGTCGCATTTCCTGGAGTGCTGTTATATCAGCTTTGTACTTATCCAGGGTCTCCACTAATTGCTCGGCTGCACGTGGCCTGTTTAAGGTCCGGACATTCCACGTGCAGATCCGAAATTCGTTGTCAGTATTTCGTTTGCCAGGGTCATCAACATTTGGATCATCCATATCCGAGGCTTGTAGTTGTTTTATAACTATCTAGATACTCCTACGTTGGGAGTTACCCCAGCGGCAGGAGCCTCCAACCTGGAGGGTCAGGTCCTTTAATAACTCCATGGACGAGAGTCTGGATTTACCGCTCCTTATAAGCCTGTGCTCTGATTACTTCTAAGTAGTCTATAGTAGGTGTTCACCAAGTAGTTCAACCTGACTGGAACTAGTGACATTGATTCCATTGCGAGAATTCTTCCGCTACTATCAAATCTGTTGGCAGTTCCTTGGTGGGAAACACTCCTTCGTTGGGGGGTAATTAGTAGCGGCATCCTACTCCAATTCGACCTGTCGACCATGGGTGGCCCTACTGCAGAATCAAGTTCGGCGATCGCATAACTCTAGGTTTCACAGTAGTAGTCACCGTAGCCCCTCCGCCACGTCAAGGCTTACCCCCAGGAGGGGAAATTACAAAACTATAAAAATAATACACGCTTGTTCAGGATCAGGTCAGAAGTATGGTTTGCCTTTCGCAGTAACCCACCAGAAACCAGTAAAGTAGATACACCAACTATAGATATATTTATTGTTTTAGTTTGGTTCCTAAATTGTAGCACAAAGATATAAGTAATCGCTTAGTGAAAGGATTAATCTTCTGCCATGAAGGCCCTCATCTTCCTCCTATATGTCCTTAATTTGTTTCACCCTGCGGGAAAGATAATTTTCCGGTCAACACCTTTTCCTTTTTTTTTTTTTTTTAATTATTAATGAATATTCATGTAGATTTTTAGTATGCACATAAACTTAAGCATACAAAATGAAAAATGGGTCTAAAATGAGATCATCAGTTCGAGCAGATGAAAAAAAAGGACGAAGTACCAACAAAGACGACGACGATGGGTCGGTGGTCCGTCCAAAGCTTTCGACGAACGACCGACGAAAAAAAAAATGAGCGAGAGCTAAATGTAATTAAGTTGAGAATGCTCCACATTTTTCTTATTTTTTTTCGCTTTGCAATTTTTATTTCGCTATTTCACCTTGAGCTCGGGCCACCGCAAATGTAGTCCAGTTTTGATCCACCTATATCTTCTGTTGACCCTGCCTACACCTATACTCCCAGTCGCAACCAACCCGGATGCCGGCCGCTCAGGGGTCAGGTGTGCTTTTTTCGGGTAGGAAATCATAAATTTGCCTCGGGCATCTTTCCATTTGGTGCGGCAAATAAAATGAAGGAAAGAATAAATTTATTATTTTGGAAAATATGCCGCCTCATCCTAGGAATTACAAGTACCTCTACTGGCCGTGTGCTGTCCCGGCCGAGCCGTGAGTCGCTATATACCTATATAAGCATTGTTCTGTTGAGGTTCAATTTGTTTTTTTTGGTGGAAGAGCTGGAACGGGCGGGATTACCTACCATCATTTGAGAAACCCTCAGCTTTTTCTGAAAAGATGGGTTGGGTGCTGTAGGGTGGTGGTTATGGTGGGCAGTATCTGGTACTCGTATCTCTCGTTCTCGTGTTGGTTTTGAAATAGTTGCAGTTTTCTAGGATATTCTTAATTTTCTATTTTTTTTCCTTTTTCATTTTTTACTTTCAGGATGATAAATTAGTTTCTGGTTTTGGGATGAAAGCAGAATAGATGAGAGGAGTTTGATGTAGGGGTTGAGGGTTGAGGATTGTGGTTGTTGGATGTTGCGGAATTCTTTTAAGGGGCTGACTCATTTTTTTATTGGTTTCATTTTACTATTTTTTATGACTTTGTTCTACTAAGCACTTGGCGGGTGAATTACAAGCGCAATTTCACAATTTTATTTGTTTGAGGATTTTCTCTGTAGCGAATATTTTTTATGTTGTTGTTTTTTTTTTGTATATATTTTTCTTCCGTTTTTTATTCCTGTTATTCTTTTTACTGTTTGTTTGGTTGAGCTTGTTTTGTGCAGGGATTTGCGATGAGTTGCTGTTTGTAATTGGACTTGTGATTTGCGGTGGTGATTGCTACTTTTGAAGTGTTTTGCACAGTTTGGTGATGGTGGTGCGGTAAAGGATTTGTGAGGTTATATAGAAATGGAATGAAAAGAAAAAAAAAACGGAACAGTGATAGATATAAATAGACTAGACGTAAACATACATCTACATAATTCATGTTTTGTATGTGTATAGGTGATGGATTGGATTGAATTGTCCAATTTGAAAAGAATGTAGTGGTGTTATTTTTAATTAACACTATATGTATACGAAATCCAGATATTACAAAAAAGAAAATGAAGCTTTGAAGTCGAAATTCATGTTTATGTATAGTGTATATATTTTATATATAATGTAATACAGTACCTAGGTACATTATTTTATAACACATTAAAAAGCGCATCTTCCTTTGGAACGTTCAAGTTGTTTTTTAATTGCATTGCTATAATTTCTTGATAAATATAACTACATGATGTAGTTTTTAGTTTATAGCTGATGTAGTTAAGCCGTACCTACTTAATAAAGCAAGAAAACTCGGCTACTGAGGGTTCAGGACTCCAATTATTTACCGATTTATTTACGTTTTGAACCCATACTAGTCTCAGTAAACAGCATATAACACAGCGTTGCACATATCGTACAAATTCTTTACTTAAATAGAAATAAACAACTTTTCCAAATACGCCAAGATTTTTGGCAGGAAGATGCACAATCCTGTGATTTTTACTTGCAATTATAGGTACTATAAGGCAAGTTATGTATTCGTAAAAAAAATAGTTTTTTTTAACAATCAAACATGGCATTACGATCATACACCAAAAAAGTGGGTCCCGCAATTCCGTCTGTCTGTCTGTCTGTCTGTCTGTAGAACGATCTACAGCCTAAGCCGCTGAACTGATTTTGTTCAAACTTGGTGCTTAGGCGTTTTAGGTGATTGTCCAAAACAGATTTTTGAATCGTCGTTTTAGCCCCAAAAATAACGATACTTGCCATACAAATTTTTCTACCATCTTAATTATCCCGAAAACAGCTCTAACGATTTTAATAAAAATTGGTGTGTGTACTACTTCGGATGTGGTCTACATTTTGGCCAAACATTTTTTTTTTCAAATATTTTGTTATTAACGGTACCTGCCATACAACCATTTTATTGATTTCCGAATTTCTCATAAACTGCTCAACAGATTTCGATCAAAATTTTTATACAGGAGTAACTTCAAATTCTAAACAATACTGCATTTCAATTTTCGAGAAATAGTTTTTTTTTGGATTTTTGAAAAAAAAAAATGTTTTTTTTTTTGAAAATTCAAAATTTTGAAAACGGGAGACGATTTTTTTCCGAAATCTTGTCTTTGTAATTATATTATTAAATATTTATAATTTCCAATTTTTTTTGGATAATATTTGAGAATTTTTATAAACAAAAAATATAGTGACAAGCGACCTTAAAAATACATTTAGCCATTTCTATTAAGAATCTTTTGCATATAATGTGATCGAACATAAGAGCAAGTACATGCGGCCCAGTCGTGCATCTTATTTCAATATTGCGTTGGAGCAGAGAGTACGCAGAGCATACGTAAACACGGATGGCACTTTCTTCCGCAAATCTGTCCAAATCCCTGTGTACGTGGACGATGTTGACATCATCGGCCACTTCTAACGTACAACAGTAGAGGCCTTCATAATGATTGAAGAACTGGCGAAGCAAGTTGATCTTGAACTGAGTAAGGACTAAACCCATTTAAGCTACCAACAAACAAACAATCACCGTTTAACCCGCTATGACAAAACCTCACTATCGATATCAGGAACGGCAAGGTAGTTAAGAGGAGTTCATCAAACTTGTAGTAAACTTTTAAATCCAAGAATATTACCTTAGAGGAAATCCGACAAAGAATTACCTCATTCAATTTTTAGTCACTCAAGACAGAACTACTTTTATTTGAAAGACAACAAAACACTCGAAACATAATAATGTTCCATTAGAAAGGAACATTAAGGAAGGAGAAAAAAAGCTTCAATACCACTTAACAATTGTAGTAGAATTTTTGGAAAAAGATGGGGTCCCAACCACAATACCATTAATTGAATGTAAGTTAATTTTGATATACATATGTATGCTTTGGTTCTTGTCTAGCCTGACACACAGCAAATAATGTGTCCAAAGAAACCGTGATATATCCATGAGTGATCTGAGTTAAAAAAGAATGGAATATACCAGGGTTTCCTTATAGCAGACAACAAGAGACATTTGAAAAAAGAAACAGAATCCTTGGTTAGGATTCTGACGGTTCAAAACCGCTTGATTGGATTGGGTCACAACTCAATTTAAGTATCTAACTTGCGCAGAAGATGTCAATACCGAAATATGAGAAGGACTTATTTCACTTCCCACTATGAATGCCGCCCTAGTCCATATATAATTAGCTTTCGGAGAGTACTTTTTGGAAGGTCCAGGCGACGTCTGGCATCTCGCCTTTTGGCACGTATTCCTATCCATAATCCTCATATATCATGAGGAGCATAATTTAACAACTAAGATTTGAGTGATTGAGTGCAGCCCTTTACCCCTTCAAAACTAACCTAACCTAACTTTAAACACAACAAGTTGCGTCAAAATATTGCATGAAATTGAATAGGCGGACGATAAATATCGGTTGCCTTTATAACACTAGAATTATGTTTTGGGCTTTGAAGTCAAAACCATCCTTTATATTAGAGAGTACATTATATCTAAAAGCAGTGGAGCTGAAGGCTGAAAACTGAAATTACTAAATAAACAAAATCCGCCAGATGCTAGGTGTCCCCAACTCATTACTGTTATACAATACACATACGTACAGTATTCATCACTTAAGTTCACTGACCCGCGCCCGCAGGGAAATAGTTCCCAATTTTGATTTTTGGGACTTATGTCCCACATAAGTGAGGCATAAGTCCCAAAACTAATTTTGGACTTTTGTTCCACTATTGCGTTTTTTTGGTATTTGTGTGAAGTGTTTTTTTGCAATTAAGATTATGGCGTACAAGATTCTTGGCACGTGAGGGGGGCCTGTTGACCCCCTGCAAGCCCCTGCATTGACAAATATAGGATTTGGGATGGGTACAAGTATATGCACATATTTTCTGGATTTTAAGATTTCTTTTTAAAAAGTTCAACAAAAATTTGCATATACCCAAACGTGTACTAATCCCAAATTCCATATTGGGCCAATCAGGGGGGTTGGAGGGATGTATTGATTATATTTGAAATCTTTTTATTATTTTTAATAAAGATTTCCCAATGTGTCATATTGTTATGTCTTATAAAATTTGGGAGAACACCAAATAAAGGTTGGGACTTATGTATAACCGTGGTGGAACAAATGTCTCACCTATGTGGGACATAAGTCCCAAAATGCAAAATTGGGACTTATGTCCCTGCGCGGTACTGTGTATGTTGTCAGATAGGTGTTGTCTTTCTGTGGATGTCGTTTGTTGTTACTTTTTAATTAACATATTTCAATGTCAATTTCAGTGCTTCCAAGTTGATAATTTTTTTTTTAGATTTAATAATAATTTCTATCTTCAAGTCGGCCGTTCAGATAGATAACTGAAAAATGTGAATCCCTTTAGGCTTAAAGCTGAACTTACTTAAAACACATAAGTTAGGTACATAGTAAATCAACAAAGCGAATTATCTAAAAAAAAGTTGTGCTGCTTATACAGGAAATTTTCGAACGCAATTTTCTTCAGCCAGTTATGCCAAAATGCAATTTAAGGTTAAACTTCTGTCATAATGAAACTCTTAAAAAACCAAATGTACAAGTACAAATGTGTTTATGATGGATTAAAAAATATATTATTATTATTATCCCTAAACAATATAAATTAAATTCATTTATCAATTCGATTGACTCCAAAGTCATTCAAAAACAAAAAAAAGCATTCAATTCAACTTTGTTGACGTGCAAAATTCTTGCGTGGGAAATCCATTTTATGCATTTAATCTTTTTTCTCGTATCGCGATTAAAATCATAGCGTGCTTTGTATTATAGTTCATTGGAAAATATACACATATACAATCAAACTATTTTACACGATGTTTAATTTGTATTCTAGAAAATAAAGACATTACTAGTAAATTGATACTGAAGTCGTTTTTGTTATTATTAATGGACCCAACCACAATTTTTGACAGTCCCATTTATGTTAGACTTAAGGGCTTTATGGCCATCGAGAAAGTATCCGACGGTGAGACGATGACATTCGCGGGCTATGGTGATATCATGCTTCAGGAGTTATTATAGGTAGATAGGTAAGTAGAAATATCGGTCAGGAGCAAAGCAACTATATACGCTCGGCGGCATAAGTGCCTGTGAAATGCTCGGTTTTAAATAATAGTAAATAATAGGACTCTTTGTTATTGGCTTGCTGATGGTTGCTCCAGCTCTGAGTCAGACAGCGTAATGATCCTAGCAAGGTCACATGCTGAGCGTCTAAGAAAATTATACACCCTCCTAATCGCTCAAAGGGGCTGTCCGATTACAAATTCAGATGGCAATCTCCAGTCCACACACCATTCAGACAAGACAAAAAAGAAGAGCGTATAGTAGTCCTAGTCTCCCCCTAAAGCCGAACTGCATGTCATGTAATATGTTGTTCTCTCTGCAGAATTTCTTAGATCATCTAAGTATCAACTATTTAAATTGCTGAGGAGGGCTATCGGCCAGTAGTTGGAGATCGTGTCCCTGATTTTTTTCGGAATTTCTATGTTCTCCGCTGTATTCCATTTTCGGGGAAAATATAGTTATTGTTGAACAGTTGCTCAGGATGACGATTAGAAGGATCATAACCGTATGTGCCAGCAACTTTTTGATGTTAGTAGATATTCCATCTGGTAATATCTATTTCGTTGGTATGATTATTTCAGCAATTTCTGCCAGATTGCCCATGTTTTGGGCCACTAGCTTCATAAAGCTAAAAAGAGCTTCGTCCGTCTTAGATTCCAGCGTTTGTTGGTTGGAATCCTTACTTAAGCAAGGCCAAGAGATATTGCATCTGCATTTGCTTTGGGGATGAACTTTCCTTCGCGCCACTACGATTTTGTTGGTGATAATGGTTCACGGTGATATGGTGCTGTTTCCCAATCAGCATATTCATGTTCTTGATAAGATGTCAGGTCCAGGTATATGATTGATTGTAGCCTAATATTGGATTGGTTATAATTAAGGTGTTGTATTGAGTTAACACCATAAAGTTTGCTCCATACGGTCGAGTTGTTGATGTTCGTTGTGTTCAGCTCATAAATTTAAAACGTTTCCTTCCTCTTTTTCGGCTGTCCAGATGCCGGAAATTAAATTAGATGGTGATATAAGAAAGTCCTGGGTAAATAGTACTCTAACATAGGTGGGCTTGGGTTGTAAAACAACCATTAAAAAGAGCTGAGCGTTGTTGTCACCTAGCCAGTCAACAATCGTCTTGGCCCTTACGTGAAACTGTGATACCCAGCCACATGTAATGCAAATCACCGTCCATTATTCCTAAATTGATTTTCTCGAGGACGCTCCACCGTTTAGAACTTAGAATATTAAATTGATATATTGCATGTCATGTCATAACAGTCTGACTTTGACATTTTCAATGGCATTTCTCAGGGTTGGGGTCAAAATTCTTTCAACATAATTCTGGTTTCAAAATTCTGCTTCTCAAAATTCTGCTCATCAAATTCTTCAAATAAAAAATAAAATAAGGTTTTGAAAATATTAAAAACCGCACGCTTTGATTTCTTTATTGTTTGCAGAGTTTTGATATGCATTGAGCATACTCTTACTTTCTTAAGAGTTTAATAAAAAAAATATTTTTTTTAAGGGTCAACTTCTCACGGCTTATTCAGTTAGTGTCTATTAAAGAAAAAAAGAAAAAGTGTTTCGAAAAACAAACAAATAAAAAGAATTATAATAAAGAGAACGGACCTAAGTCACATTGGTTATCTTAAGTTCTTAGGCGCATTTCAAAAAATATTTTTGTCTGGTTTTTGCTTGTTTGCTTATTTTTTTCTCTAATTTTTTTTTTTATACTTAAGTTTACCTAATGGATAGTTTTGTTTTATATTTGTTCCTCGTTTGCTTTGTAAATAAAAAAAGTTAATGCAAAATTTAAAAAAAATAAGCAGAGCTTCTTTCTTTTTTGTTGACGGATAGAACTTTGAAAAGCAGAAAAAATGAAAAAAAGCAGAATTTTCCTTTTAAATGTAGAGTTTTGAAAAGCAGTATTTTGAAACCAGAATTTTGACCCACTCCCCATTTCTCACAAACAAAACAAAATAAAATTTATGCTCCAACGCAATTGTAACTGAAACTGCTCCAATCCGTAACTTTTTTGAGGCATTGCCACGCCACCTGGTGAACTATGTTGGTTGGCTATTGCATCTATTAACTTTCAATATGGTATTGTTGCTATTTCCTTACAATAAATGACATACAACAAATGACATTTGTTTTGACAACAACCGATAGATGCCGGGACATAACTCTGCGGGACATAAGTCAAACATTCTTTTTTTTCTTTACTTATGTCCCATTTTGGTATGTTAATTTTATGTAATTAAGCAATACTTTATAAGTTTTCGAAATATTGAATTTTAAAAAATATTTTTTCGAAAATTTTAGTATTCAATATTATGTAGAATTTGAAGGGAATCCTACACAAGCATTTTTATCGAAATCCGTCAAACCATTTATGAGAAATCGAAAAAAACGATTGTATGGCAGGGACATTCTAACGAAATGTAGATTATACCCAAAGTAGTTAGTATCAAAATCGCTTGAGCCGTTTTCCAGATAATTAAGATGGTAGACAAATTTGTATGTCAATTACCGTTATTTTTGGGGCTAAAAAAAATTCAAAAATCTTTTTGAGACAATCACCGAAAATTCTGATGTAGATAGGCAGACATAGACCGACGGAATTGGAGGACCCACTTTGTTATTTTTCTTTTTCATCGTAATGTTAAGTTTGATTAAAATATCGATTTCGATTGTTTTTCCAAATCCAAAACTTGCCATATAGTACATTTACCTATCGCATATAAGAAACTTAAACCCAAACAAAATTTGCATACACCCAAACTGGACACCGCCCAAATCCTTTAATTTGTTCAAGCAGGGGGGTTGCAGGGGGCAGTATGCCAACACTTACGCGCTGAGCTCTTAATACGCGATGAACTCAATATACCCATACAATTCTCCAAATAAAGGGTTATCCATTTTGCTCTTTCAAAATTATAGTGCTAGAATTCGACATCTGTCAAACTAATTTGTTAAACCAATTTTTTTTTTCAGTTGAAAGTCTGACATTTACGAAAATGGATCGCTTAAATATCGCACAACGCATAAGACTGTGAAAGCCTACTAAAAATGGTGATTCTGCCACAGTCACATATCGTGCTTTCAGAGGAGATTACGGTTTACATAATCGTCCAACTACTCAAGAAATTGGCAAAATTGTGAAGAAATTTGAAGAGACTGGATTGGTTACAGATATTGTAAGGCCTGAGCATCATCGTTTCGCTCGTACCACTAAAAATATCGCTGCTGTAAGCGAAAGTGTTTCCGAAGACCCGAATGTTTCGATTCCTCGTCATTCTTAGGAATTAGGACTGTCTTACGGCACACTATGGCGTATTGTTCATTTCGATCTACACCTACATCCATATAAAGTCCAGCTCACACAACAACTGAAGCCAGCTCACCATTCACAACGTCGTAAATACGTCGAATGGGTGCATGAACAACATGCGGTGAATGGCGATTTTTCGAACAAAATTTTCTTCAGCGACGAAGCAAATTTCTCACTCGGTGGGTATGTTAATAAACAAAATTGTCGTATTTGGAGTTCTGAGAAAGTAATTGAAGAGAGGCCATTACATCCACAAAAAGTCACTGTTTGGGGAGCTCTTTGGTCCGGAAGTGTGATTGGACCTTACTCCTTCGAAAACGACGATGGAACGAGTGTCACCGCCAATTCGGACTTTTTTTTGCCTGTTATTGAAGAATACGACTTGGAGAATATGTGGTTTCAACAAGGCGGTGCCACATGCCACACAACTCGAGCGAATAAGGCTTTATTGCAAGAGACATTTCCTGGCCGCGTAATTTCTCGTCGTGGCGATATCAACTGGCCACCAAGATCATGCGATTTGACACCGCTGGACTCTTTTTTGTGGGGCTACGCGAAAGGTCGTGTTTATGCAGATAAACCTTTAACTCTTGAGCACTTGAAAACCAACATTCGTCAAGTTATGGCTGCGATACCGCCAAATATGTGTCAAAAAGTGATCGAAAATTACCTCAAAAGAATCGATGCTTGCAACAATTCGCGTGGTGGTCATTTAAATGATGTGATATTTCGCACATAATATCAACGTTCCAACTTTATAAAAAAAAGAAATATCATGAAAAAAAATATCTTATATGTGTTTTATTTACGTTTACTTTGGAAACCGCAAAATGGATAACCCATTATAATACACCCTGTGTACAATGCGTACAATCTCTGAACGAGATGAAAAAAAAAACTGCTGTGAAGTCGAGTATTTTTTTTAAAGGTTCTATGATAATTTGGAACTTATGTCTCACTTAAAAAAATTATATTTTGGATGACTGAAGCGGGAGTTTTGTGCCTGCGCCCAGGTGCTAAATCATCATGGATGCCATAGCCTGTTTACCGTAATTAAACAAAGAGCAGTCTACGCTAAAAGAATTACTTACTCGCCGCTCAACTAAACTGGGGTTAAGTGGAGATAAGAGCTCAGCACTAAATACAAAAAATAAGAACACATTAATTCAGGAAAAAAACACCGTTAAATTGCGAAAGGACTCATTGTCTTCATGTTTATTGAAATTTCAAAATCAGCACCATAACGGTGCTTAATTTCTGCTTACCTCGGATGTCATAAATTCATTAATGGCGAAAATTAAAAAAAAAATATCCCCAAAAAGGAGTGTTATTGTTACAATTATTTAGGGTTAGGGTTACCATACAGCTTCACAAAGGATATTTGCCTTTTTTTTAAAACCGTGATGTGTTAAATTTATTATATATCTTTGCCTTTGTCAAACAAATTGAAAAAGGAAATTATACTTTCATTGGTGGAGTTAAGGTCGTTCATAAATAATAAATCATCTGACTTAAAAAAAACAACACTTTCTTTATTCTATTATACCTATTAGGGCGAAAGGATTTATTACCTTTCAGTAAAATAAAAAAAGGTCTAAAAAAATCGCTTAACTAAAATACAGAAACAACCCTATACAAGTAAATGTGGTAATTATACTCGGACAACAATTATTTTCGGTGAGAAGAAAAATGTTTGGCCCCAAAAGATAAAAGCACCAATGTTTAAACTGTTGGCAGCCTATGTCACAAAATTGTAAAGTAAAATGACAGAATATTAATCATCAAGTTTTAAGATGCAGACCTTCAAACTGTAAAAGAAAAGTTGTTGTTGAAAACAATATTCACTATCATAACCAATTTTATTATTTCTGTCCTCAAGTAAGTAAGCATTTTTAAAGAAAAAAATGGAAGTAGAAATAGCGGCCACGAACAACCTTAATGCAAAAACACAAGTACTAACTGGAGATGCGTTTTGATAATAATACGATAGAAGAAAAAGAGTATTTGTGCGGAGCTATAGGCGAACTTCCTAGGGGATCATTGCTCAAGCTATAAATTTGAAAACAATTTGCAAGGCCTTACAGGGAACTTTACAGATGCAGATGATCAGGTGCGGATTATACTTAGCAATAGGTATTAGTAGAAGGCGATTTCGAAGCGAAACCGTCCACAACGTGTCAAATTAGGATAGCATAAAATTGGTAGTATTAGTCCCTTCAAAACAACGTAGTCTGCTTGTTCGCGGTCTGAAGAAGTGCTCGAAATTTATAGAAATGCTAGGAGTAGAAGATACTTCCTATGGAATTTTACAACTATAACTTTGCTATTCAGTTCGGAAAGTTCATCAAGATTCTCAAAAATTGCCTCTTCGAATGATTCTAAAAGGATTGTGGTCAGAATAAAGCAATTACATAGAAATTTGTTTTTTCGCTTGTAGGTACTCACAATTTCTACATTAGGGTATACGATGATAAATGCCCAATTTAGCATAATGCAAATATTTCATTCAGTTATTTTAAGATTTGAAGCTGCACCACTTGAAGAAGAATACCCAATTCTGCAATATATATTTTGTCAACTTCAAATATGTGGTCATTCTCCAAAGGTTGTATTTTGTAACTCGAATGACGGTAACTCACTTATGAACATTCGAAAGAAAATAGCAAACAAACGGAGCCCTGAGGCACACCAGCATATTTTGTGGATTTGACACATTTAATTGGTCTTTTGTTGAGTGATATAAATAAAAAGGGATTTGTTCTCCAACGAAGAAGAGATCCATCGAAATGCACGCCTTTCCGATAGAATAAAAACTTGATGACAAACTATCTAGTAATAGCTTGAAATATTACAAAGCGTAAATATTCTTACTTTTTGCCTGTCCTATTGATACGTACGCGGTATTGCCATTCGTTAAGAAATGTTCGGCCTTCAGAATAATTCTGATTAATGGATGTTTTCATAACCTTATAAAAAAGGAACAGAATTTTTTTTAGTTTAGTTCCCATTGAAGATTTAAATAACTTATGAAAATTTTAGACACCGTGCGAGCGATTAGGAAACTGGTATAGGATTAGATAGGAGATGAAGATGTATATTGGTTTTTAATGTTTGAATATTGCAATTAGAGGGAAAAATTCGGTCGGGTAAAGCATTTCAAATTCGTGTAGTACGGCCAAAGAAGAAATCTATATACTTGAGAGTGCGTCCGATGTTAGGGTCAAGGGTAAACAAGGGTAAAGATGAGTGTTACGGTTGAATGGTTTAAGGGGTGAAATGCAACTGGCTGTTGCAATAGAACTCTGTCTATGAAAATACCGGTAGAATAATGGAAAGCATGAAACGTTATCCCTTCAATTCTCAAGGAACGTAACATTTACCACTTCCTGGTTCATACATTATTCGGTACTGTAGTTCTTCCACCGATTGCCGCACCCAGTTTTCTTATATGTATTTAAGTTTCATCATCATCGGCGCATCAGCCGAGGTCGGGTCCTGGATCTCTTCAACAGTTCTCTCCATCTTTGGGCGTCTTGGTCTACATAATCTCTTCAGTATGAGCCTAGCCTGCTGTCGTCTTCCATGAAATGAGTTACACCATGCGAGCTAGGTGACTTATGCCCAGTCTTCGGAATCGTCCTTCTTCAAATACCAGACCAACAATTGTCCGCAAGACTTTCCTATGAATTGCGGCTAAGTGGTACCTTTTCTTAAGTACCCAAGTCTGTAAATGTAAGAACTGCTCGAACTATGGTCATATACATCAGCAGCTTATAACTTATCGTTAGAGTTTTAGATTTGATAAGCCTTGACAAACTGTAGTAGGCTTTGTTGGAATTGAACAACCGCCCACGTATTTCTTCTTCCATATTGTTATCGTCCGGTTCCTTCCATATAATATCGTCTGCGTAAGCCAGTATCTGACTTGTCACGGATCGCTTTCAGCCAGCCCATCCATCGCCTCTTCGGAGTCCATTAATAATGTTGATTGGTCTGCATATCAATCCGGTTATCCTAACTTGGCTGGCTATATAGTTTTGGTCAACCTACATAGTCGCGCCAATTTTTTTGAGATGCCGAGTTCTATCATGGTTTTGTATATCTCTTACCTGGCTGTCTCAGGTGGTCTTAAAGCCTATAAATAGGTGATAAGTTCGAATGTTAAATTCTAGGCTTTTTCCATCGCCTGGCCATGGGTAGTAATTTCCGATGGTAGTATTAGCGTATTGGAATTGGACTATTACATAATACATAATTGCTGCACGTTTAGTCACCAGTGTTCTGGGTTTTACTCACGATCCCATACATAATATTTAATCAGCTCTCTGGGGCAACATAACTACTCCTTCCAGTATATTCTCAATATTTTGCCTTCTGCTACTAATTCTTGTTTCCAAACAAAAAGAAATGCCGCGAAGGAAAGAGATTTGGGTCGAAGGTCATTCCTGATACAAACGCGCTTTTTTAGAGGGGCTCGAGAATGCGTATTATTTGGCATCAAATTGGGAAATTGTTGGATAATGTGTATCGGGGTAAAAGAAGACTAAGTTCAAAAAAAATATTTTTATGTCGAACAGAGTGTTCCTTAATTCATTTTTCAGGACTTAGATATTGACTTGACGTACTCTTAATTTTCATCACACCGGCTTGTAAGCTTGTTCTTCAGAATGAATGATTACAGATGGATCTCAGTTCATACTTCCTGCAAACATACATATATATTTACAAACTGTTTTATTCTGTTCAATTGAATTATTTACTAGCCGTTTAATACTACCCCCATAATAGCCACTCTTATACTTCAGAGAGCCTTACAGGGCTTCCTTCATTAAACGGATATGAAATACTTCATTCTGCCCAATTTCCCTCCCCATTAAGACAAATCAATAGACATTTAAAACCAACGTACACTCGTATCAGCTTTTCAATGCTTTGAAAAACAACAAGGCACAAAGCTTGTGTATCTCGAGGTTAAAGATGCTAAACGAACTTATTCAAACATTGCAGTGGTGCGTAAACATCCTTTTCCGTTGTACAGTTGTTTATATCAACAGCAAATAAGTTCACTGCTCGAAAGTCTCGCAGCACATCTGTCGTGTCATTATTATAACCTTCTGAGACTTTTCACCCGTCACCACCCACCCCATTGGCGGCGCGACGCGAGGCTACGCGACGTGACTTGGAGTGGTTATATGAATTGTGAGTATAAGAGCGAAAGTAGGTATACACTGAACGGCGGCGCCATATTTCCATTGCCACTTAAATCCTTTTCACTTCGCTAGAAAATATGATTCCACTCACTTAGCCAAGTGTGATTTTCATCATTAATCTGAATTTCTTGTGTGCCAATTCTATGATTGTATGATTTTCTTTTCCGGCTTCTTCCGCAGCATGTGCCACTTGTCGGCCAAAAAGATAAGATTTCGCTGTTTGAAGAAAGCTGCGACAATCAATTTATCAATTTTTTTGTGTTTGTTGTTATTGTTCCTTATTTGACTTTATTCATGCTGATGAAAATGATAATGATAAAGAGTTCTTTTTTGACATGAAAATGGCCTTGGGAAGAAACATTGAATTTACATGAAATTAAAAAGAAAAAGTTTATTAAAGATTTTGAATTCGTGATGTAAAATGGAAGTTTGGAAAAATTTTTAGAAACTCAATTCGCAAAATGGGGTGGTTCAAAATTTAATTAGGAGGCGAATGTATAATGTTCGGAATTAATGTCCTTTTGGATTGTGGAAGGGTTACAGAGCAAGGTCAAGCGCCTTGTACATGTTATGGGGCTTATGAGAGTTGCCGGATCTCCTGACGGGCAGTCAATGGATTCCTTTTTTGATTATGTGATTGAAAATGAATACGTTAAGGAGGCAAAATTTGCAATTGAATTGAGTTAAAGATTGACGAAAGTAGTTTTATTGAAATTAGTTTAATTTGCTATGTTTATCGAATTACGAAAGGAATTCAGGAGTTCGAGACTTAAGGGGGCTTCACATGCATTTGCATCTTTCATCTGCATGGACATCTACATAAAAAGAGGACAGAAAATAAAAAAATCATACTTGTGAGATAGAGAGCGGAGACCAAGATGCAGAACATCTTCATGTAAGAAGATTATAGGAAGTATGAATCTGAAGATTGCAGATTATAGTGAAGATGAACATGTTCATCTTCATAATAGCATTTTCATCTGCACCATAATTTGTTCCGTTCAGATAACGAATTTTCAAGCTTTCTTACCATATCACCTCAGTTTGCTTAAAAACAACGATAAATAGCTCAAATTTTCTTCAAAAAAACTACATACCTAAACGCTAAGAGCATGTGATTGTGAGATGTGTCAAGAAAGTTATAGCACAGTTAGAGGAAGTTATTAGTGTATACACTGTCTAATTTTCATGTTTGTTTTATATCATGGTCCACATCTACTTTTCTTCAAATCTGCAGATCCATATAAAGCCTCCTTTATGTTCTCTCCCGCAAAAATGTTCTGAAACCAAAAAAAGTGCTTTCAAGAGTTGTAATAGATTTATGTCCTAACGTTTAAATAGAGTTTTGTTTCAATAAACAAAGCGCACATGTACTTTATCATCATCACATTTGCTTGCATATTAAACAATGTTGAAATTTAGAAATGCCTTCAATAATTTCTATCCTTCACTTTACAACTGAATTGGTTCCATGGTTAACAGATGAGCATTTATATAGAAGGCCGAGTTTGACGAAGGCAAGTATGGCTTATCGCTAGAGAAGCAAGTATTAATTCATAAATGTAAATGTTTCCATTGAATTTCTATCACATATCAGAAATTTTTGGCAGGTTATAGCCAGTTTAGAAGTACAGTCAAATTTCTTGAATTTTCTAAGAAAACCTTAGGACTTACCAGCATGCATTGAAAACCTTAAACAACTTTCACAAAAACCTACAATTCACGGTGGAAAAAAGAGAAAAATCAAGAACTGGACACTGTCATTATAAGAAAGGACAGTTAAAAATGCATTGGTATCAGAAACCAAATACTTCAGGCAGAATTATAAATTTCAACTCCCATCATCCAAAACATAAACCATTTTCAACACTGCACAAAATCTTGACAGAGTCCTCAACATAAGTGAATATGAATTCCATGCTTAAAACAAGAACACTATTAAGCATTTCTGACAATCAACAGTTTCTCAATGAATATAACCCACACTTTAATTGGAAATTCAAATTTCAAGTCAATAAACATTAATGAAGAAGAACCCGAAATTCTACCTCGCAAATATGGGTGATTTTTTTGCTACTTGGTTTTTGACGTTTATATTTTTGACAGATCACACATGACAAATTCCACGAACATTTGACATTTCGATTCAGTATTGTTTGCCATTTCATCATGAATAGACTTACGCCTGAACAACATTTGCAAATTATTGAAATTTATTATCAAAATTCGTGCTCTGTAAAAAATGTGTTTCGCAAGCTACGTCCGTTTTATGGTCGTCATAATCGACCCACCGAGCAGGCTATTCAGCTCATTGTGACCAAATTTCGCACCAGTTTCCCTTTATTGGAAAAATCAAATCTTTCATCTACGTAAAACAAATAGCAGACAGTTTCAAACAATCCGGTTTTATTGACAGAGAAAAATATAATATGAAATGAGGTCCACCAACAACTTAGGTCAAGTCTTCAGTAAGCTAAAAACTAAAGTAGACGCTATGGAGTACTCCAACATTATGTGTGAAATAAAATGCATTGGTGAAATAGAGGAACAATGCGAATATGTCTACGTGGGAACCACGAAACAAAAATTTAAAAAATAGAATCTTCGGACACATTTCAGATTTGAAATCCAATTTAACACAAAAAACTGCGTTGGCAACCCATTGTATAAATTAAAGCCAATAACCAAACTTTTATGATGCCAAAATAATACAACGAGAACAACACTACATCAAAAGGCTGATTATTACCCTGCAAACATTTATCTGAAGGTTCAGATTCTAATCACCAAAAATGAAGAATAATATTCAAGAAACCTTTAGTTTTTTGAATGAAATATGAATGTATATAAATATCCTACAAATTCTTACCGGGGAGACACAAAGGGATATGCATTCTCTATGTGTCAAAAAATAAAAAAACAAACACTCAGATCTTGTTGGTGGATCTTTCATATGGAGATTTTTTTGTTCGTCCTTTTATATTTCTTCTTACAAAGGGGTAATGATAACGGGTCATTATCGCGACAAAAGTTTCATTTGCATAGTCGATTATCAGTTCGGAAAATTTTTCCGATAAATCGGACGTAGCAAATATATATAATAAATAATACATAATAGCTCAAAATAAAGTAAACATAGTAGGTTTATAACCAGCCTGTGTTTTTAAAGTAAATAAATAGGTACCTTCTTATATAGGGCTATCCATTTTTCGGTTTCAAAAGTATAGGTCTGGAATTCGACATCTGTTAAACTAAGTTGTTAAACCATTTTTTTTTTCAGTTGAAAGTCTGACATTTACGAAAATGGATCGTTTGACTATCGCACAACGCGTAAAAATTGTGAGAACCTACTTAAATGGTGATTCTGCCACAGCCACATATCGTGCTTTAGGAGGAGATTATGTCTTACATAATCGTCCAACTACGCAACCAATTGGCAAAATTGTGAAGAAATTTGAAGAGACTGGATTGGTTACAGATATTGCAAGGCCTGTGCATCATCGTTTCGCTCGTACCACTGAAAATATCGCTGCTGTAAGTGAAAGTGTTGCCGAAGACAAAAATGTGTAGATTCCTCGTCGTTCTCAGGAATTAGGACTGTCTTACGGCACATTATGGCGTATTTTGCATTTGGATCTACACCTACATCCATATAAAGTCCAGCTCACACAACAACTGAAACCAGCTGACCATTCACAACGTCGTAGATAAGTCGAATGGGTGCTTGAACAACAGGCGGTGAATGGCGATTTTTCGAACAAAATTTTCTTCAGCGACGAAGCAAATTTCTCACTCGGTGGGTATGTTAGTAAACAAAATTGTCGTATTTGGGGTTCTGAGAATCCTTAAGTAATTGAAGAGAGGCCATTACATCCACAATAAGTCACTGTTTGGGACGCTCTTTGGTCCGGAGGTGTGATTGGACCTTAATTCTTCGAAAACGACGATCGAACGACTGTTTTTCGCAGCGTTATTGTCCTATAATAACGACTTTTTTTTGCCTGTTATTGGAGAATAGGACTTGGAGAAAATGTGGTTTCAACAAGATGGTGCCACATGCAAAACAACTCGAGCGAATATGGCTTTATTTTAAGAGACATTTCCTGGCCGCGTAATTTCTCGTCATGGCGATATCAACCGGCCACCAAGATCATGCGATTTGACACCGCTGGACTTTTTTGTGGGGCTACAAGAAAGACCATGTTTATACAGATAAACCTTTAACTCTTGAGCACTTGAAAACCAACATTCATCATGTAATGGCTGAGATACCGCCCAATAGGTGTCAAAAAGTGGTCGAAAATTACCTCAAAAGAATCGATGCTTGCAAGAATTCGCGTGGTGGTCATAAAAATGATGTAGTATTTCACACATAATGTCAACGTTCAAACTTTATAATAAAAAAAAAATATCATGAAAAAAATATTGTATGTGTTTTATTTCCGTTTACTTTTGAAACTGCAAAATGGATAACCCATTATACTTACAAAAAATATATTTAAAAAAACGAATATAATATAATAAAGTTATGTACAAAAATTGTGTTAAATTTTCCTAAATACATATAAATCATTTCTTTAATTAAAGTATCATGTAACAATTAAGAAGTCCTAGGAAGCTATAAAAGCCAACCAAGAGGCAAATAAAATATGTTCCAGACGCTCACCGATAAAATATTCAATCATAAATGAATAAGAAATAAAGAATTCACTTAGGGTGCAATTTGAATCCTTTTACCTGGGCTCTTAGACACATTTTAATGATTCATTTATGACCTGAAAATTCTGCAATTAAACATACATTAGGGTTCCAAATATTCCTTTAAATGATTAATACCTGAACCTTTTCTGAATCGCAAAAATGATTCATATACGATTAATTAAAGTGAAGGTATATACTTAGAAATCCTTCACTTTAATGAATTGTATTTTATGATTTAGAAAAGTTTCAGGCAATAATCATTTAAATGAATATATGGAATCCTTATATACATACGTTCATTTAAACGAAACATTTTCAGATCATAAATTAATCACTAAAATGATTCAAATCGGTGTCTAAGAGCCCAGGTAAAAGGATTCAAATTGCATCATATGTGAATTCTTTTTCGGACGGTTTCTTCACTTTTAAGCATTAACTATAGTTCATTTCTGAATAAAAATAATCGCTGGGTATAGACGCGCTGCACATTATAAATACAAGCAACACAATGAACAGAAAAACGGACATTGAAAATGTGAGTCCCTACTACAAGTAGGTATCTGATCGAGAGAACAAAAAAAAGACGTTCCAGATCCCCTTAACACCCGTTCTTAATATATGTAAAAATGCAATATGAATGTTTAACAAGTGCAATATCTATATATAAATTGTGTTGTTTAACATACAGGTAATATATATGAATATGTTATATGTTCACTGCAATTTTTAAAATTTCATCACATTCAAACATAACGTAAGTCAGCTGATAAAGCAGCATTTAAAATTGTAATTTGACTTAAACAAGAATTTTTCTTATAATGTGTTTTTAGAAATAAATCTGATGATGTTCGTAATCACGAAAGAAACGTCGTTTTAAACAAAAATCTTGCTTTATTTTATTGAAAAAAAACTGACCTATAGCCCATAAAATAACCCAAGTACAATTATTTACAAAGGTCGAAATAAACTAGAATAATTGATTAGACATTTGAAGAGACTCGGACAAAATTCTTGCGCGCAATCCACATTCCATTTTCAAACCCACAGTACAAATCTTAGTGTTGAAGTCTTTTTTCGCGTCATCTGCGTAGTCCTTTCTGGTTGGAACTCAAAGATACAAAGCATTTAATATGTAAATCAAGTGGAAAGTGATGAATGTACCCGCTAATGGCGCCCGTTTGACAACATCTTAGGGCATATGTGGTTCCAACACTAGCTTTTCTTCGGACAATCTAAAGTTAGTCGCGGTATTATATTATCATGCTTTTGTTCAGCGCGGGCCGACATTATACGATTACACCGTATGAAAAGATCGGTGCAAATCTTCACTCTAATAAATGTGTGTAAATTTACCATGGAATTGTATGTAATGTTTAGTGTAAAAGTAGGCAAGTTGCGTATTCATACACATGACAATAGGTAACAAAAATTTAACACATTATGTTGGATATTACACACATCTGTAGCAAATCTTCACCCTCTGTGTACCTTTCAATCACCATTTTTCAGTATTAATTTAATAATGCTTAAACATTACACCCACAATGCTTATAATTTACCAAATATTGTTTAAATTCAAACGCCTTATGAAAACTATACATATAAAGTGTTTGTACCTAAACAATCAATGCTTATATTAACTACCATTTGCTGTAAGTTACACATTTAATGTGTAAATTGGCAATTAGTTTATGGCGATGACGATACGTTTGCAAGTTCGTAATCAGGCCGTTGGCGAAAACAGAATATAAATCGTTTTCATACATAAATTTTTTGGAAGCTAACACATTTCTTTTTGATTTTCGCTATAAATTTGAACATAAAAAGTTTAAATTTACACATTTTATGCTTATATATTAAATTTTTGGCTTAAATTTAGTTGAATTTTAAACATAAATTATGTATATATGTATTTAGCTTAAGCACTTTGGTGTAGAAATACACATTTTTACTTTAAATTTATTTGAAATTACACACAAGAGGTTTAACATTTACACATAAAATATTTATAATTATTACGTGCGTAAAAATACTGCAATTATGGTAGGCAACAAGTTTCCTCACACTATGATGGTAAAGCAGGAGTCACGTTATTACCATGAATTAATTAACCATTAAGTTTGTATCACCTGAAAATGTTTAATTTTATTATTTTTTTCTTTTTGTTGAAATTCTTCATTTATATAAAAAATGAAATATATATATATAAAATTGAATTCACCCTTATCCTAAAATAAATTAGTTTTTTGCACAACGATTTTTAGACGAGAAATTTTCGTCTCTAGAGGAGAGGCGGTATATAACGAAGCGTTACATGCTACATAGCTTTTTATTATATACATAATAAAAAATATATATAAATTCCACTCCGCCATTGCCCGCTATGGTATATGCAGCATGAATTGCATTTCGTGACAATACAATTCACACCTAGTGAAACATTTGAGGTGAACACAAAGGTCATATTATTTTCATTCGCCACCCCTTCAGTTCACACTCGTTGTTGACTGAAGATTCTACATAAGGAACTGAAATACCGAACGAAAGGTACCCCTTCGACCACACTCGAAGTCGTGCGTTAAATATAAATTCCATTTAATCAATCAGCTTAGCTTGGACCACCGACGAGGTAGGTCGATCCTCACCCCACCAGCGGTAAGGGGTTACGTTGCAAGTTGCCACCAGGGGCTTCGGTACGTACTGATCAACCAGAGATTTTGCCTGCTGTTTAGTGCCACCAGAGGCCTTATACCTGCTGATCTACCAGAGCTGTTCCATGCCGTTTAGTGCCACCAGTGGCCTTGAACCTACCGATCAACCAAAGCTTAGCACCACCAGAGCCTGCTGAACTACTCCAGTCAAGGTATCAGTGCCAGAGACCCCGTTACCCGATGTCTGAAAAATTATAGCCGCACATGATCTGAAACCAGAGTACCAGTATCAGATCGAAGATCCGCCGTAGACAGAATACCAGTAACAGCCTGTAGAACAGCCGTAACAAAGATACCAGTATGAGAGAGAGGACATACCGTTACCAGAATTAATTTGAATATTATTTGTTGTGAATTAGAAAATTGTTTTAATAAAGATTTTGTGACAAGGTTTTAAAGACCTTTTCCTTTGAAGTTTCGTGTTTTCTTCATTACGACCCTGGCAGACCGGCGAGCAAAACCCCGACTGGAAACCAGAAAGCACATCACAGCCGGGGAAGAGTAAGTGGGTGTATCTTATTTGTGGTAGTAAATAGCATTAATTCAGTTCTTGCTTTGGGTAACTCCTAGACAACAATTTAATATCTATTCACTGTAACGCCCCAAAAAGTTGTGATTTCGCTGAGCACTGGTGTAAGCTTTCCAGATACTATTACCATCAAATCCGAGGGCTTATTTCCTGCGCACTCCCCACAAACAGATCTCAATTTTGTGCATTTCTAATAAAAAGGCATCCGACTATCATTAATAAAATACTATCTTGGCTTCTGGAACTCTAACTGGAAAACTAATTGCATACATTCGTATAGGAACCAAATTAATATCAGAATGAAAAGTAACAACAGTCTTAAAATGACCTTGTTTTAAGCACTAAACAGATTCACTGAGTGAGAAAATTGAATTCAAATCATATCGATCCCATATTGGTTTGCAAAATTTTATAAATAAATCTTAAGGTTCATCCTTGCTGTAGGTATGTAGGTACTTGTCTTCGAAAGAGTTCAATAAGAGGTAAAATATTCAATCTCATGCTCTGCATCAACGCCAGAAACACTTCAACAAATAAGATGATATGGATGTTTTGAACTATAGGTAGGTATCCTTGTGCGGTATATTATATATGTACTTAAATAAATTGAACACAGCACACTGCACCATCACCGGAAGTCATGACAGGTCTGCTAGTCTGACTCTGCATGGGAAATAATCAGGTAATCCAATTGACCTTTCGACTGGAAATCGTGCGCAACATATTCCAGAAGGACAATTTCTAGGATGTGGGACTGCAATCGATTTGCTTGTTCGTTACCCGAACGAACCACATGCAAACGAAAACGAATGTGCTATTGAATTTCGTAGTTATTTGATTGTTGGTGTTGCATATCGCATCGGTTTGAGGTATAACTCTCCAGTCTCCACAACCCACCGTACACCATCGATTCAATTCGATTGGCTGGATCTCAAACTATTATAAGTGAGGCGAGGCGGGACACGATTTGCTCGCAAACGAAGATGTTCTACCAGTGTGACATATAAATTGATATATCTCAGAGCGAGAATGGACAGATGAACAGACGGATGGACAGACCGACAGAGCGTTAAGCAGGAACGTGTCTGTTCAATTACCCATTATAGATAGACGTTGTCGGTCGATGTTGAACATCATCTCTATATTAAGCATGGAGTTGAGACAAATGGAACAGGCGTTGACCTAATGCTGTTCGCTCGCCGGTTCCCATAAAACAAGGTTAACCTTTCACCTGCTATCCGATTTTGTGAAGCCACAAATTTTTCTCTCTACACTATTTCTGTTTTTTTTTTCATTTCATTAGCTTTGGGAGATGGGACAAGGCGAAATCCAGTTTAAATCTTTCTTGTGGTTTTGTTCCAATCGATTAAAAGCAAGTGTTGTTTTTTTTAATTGAGAGGTAACCATTTATAGAAGATGTGAATTATATTTATTAAAGAAATATAAAAATAAAATAAATTATTACTAAAAAGAGAACGATTTGTTGGTTTGGACTATGTGAACCGAGCCATTCGAAGAGGGTGACAGTTTAAAACTGTCAGAATTTGACAGTTTAAGAGTGGACCATTGCGACAGTGTGACCGTATGACAATGCGACTGTGTTGTGTGTGTTACGCTAGAATTACGCTCTAAACGTAATCGATCACTGCGTTGGCTCTATGACGTCACCACAATATTTATTTTCGATTCCAAATAACTTTTACGGTATTTAGTCCACAAAATTTGCGTTTCGTCCCGCCGATCTCACTTGTACTCATCAGTTGGCTAGTGAGCGCTTTACCAATAGGCACTTTTGGTTAAGTTTAGTTCAACTTACCTGGATTTTTTTGAAGAAAAAAAAACAATGTGAACTATATCCAACAAGATTAAAATTTTAATTATTAAAATTGGAAGATTTTGTCCTGAGCCAGACATAGTTAATAAGAAGAAGAACGCAAATTTTGTGGACTAAAGGCCGTTAAAAGCTATTTTGAATCAATAATTCTACAAGTCCAATGAATAAAATGCTAAGTCTCCTACTTGGTTGAATAATTTCAGTAACCAATATAGTTAGAATCTTATATATAAAGAACATTCCAAATTGGGTTTGTGCGCTATCTTCATTTTTTCGGCTCGATCGATTTGAATGAAATTTTTAGGACATGTTTGGAGAGTGCACATAAGAAATGTGTTTGCTGTCCGATCGATGTCTATAACCGTGAAATGAGTTTTCTTTCCCATAAAATTAATTTCAAGTGCCTATTTTTTAATTTATTATTATTGTTTGACATTGAGTGGGATTTTGGATGCTGATTTTTAAGACAAATTTAATTGGTGCTTTCCGTTTGGCATACAAACACGGTAAGATTTATTTGTTGTTGTTTCATTTCGTCATTTGAGAACAGTTGACGGTGATTTGTGCGAGACATATCGCGAAGCATATCAGCGATTGCAATTGTTGGAAGATGCTATGCATTGGGACTCTTCGCTTCATGACTTGTCGATTTCATTTTCTTCTCATTAAATCGGTGTTTTATTTGCCATCAGTATATTAACCTGTTTGCCATCAAATCCCCAGGCATTGTGGAACAAATACAAAAATTACATGGTCGAAGATGTGTTACTTATGTCGCGAAATCGAACATTGAATACAGATTTGGTGCCAACATTGGACATGTTCAATGAGGCTTTGATATTAGTTGAAGACCTTTCTCTCACGATTGCAAAGAAAGCCCTAGTACATCTTGGCATAACACGCCCAATCGATGACATGTTTGATCGTGAATTGCAGCGCGAGCAAAATTTCGAAACCGTTGAATTGCGAGCATTTGTGCAATCGAACATTACTTAATTGAATGCTCAGCAAAAACGTGCATACGATAAAATTATTCAAGCACTTGCCAATAATACCGGCGGCTTGTACTTTTTGGACGCATCCGGCGGTTCAGGGAAAACGTTTTTGATTTCGTTGATTTGGCAACAATTCTATCAGAACGAAAAATAGCGTTGGCCCTTGCATCGTCCCGAATTGAAATGATTCTATGGAATGAATGTCCGATGAGCAACAAACAATCATTGGATGCATTAAATAGAACTATGCAAGGCTTATGTCAGAATCGTCTACTCTTCGGTGGAGCTTTGATATTGCTGTCCTGTGATTTTCGTAAAACATTGCCAGTTATTCCACGATCAACTCTAGCTGACGAAATAAATGCAAGTTTGAAATCATCGATCTTGTGGCGGCATGTTCAAAAACACATTTTAACTATCAACATGTGTGTAGAATTGCAAAATGATCAATCTGCAAATGAGTTTTCCAAGTAATTGCTACTGATTGGAGAGGTAAACGTACCTACTGATACTGCCACGTTTGATCACACTGCCAGACAATTTTTGTACAATTTTGCAATCCAAAGTGCTACTGATTGACAGTGTATTTCCAAACATTAGTCAAAATTTTCGCCGGTAGGATTGGTTAAGAAGACGTGCAATATTGGCACCAAAGAATGTACACGTCAATGAAATCAATTCCACCATTCAAGAGAAATTGCCAGGGGAAGCCACAACGTACAAATCTGTCGATAGAGTAATGAATGAAGACTAGGTGGTGAATTATCCGAATGAATGTTTGAATTCTTTGGATCCACCTGGTTTGCCATCGCATCGCTTGGTTCTCAAAGTTGGGTCTCCAATTATAATTCTACGAATTATCAAACCACCAATGTATTGCAATGGCACAAGACTTTGCGTAAAAAAATTGTGGCCCAATTTAATAGAAGCCGAAATAATAAGCGGTAAGTGCGCAGGTGAAGATGTGTTCAAACCACGCATTCCGATGATACCAACAGACATGCCGTTCGAGTTTAAGAGTCTCCAATTTCCAGTCCGTCATGCATTTGATATGACTGTCACCAAATCACAGGGTCAAACACTTGAAATAATCGGACTCAATTTGGAGCCTTGCTTTGGAACCTTGCTTCTCACACATACATCACCGACAAAATTATTTATTTACGTCCCAGAAAGCAACAAAACAAAAAATTTTGTTTACCAACATATTTTGTAAATGAAAATAAATTTTCACTTTTTAAGTTTTCGAATACAAAAATCTTTTTCGTTTAATGCTTATGTTCAAAATTAGCATTTTTGTGGTTGAAATGCATTTTTTGAAACTTCCATGAAGAGAAACTTAATTTTTACACAACAAAATGCGCTGCGAAGCGCGCGCGGGCTTAGCTAGTTTTATTATAAAAAAAAAAAAACACCTTCTTAATATTTGTTTTCACTCTGTCACCACACTGTCAAATTCATAACACCGCATGTATTAATTTTCTCGTCATTGCACTGACAGCATTTGTAATTGGCATGGCATTCATAAGACGTGGCTCAATTGGGACAGATTTTGATGTGATTTCTACGTCAGAGGGTCAGAGTTTGAAAGTGTATTATAGTGTATATGACAGTAAAAATTCCGAAAGTTTATGTCAATTTTCACACTGTTGACATGTCTCTATATATAACGGTTGCCATTTTGCGTATGATTACATGAAAATGACAGTACTCTAAAAGCGAAAGTGATGTGTAATTTCAGTTAGACGAGTGTGCTTACAATAGCCGTGTTTTATTGGGAAATTTATCCACCGTACGTTTATCGGTCGTAGCATTTTACATACAATCGCTACGGTCGATAAAAAGCTAAAGTAGAAGCTACGATGGATGGCTTGTTGACATTTATTCGAGTCTCGAATTTCATTTTGTTAGTTTTGTTGGTACTCGATGGATGTGTTCGTGGAGTGTTATAATTATTAATTTCATTCGTAAGACAAATCGATCTTTTTGATTCCTTTTTTTTTATAGTTGGCCAGTTTATATTTCTAAAATCTTAGATAACTCAATTTTTTTAATAAATTATAAGCTGTTCTTCTGAAAAGCTTGTGACTTTTACTATTAAAAATTGTATTCTTTGCTCAGTTATTTTCTGGGGTACGACTAAGATTTCACCTATATCTACAATTTTGCATACCCCTTATTAATCAATCAATTTAAACAAATTTCGATTTCCATTTAAAAAAAAATCAATATCTATTGAATGAATTCCGTGTTACTTTTATTTTTGACTAACTAAGACCAATATTCGTCTTGTGTCCAATTTTTATTGATAGTTATAATATAAATAAACGGAGTTTGGTGAAAAAATCATCTTTTTATTTAGATCTACAAAAAAGCAATTTGAGAAGACAAACCGCATTGCGTGGAACTATAGAGGAACTGCTCGACACTGCACTGCAAAATAAATATTTATTCGTACGAAATCCTATGAGCTATAAGGCTAGTCGCGAACATATGCAACTTTCAGTTTTGCAACAGTTTGGTTGCTTAAGTGAATACTATGGACTTATATGAGAGTGCGCGCACATGCAAAAACTATTCAGTCCGCGATGAGAGCAACTTAAAAGTTTGTGTTTTGGCACAAATCGAACGATCTCCCCAAATAAGGTCTTCAGCTTGTATCACACCGAACTATAATGTAACTGCGCGCACATTAAATTAAAATATTGTCTATGTGTGTTTGTTTATCTCGTTGATTGATTTTTAAGTTGCTTATGTGCGCGATCATCGTTCAACTAGTGATTAAACTATTTCGTTTCGGAAAAATTGCATGTGCGCGCCTAGCCTAAACGCACTAAGTGGCAACTGAACTTCACAAAATGTGCTTTTTCTTCACTAAGACAAAAACATGAATTCTGAACTTATTTCTAAAATTGAATCGCAATGGATCAAAATAAATCAACATAATAAAGGGAGAATATTGAAAATACTGTTGAATTTTTTGTGCAAGGTAAATAGGTTCACCGATGCATCCAATCAAAACCCTTACAAAGACTTGTCAAACTTTGTCAATTTGTTTTTAGTTTTGCATATCTCAAATGGTGAAGTTGAAAGAGTGTTTAGTTTAATGAATCTTGTAAAGATCAACGAAGGAATTGAATGAAAATTGATATGTTAAATAGTACACCTTATATCCGAGATAATTTATTTGAAAAAAGTTGTAATGTCTTTATTAATCCTCCTAAATAATATAATTTTACCGTAAAAGAAGAACAAGAATCTAGTGAAATATAAGAAGATGCTTTAAATGAAGCAGAAACCTTCTGCAGTAAAAAAATTATACAAATTCCTTTTACTTAATTAGATTAAACAAACTCTGATACCTGATTTTTACTTGCGATTATAGGTACCATAAGGCAAGTTATGCATTCGTAAAAAAAAAATTCTAACAATCAAACATACATTACGATCACAGAGAAGCCTAAAAAAGTGATCGCCAAAAAATGTCTGTCTGTCTGTCTGTCAGTCTGTCTGTCAGTCTGTATTTATAACGAGCTACAGCCTAAACGCTTAAGCGATTGCCTTCAAATTTGGCATGTGTGATTATTTTGGCATTCTTCAGATGGCAAATTGAAATTTTATTTGTTGGCCTAAAAATAACGGTACCTGCCGTATGACCTTGAAGAAAAATCTTATTTTCTCTTAAACGGCTCCAACGATTTTGATAAAAAAAATTTGAGAATATTTTTGTTGGTAATAGCTATCATTTGATATGAACCAAGTTTACAGGCAAAATCTATAAACGGTACCTTTCATATAACGGTTTTTTTTAATTTTTTGGCATTCTCGGTAACGGTACATTGGATTTCTGTCAAATTATATATCTGAGAAGATCTAAGTAGCCAAACTAATTCTGCATATTAAAATTTTAAATAACATTTTTTATATAATTAAAATAAATTTTTGAAAAAAATAATACATTTTTTGAAAAATAAATAATTTTAAAACTAATCAAAAAAAATAATTTTAAATTTTATATTTACATGAACATCAATAGTCTTTAAAAAATTTCATACTAAAATTGCAAAAGAATTTTGTTTTCAAAAAACGAAAAATAAAAAACAGGATTTCATCATAACCCGTACTACAATTTTCGAGATACTTTTTTATAAGAATTTCATTGATCCGTGGCATTCTTCGTTTTTCCGAGAAACTGATTAAAGTGATGGTTTTGTATGTACCTGTACATATTTACATTATTACCCTCCTAATTTACATAATTAAAATCAATTTAAATATACATTTGTAGGTATCTATTTAACTATTCCTTGAATCATGCATTCGACAATTCATTATACTAAGAATCAAGATAATATTACCTACATGGGCTTTAAATCTGCACTATAATAGACAGGCTACCTACCAACAGCGTCAGTGAGTAACACTAAAGTTGTTAGCTACAAGAGCAAGTTTGTACGATCCAGACGTGCATTTTATTTTTGTGTCTTTTGTTGCGAAATGGAATAATAATTATGTATTTGTAAGGTTGTTTCCTTTTTTATTTTAAATAAACTTAACAAAATTTAAAATCCAACATACTAAAGTAAAAAAAAAAAACTACAAAAAATATACGTCACCCTAAGACAAGTTCGATTGGTTCAGCCATTTACCTATTTACATTTTTTTGCGTTCTAATTACAGGATTTTCAGAGTTGGCAGGATTTTTGGCAGTTTTTGTAGTTAAAAAAACCCTGCTAAGACTAATATTTTACCAGGATTTGAAATTTTTCATTGGTCACACTGATGTGCATACACATGTACATATATACAGGTACATATTGTGTAATAACACTTGGTTTTTTTGGGAATTTCGAAAATCATATGGAACTTCGTGTCTTGAGTATTCTAAACCTTAAATTTGCAAATAAAAAATTAAATTGGATGTTTACTCAGAAATTTTATGCATAATAAATTATACAGAGGCACTTTATCCGATTGAAAAGCCTCTGCAAAAATGGACAGATGGCTGACGAATTTACAGCTAACAACGTAGCTACCAATCTTATGGTATACCTACTAAATTTTGTATGCATTTGAAAAGTAGGACAGAAAAAGGAACACCCGTAATGCCGTAATATTCGTAAAGGAATAACTTGTGTATTAACAATCAGGACTCCAGGTAGGCACTGGTACACATAAGTATGTATATGTACGTATGAAGGGTTCATTTCATTTTATGAATTACACATTTACCGTTATGTAGATATAGTCTATGCAGATATATATGTACTCATATTAAAGACACTTTCCTTTAAGCATATCCTGACACGTATAGGTGTCTGCATTTTACATATAGGTACATACTTACCATGTGCATACATACATAGGAGATGTAAGTCATCTCATCATGGTTCATTTCAAATTATGATGCAGCCAGCAACCGCTTAGAAAGCAATTATTATTAGCGGCAGCATGTAACAGCACGCTGTACGTGCCTAATCTTTGCTTTTAGTGCATCCGGCTTGACACGGCATAATAGTTAACCCATCCATATATGTGCTAAAAGCTGAATGGGCGAACGCATTAGCTGCCATGTACTGTGTATAGCCTGGAGTCATAAGCAATTAGCAAACCAACCGGAAAAGAATATTCCTACTCGTTTGCATGTACTCTGCATCCTTCATTTTCAATGGATGAATGAAACACTATACTTCACCTACTTATTAGGACTTTTTTTTTCTGAGAAAAAATTGCATTTGAAATGGTGATGACATTATTTTGTCAAAGAATGAAGAACTTATATAAAACGCTGTTTCAATATACAGATACCTATGTACGTAGTATTACAGTCGTATTATGGGATTATGAAATTAATTTAAGTAATGATACGAGCCAACATACTCGGTTAAATGGCCGACATTGGTCACACCTACTTTGGCTAATATAGTTAAAATTGAGCGTATTTCATAATGTCTGATTATAAAGTTCGGATTAGTGATACGATTCATATAAGGGGTCATTAGCCCAAAGGTAGAAGGTCTTAGGCCCGTTTGCTGATTTTTTTTTTCACACACTATCAGAATTGACCGAAGATAGCTTATAGCAAGCTCCGTCTTCCGACCAATGGTTTGCCAACACAGAAAACTGTGTTATACCACCGGCTCATCATTTAGTGCAATGTTAGTTGTTAGAAGGCAAACTCTATTACAAATAACACTTACTCAAGTACAAAAACGAAAATAACTGATTTTTTTGCTACTTGGTTTTTGACGTTTATATTTTTTACAGATCACACATGACAAATTCCACGAACATTTGACATTTCGATTCAGCCATTTCATAATGAATAGACTTACGCCTGAACAACGGTTGCAAATTATTGAAATTTATTATCAAAATTCGTGCTCTGTGAAAAATGTGTTTCGCAAGCTACGTCCGTTTTTTTTCCGCTCATTTTTGGCTAAATGGATACGTGAATAAGCAGAATTGCCGTATTTGGAGTGAAGAGCAGCCAGAGGCAATTCAGCAGCTACCAATGCATCCCGCCAAATGCACTGTTTGGTGCGGCTTATGGGCAGGCGGCATCATTGGGCCGTACTTCTTCAAGGACGATGAAGGCCGCAGGGTTACGGTCAATGGAGAAAGGTACCGTTCGATGATAACAGATTTTTTTTTGCCGAAAATGCAAGAATTGAACTCGGTCGACATGTGGTTCCAACAGGACGGTGCCACATGCCACACTGCACGCGAAACCATGCATCAATTGAGAGGCGAATTTGGTGAGCAGTTGATCTCACGTTTTGGCGCAGTCAATTGCCCACCAAGATCATGTGATTTGACGCCGTTAGACTATTTTTTGTGGGGCTATGTTAAGTCTATTGTCTATGGGGACAAGCCAAACACGATTGCTGCCTTGGAAGCCAACATTGAACTCGTCATTGGTGAGATTCCGGCCGAAATGTGTGAAAAAGTTTGCCAAAATTGGACCTTCAGAATGGACCACCTGAAGCGTAGCCGCGGGCAACATTTAAGTGAAATTATTTTTAAAAAGTAAATGGCAGAAATTGATTTATCGATCCAAATAAAAATTTCATTCACTTTTTACAAGTTTCTGTGTTTTTTTGAATTTTCAAAAACCAAGCTCTTAAAAAATCACCGTTTATAAACAAATAATATTACGTTAAAAACAAAACAAGAACATAATATGAAAGAAAAATATTTAGAAGCGTGGATCACTGGTTTTGAGTATATTTTTTAATTTAATTTTACTGATATTGAAATCAAAGATGTTTGAATTCCAATTTAAAAGCCTACCCATACGTGTCAAGGGCTCATGCATCCCATAGTTAGTCCTATGTGTTGGGACTTTAATCAAGTCGAGGCCACGGATATTATAACTTCCTCCCCGATAATTAAAAAAAAAAACAGAACATAGTAGGTCTGGTGCATCTGTGACGCAAGTTATTATTTGGTGGAAGAAAACCAAGTCATTGTTAGTTCTTCTCTGAGCAAGTGTTTGCATTTGAAGAATAGATAAACGTTGGTCATAAGGGAGGGCATTAGAAGGATCACTCCACTGAAGCCCTTTCAATGCGAAACGAGTAAAGTTTCTTTGAACAGATTCTAGTCTCTCAATATGAATATCGTAAAAAGTAATCTAAACCTGCGATGCATACTCAAGATGGGGACGAACCAAGGAGTTGTAAAAAGCACGGGTAACATTTGGATCAACAAATTCTTTGGACCAACGCTTCATAAAACCTAACATTGATGTGGCTTTGTTAAAGATGATATTAATTTGGGCAGAAAAGTCTAAATTTGTCGAAAAGAGAACTTCAAGGTCCCATACAGTTACAACACGAGTTAAAATGTGCCGTGAGATAACATAGTCATGAGAAGAAGGAGAACTTTTTTTTGAAAATGTCATTGTTTGACATTTTGTCGGGTTAAGATTCAAACTGTTCTTTTCACACAACAAGACAAAGTGGTTTATATCCTATTGCAATAGAGTTCGATACTTTGGAGATGATATATTTTTATAAATCTTCATATCGTCTGCAAAGGTAAGAATTTCGCAATTGCTTACACAAAGAGGAGGATCATTAATAGCTAATGTAAAGAGTAATGGTCCAAGATGGCTTTCCTGCGGAACACCTGATTTGGCTATAAAGGGTCTTGAGTAAGAATTTCTGAATTTGACTTGATATAACATATCTTCAAGATACGAGGATATCCACTTGCTGAAAGATGGAGGAAACACGTATGAATTAAGTTTAAACTTGATAATCTCATGAGACAATTGATCAAAAGCTTTCGAGAAGTCTGTGTATATACAATCAACTTCTTGACCACTTTCTAGGGAGTTTAAACATTTATTCAAAAAGAAAACTAGATTAGTAACAGTAGACCGTTTCTGCATAAAACCATGTTGTTGGTTGCAAATAATATTTTTACATATAAATGTCAAACTATCACATGCAACTTGTTCGAACAACTTCGAAATGCAAGAAAGTTTAGAAATTGGTATATAGTTAATAATATTGGTTTTATCTCCCTTTTTATATACTGGGGTTATAAATGCATTCTTCCAAACTGAAGGAAATTTACCTAATTTCAAAGATAATTCAAAAATATTACTCAGAGGAAGAGCTAAAATGGACCTAAATTTTTTTAATACAGCAGGTGGTATTCCATCAGGTCCAACAGAATAGTCCTCTTTTAAATGTAGCAAAAAGCTCAACATTTTTTCAAGCTCTATTGTAATATTGTTAAATGATACTTGAGGACAATTTCGTAAAAAATGAAAATAGTTTTCGTCAACAACTACAGGAGAATCAATGAAGGATTGGCTAAAATTACTTGCAAATCCCTCACAGATTTCAGAAGTTGTACTCAAGATAACGTCAGTTTAACAGTTTACGTAGAGGAAAAAGTATCCCATAAGAGCTTTAAGTTGAACATAAACATTTATGATTCGTTTTCGCAAACGGGCGTCAAAGTCATAATTTTGACTTGGGGACATTCCCAGCCTCAAAGTCATGAAACAGTAATACTTTGGAGGCAAATAGAATAATTCTCAAGTCTCAACCAAGATCTAAGTAGGTAATTTGAAACACCGATAAGACAGCGAAAGGTGAAAGATCTAAATTCGTCGCGTTCTTTTGGCAAAAGCTATCCGCAGCAAAGCAGAATTTACAAGCATTACAAGTATAAGAACCTGCATTCAATAAATAAAGTAAACCAAAAGTCTGCTTTGGATAGAATTCTGACATTTATTCGAGTATGTAATAATATTGTGTTTTTTAGTTAGTTGTTCCGATGACTTTGATGAATCTCGAAGTCTCTGTTCGTAGAGTTTTTCTTTCTTTCAATGGACACGTTCATCCATTTGTTGGATAAGTTATCTCGGAAACCAATCTATTCAAATATATTTGTGAACGATTCGGATAGGTTAGCTGAAATCAGTCAAAAATCAATAATTTTTGGTTAATTATGTGTTCTTTTCCTTAACAAATTGTTTAACACCTTTTCATGCACAGGAAATACAAATTACTAACGCAACGACTTAGGCTAAAAGTACTTTTTATTATTTATTTTTGTCGCTTTATAAATCATAGGTATTAATAAGCACAGGTAGGGGGCGCTCTTCGACTTTCAGTAAAAGTTAAAAGCCGTGTTTTATTATCGCTAATAAACCATATGGTTCTCCCCGTGAAAATAAAACCATCTTGGTTATGTACTTAAATGTAACCTCTGTTCGCCAAACTTATTACTAATATGTGTAAATCCAGATAGAAATCCCGATATAAAACTGGATACCGTGTTATTTTTGTAATACCTATTAAAAAATAACCCAGACCCATACCCGTAGATAATAAAACGCAACTAAAGTTAGCTTATTCGTGCGAATAAGCTAACTTTAGCTGCCAGATCAAAGATACTTAATAAGAGAATTTAGAGTGGCTTTGTGTCAGCTGCTGTCAAATTACCTAAAAATGAACGAACTAAAACTTGAGCAGCGCCCCCTACCAAAGCTCTTAAATTGGAATAGCAACAAGAATTTAAGGAACAAGTCAGTGCATATCTATTATATAGAAATAAACAAGCACTCATTAGCAGTACATGAGTGTGTGTTATCAATAGAGCACTTTATAAGACGTGCAAGACATAAGCTGTCGTATTCCATTGAAAGATTATTGAGATTTCTTCTAAAAAATCTCAATTTTTTTATACCAAAAATTGGAAATTTTTAGATTTAATTTCATCTGCAGAAAAGGATGATATTTTAGAGCTTTTCGGCAAAAATTGGCAACAAATTCATTTTAAATATTTCAAAACATAAATGTCAAATTTTATTGATATATGTTGTAGATAATCAACTTGACCCTAAAATTCGTATAAAACCAGATCTTCACGATCTGACCTCATTTTGAATTCAGAGTCGAGTTGACCCTTGACCGACTAGCAGGGCCCAACCCGCCATATGTTACCTTGGCTAATTTTTTCTTAAATCAAAAGATTCTGCCTGTTTTTGTGTTTTGTTTGCTAGTAACAAAAATTCTTAGGCCTTGTCAAGCAGTTCATGTTTAGAATAGTTGAATTTCAGTTTTAGTACTATTCTAGAAGATCTAGCTCTCAATTTAGTTACTGCCCTCCAAATTTTAAACATACTATAAGGGTTGTCTATAATGTCAATAGAAAACGAGTTTTAAGAGTCCTTAGACTATGATTACCTTGACTTTCTTACATTAAAAACTTTCTAAAGTTCCAAATTTGTATGTTTGTAAGAATTGAGTTAAGTTTTCTTAATTCTTTATATTTATTTTTCTTATACTTTTTATACTACATATTTACATTTAATATTTTATATATATGAATGTATGTTAATAAGCATTAGTCCTTCCTGAAATACCTCAATACAATAAAACGTCTTAAAAGTCTACCTCTTGCGTAATGTGGAAACGACTTTTGCTGCCAAAGTTAAAGAATGGGGCGCTAAACGTAGAACTTACACAGGCCGCTCATTTGACTCAGACCGGCCCTGACGACTAGTGAATATAAAAGTGGACAAAATAATTTTTTTCAGTGCTTAGTTCTTGCAACGTTAATAATTTTAATCAAAACATGACAATTTACCATAACTATAAGATTTTTAAGGGGGATTTCTGTCCATCTCTATCTCTACTTCTCTACTAATATATAAAAGTGACGACTTACGAGTACCATTTGACACGCCATGAAAATGATTGTATCATCTTCTGTTGTCTTTTGGCCAGCTTATAGCCTATTAAATTTAATTTTTTTTAAATAAGTTATAAATTAAAGATTTTATTTTTAACAACTTCAAACACAATTTATTTATTTCTGCTTAAATGTTCATTTCGGAAGCTATGCTTCCATCGTCAGTAAGCTCTATTTAAATAAATGACATTTTGATATTAATATTAAAATTCAATACAAACAACAAATTCAATACAAACAAAAAATTACACAAACAAATTTACAGTGAAATTAATGTCTAATATAAACTTTTTTGAAAATTGGATTTCTTATTCGTTCATCGTCACTATTCAAGATCTATTAAAAACAGCATTGAATTCGCAAAAGAAGTAAAAGATTTAAAAATAACCAATAACGAAATTCAAGTTAGTTTCATTTGATGTTATCTCGTTATATCCAAATGTTCCAATTAATGAAACTTTAAATTTTCTCAGAGAATGGTTAGAGAAATATCTTCTTTAAAACGAGAAGAAATTAATGAACTGATCCGTCTTACTAAATTATGCATGAAAATTGGTTTCAGTTTAATCAAAAATACTATCGACAAAAATTTGGTTGCAGTATGGGGTCACATTTAAGTCCATTTTTAGCAAACTTATTCATGTCAAACTTAGAGACTAAAATGAAAAATGAACGAAATTTTCCAAGAATTTGGTTCAGATATATAGATGATGTTTGGGCCATAGTCAAAGAGCATGAATTTCGAAGTTTAATAAACATGTTAAAAAAATCAAAATATCCATCAATCAAGTTTACTTATGAAGAAGAAATAAACGGAAAATTAAACTATTTAGATTTAACTATAATTAGGGAAGGTAAAAACATTAAATTCAATATTTTTCGAAAGCCTACAAATACTCTTAGAAACATAACATCTGATTCATTTCATTCATTTGAACAAAAAACATCAGCTTTTCATTCCATGATTTTTAGAGCCTTAAATATTCCAATAACAAAAGAAAGAGAATACAGTGAAATTCAAAAAATCAAAGAAATATCAAAAATAAATGGGAACACAGAACAACAAATTGATGATCTACTGATTGCTCATAAAAGAAAACAAAACCTAAGGAATTATACAACTTTAGATTTTATTTGTGCAAAAATGTTTGTTGCACAATTTTGATACACAAAATGAAAACAGTCGAGTTTGACGTTCACGTATATGAATGTGTGAGGGCTTCTGGTTCTGATTCTGATTTCAAATCCAGAAGCCAAATTCTCTTTTTTGTCAGAATTAAAACTGTCATTTTTTCCCAAGTGAACGCTTTCAGAAGAGTCCGGAAGGCTTCGGGATTGCCAAATAAAAACGACATAAGATTGTTCAGTGACGAAAAAGTTAGAACAGAATAGAACAGATCAGGCCAGAACAGAACAGATTCGTGAGAAACTTCAGAACAAGATAATACGTTAAATGCTAACGTTAATTACAAAAATTTACTTCAATCCAAATTTAATTAATTATAATTATAACAAAATTTCAACTACTCAGATCAAAACAACTAAAGCTTTCAGATTTAAAATTATCATTTGCAGAACCCATTAGAATAGGGAATTTATTGAAATTTTTAATTAACTGATTAAGAGGACTATTAGCGCCATAGTTTTATCTGCTAAAAATAGTTCGAAGTGGTAAATTCCTTCTTAAGCTAGTCTGACTCATATTAAAACCTATTCGAACGAGAAACGATGGATATAAAATAGATCCATTCATTACTCCAGTTCTGAAGTAGAACTGCAAGTACTCTCTGTGACCAGAGAGAGGTGGGAGGTTAATCAGTTGAAGTCTTACACCTAAATTAATAAACATGGACTAGGGAAGGCTTAGGACTTATTCCGAGGACGAAGTGCGAAATACTATCAATAAAACACAATTTCTGGTATATGGCGTTTACCAACTTAGTCGTTCGCTAGACCATCGAAGACGGTGGTCTAGCGATGGACTAAGAATTGACATTTAAGAACAAAATTTACAGGGACATAGAATAAAAAGAGGTAGAGTTGATGCTTATTGTAGTAGATTTTGCTCGATCTTGTATTAATAGGAAATTTTAGTCCATGGCCCAACTATTATTCCATGGTTTTGTAAGTCCGTGGAATAAAGGTGGACTAAGCGTTTTTTATTAATAAAGCTGTTAAAGTATATGGAGATATTTAGAACAGTCAGTCATCTGGCAGAGATTATAAAATAAATTATTGTTGCTTACCTACAATTCTAGATCGTTTGTTTTTAAATATTTTATATTTTTCATGAAATTGATATGCTTCCGACACGGAAAATAATTTATCAACAAAATCTAACACCAAAATGTTTATTTTAACAACATCAATTGGTTTTGATAGTTCTCACAAATCTGTTCTAACCTGTTCTACCTAAAAAGTAAGTTCAGAAAATCCTGTTATAAAGTGTTCCAAACTGACCCATTGAACATCAAACCAGAACAGTTAAGAACAGAAAAATTCTCATTGAACAGCAAAATCCTGTATTTTTCTGTTCTAAGGTCCTCTAATCTGTTCCGAACATCCTCATTGAACACTATTTTTTGTATGTTTCGTTGTATGAATTTCTTTTATTTTATCTACTAATTTATTTTTATTAATTTTGTGTTCATTTATTCTTATTATTCCTTAAGTTTTGAGGCGCAATAAATAAAATTAAAAATTACATATAACGGGTCCGTCATCTAACGTTTTTTTTCAACTAGTGCTTATTTCGTGAATGTTAAAAGTTACCTCATGTCTGATTTGACATATAATTAGTTTTATCCTTCCGCTGAATGAATATGGTTGTGTATACGGTTGAACAACGCTCTCTAAGTGGGCCTGCGATCGACTTAGAGAAGATGCCGATTTTGCCAAAAAAAATCATCTTTTCAGATGAAGCTCATTTTGATCTTGGCGGGTATGTAAACAAGCAAAATTGTCGCATTTGGGGGACAGAAATCCCGCACGCATACATTGAAAAGCCGATACACCCAAAACGAGTCACTGTTTGGTGCGGATTTTGGTCCGGAGGCATAATTCGAAAATGAGCAAGGAGTGGCCGTTACAGTCAATGGCGATCGTTATCGGGCCATGTTGATCGAATTTTTGTTCACAAAAATTGAAGAGGAGGATATTGGGCAATATTTGGTTTCAATAGGACGGCGCTACGTGCCACACAGCTGAAGCTACACTCGATGTTTTGCGACCATTTTCACAAAAAAAAAGTTATTTGGCGGACCCATATATGAAATCTTCGGAATTTTGTTACTTTTTTGTTGGTGGCCTAAAATGGCACTTTCTGTTGTCGGAATCGGGACTTACAAAATTTTTTTCCGGCAACGCTGATGACGATATGCAGCTGCGTAGAATGTTTGTTTTCGGGTTTATTCCATTTCTCTTTTTCATAACGGGGTGTTGGCGTTGGAGGTTAAAGGTTTTTTTTTTTGACATTCCTTGAGTGAGGGTTGAATCTCATTCGCTCAGTGAAGTTGGTGCTTAGGTACTTGGCGTTGGCACTTGAGCATTGTTATTTCTTACTTCCTCTTGTTATATATTCTGGTGCGACTGAGTGTGAATTGTAAGTGTGACTAATGAAATTTCTGTACTCATCGCATGTGATCTGCTGATGTTTAAACGGCGTGGTTAATAATGGTATGTATGTAAACATATGTAGTGTCGAGGTCGTGTGGGATTGCCCAAATAGTGTTGCTGGTGATAAAACACTGCAAGGAGCAATAATTAATTTAAGGTTTTGTACTAGGTTGTCTGTTTGATGTTGATATTTTTCATATAATGCCTGTTTTTTTTTTTAATGTTTGCGCGCACTAAAGGGGTTTTGACTACCCTTAATATGAACAAGCACAGTGCGAGTGTTAGAAGATTTGGGAAGGGTGCAAGAACAGATACTGATGCACATTGGTTTTGAATTTCTGAATCTCAAAATGGGAGGGAAAAATAGAGCCGGGTAAAGTATTCCACATTCGCGTTGTACGGCTAAAGAAAGAATATCTGTACTTGACAGTGCGTCCGAAGTTGGGCTCAAGGGTAAACTGATGAGCATTCCTAGAAGCGCGAGTATTACGGTTGAAAAATTTAAGGGGAGGAATGCAACTGGCTATTTCGCTGGAACAGTGTTTTAAAAATAGCGATAAAATAATGACAGACATGTAACATTTCGACGGTGTTCTAGAGATGTAAATATCTCTACTATATTTTTATCGCCTATCATTCTTAGAGCTCTATTCTGAATTCTATCTAAAAGAATCAAATGTGTTTTGGGAGCTCCTGCCCAAATGTGCGAGTTATACTCCAGCTTTGGACGAATGAAGGCCTTATAGATTACAGCCAGATGAGACGGGGAGAAGAATTTCTTGCACCTTCGAAGAAAGCCCAGACACTTTGCAGCATTTTTGGCGACATCGAATATGTGGTCGTTCCACAAGAGGTGGTCTGTGATGCACATACCAAGAACTAAAAGCTGATCGGTTTCTTCAATGAGAGTGCCGCTCATGGATAGCGGCATGGGGGGTGGGTTCTGCTTTAACGATAGAAGACAGCAGTGACTTTTTGAAGCATTAAATTCTACGCGGTTTTTTATTCCCCATTGGACAATGCTGTCGAGATCAGAATATAATGCCTGTTGAAGCGTGTTGTTCACTGGTCGTATGTTCCTTGGCGATTTCAGTGGCCTAGTACATTCTGCCATCGTCGGTGAGTGTGGGGCCTTTAAATTCCACCAAACGAGTTCATATGAGTGTTGGTCTCTTACATACACAAACCATACAGTCAGAATATAATATGTAGATACGCACTATAAAAAAAAACACTATGCTCAACTTCTCTCATTGCTCAGGTTCATTCAAACCCCTTTATTAAGCTAACCTCCTACACACAGAATTATATTTCTATATATACATTTATACATACATGAAACTAATACTCACTCCTGTGAGAAGAGGAATCGTTTCAAATAATTGCTGAAGTAGCAAAAGTTTGTGAGTTTAAGTCCCAAATGGCCACTACAAAAGACCATGTAATATGAATTGAAATCGTACAACTTTTTGTTAGTTAACTTTTGTGTAAGGAAACCATATTTATTCATGTCCTATTGTATGTGTATGTATTAATTGGAATTATAAGAATAATAAATAATTATAGCTGCTACCGAAATTTATTCTATTGCTTAGAGAGTTGGTCCCTGTACTGGGGTATAATATGGGAAGTGGCGTATGGGGACGATATAATGTATTTCGAAGTTTCTTAGTTTTGGAGATATCATATCATAGCAGAAGGTTTCACATACGTTTGATTTTGTTTTTTGGGGATAAAATTAATTATTAAAAAAGATACGTAAATTGTTATTAAACAAATCTATTATTTGGAATCGAAATGTAAGGTCCAACTTTTGATTGTCAGATCAGACTAAAATTAAGCAATGACAAGAGTTATACTGACACTGGGAACTAGTTGGTTGGAGCTTATTGGCTTGTGATTTAAGGAAACCCCGCAAGAAAAAGTTTAATACCCAATTTATTCACACTTCATTAAATTTAAAATGGCAAATTTTGTAAATTTTATGAAATGATATAAATGGCCCAGAACAAACACTCTGTTCAGTGACTTTCTGCGGAAAGATATATCGTCCAATATGCGGCAAATTTTTCTTATTTGGCATAAAATTTTCTCTCTATAATAAAAACCCTTTCCACGAAAACATGACATATTTTTTACGGTCTCCTTACTTTGACATGATGGGTTGTCTCATATGATAAAACAACATGGCCGCCATATGAAATGTCAAAATTTATTTATTGAAAACCCCTTTAGAGTTGAGTTTGAAATTTATTTTCCTGACTTCCGTTCATCACTCTCCTAACTCTAAAGCCAACATAATGTCCCATTGCTCGTTCGCCAAAACCTTATTATGTACTCATATATGAGAACACTACATATGAATGAATAAAACTCAATTAGGAAAGCTCTTAACATACAGAATTTGCTTATGTTATCTACTTTTGTCGTGGGAGTACCTAAAGATAACGTTTATTTAACCTAATTATCATTACCTTATTTAATTTGAGCTTCTCCTAAGTGGCTGTATGGTATTAATTGTCTCGAAAGAACAATTATTATTATTATGCTACTCTTATTTCTTCAAGCTTAATTTGCTGATTTCTTTGATGTTTTTGAATATATTTTCGTTCGGTCGATATCGTCAAATAGAAGGTACATATAGCTTTGCTATATAGATATTATATGAAAATATATAAGAAATGAATACGAACAAAAAATGAGGAATAAATTAAATCAAATATTATATGTTTTGAACATTTTACCAACACATTAATAATAAACCCTTAATTTTTTTAACTTCGTCAATGTTTGCAGATATTAAATTTATAATCATTTTACATAATCTTTTATATATCATTACTATATAATTCTCGTGTTACGTTGTTGTCCACGATGAACTCTAAATTTTTTTTTTAAATGTTTATTGTGGTGGCGTGCCTACTTAATTCTTAAAAGTAAAGGTACTTGCCATACAATTTTTTCTAGCATCTAGTTTATTTCGAAAACGGCACTAGCGGTTTTGATAAGAAAAAATATGTGCACTATTTAGGTATAGTCTACATTTTCGTCAAACATTTTTTTTTACATATATTATTACTAGCAGATGCCCGTGCGATGTTACGGACTCACGGGAATCTAATGAAATCATCTATTCACCTACAAAATTTAATTCAAAACCCTTCAGTCGTTGAATGTAGGCACAAACGACGAACATGCTCACCTAGCATGCTCGCGCTCGCTGTGCTCTCCTTGTATGTGGGCTGGTTCGCGAGCTGCTTGCTGTTGGCCAAAAATTTAGATTTTGTCGTGTTCGTTGGCTTCGATGTTCGTCGTGTATGGTCATGTTCACGAACAAAGCGAAGATTTAATATTTGATTCAAAAAGTAAGAACTACAAAAATAAAGTTAGGAAAAATAAATCATGGCTAATCTTCCAGCTGTCTACCAAATTTCATTAATAACCACTCAATGGTTGAGGCATGAATGCGGAACAAACAACCAAGTATATATTTTGTTCATATATAAGCATCTCCCATATAGGCATAGGAACCGTTCGGTTCTGTTTTTCGGGATAAAAATGACCTATGTGATAATCGAGTATGTGTGTGTCCATGTGCCTAATTTTATCCAAATATGTTCAGCCGTTCTGGCGTTATTAAGCAAAAAAACATCCATTAATTTAACCCATCCAGCCATCCATCCAAACTTTTACATTTATAATATCAGTAGGATTATCCGAAATTTTCCAAGCTTCACAACGAATTTTCCACCTTTATATTGTCCAAAATCATCAAATCATGCTTTAAATTTATCAAAAAAAAATGTTCGCTTTTTTCTAGAATTTTTCGAGTTTTCCACTAAAAATTTTCTATTTTTTCATTCGAAAAGCCATTCCGGAACATTTGCATACACAATTAAATACAAAAAATCAATTTTCGATTTTTAAAATTTCCCGACTTTTCCGGAGGGTTTACCCAAAATTTTCTTTTGCACAAACCTTTTCCCGAATTTTACGAATAACTAAAAAAGAGTTTGAGCCAAATCGGCTCTTTCGTTCTCAATTATTGATGAATTGCAATACATTTTTTCACACCATTCTTAATAGCGGATGCGCGTGCGATGGTATATGGAATTTCTATCCCACGGGAATCTAATGACCTCTATACACCTACAATTAAAAACCGTTCAGTCGTTAAGGCGTGAAAGAGGAAGAAACACCCAAGTATATGTATATATTTTTTCATATTTAGGCCTCTCCCATAGGAACCGTTAATATTTTTCGGGATAAAAATGACCTATGTGAGAATCCAGTAACCCATCCATCTACGAATCAAATTTCATGCAAATCCGTGTGCTCCTATGCGCATTGTGAATAAAAGCTATGTTCTATTTGTAGAATGAGCTCTATGAAAAATTAAAACACACCTATCCCACGGGAACCATACATTTTTTCGGTATAAAAAGAAGCTTGTGGCCTATAATCTATCTCTGTACCAAATTTCATCCAGATCAGTTCGGCCGTTCCGGAGTTATTGAGCACCAAACATCCAAACATCCATCCATCCAAACTTTCACATTTATAATATTAGTAAGATTAACGGTACCTCCTATACAATTATTTTTTGATTTTCGACTTTATCATAAGCGGTTTGATGGATTGCAATGAATTTTTTTTTATATAGGAGGTCCTTAGAATTATAAATAATACTGCATACCAAAATTTTCGAAAAATATTTTATGGATTTTTGAAATTTTAAAATTAAGTCGCAGCAACGCGGGCCGCGTCTGCTTATATCTCGTATAACATGATAAAAAAAAAATATTTTAAAGTCGGTAAGTTAAATGAACATTATTTAAAATTTAAGAGTTAATATTCGTTAAAAGTTGAATATGTATGTTAAAAAAAGAAATTTATAAACTAAAATTTAAATAAGACAGTTACAGTAAAATACCAATATATTGGTTGTTATTTTTATATGTATATTACCTTCAGCTACAAGGTACTGTACTTGCGAAGCATGTCCCTAAATTCAATTAAAATAAAATGCACGACTGAATTGCACGCTGCACATACCAGTTCATATGTTCGATAACATTGTAAGCACAAGTATGTAATTTTTTTTTGGACTTGCAAAATAATAATTTATATCAATATAAATAGTATTGCACCATTTTTGTTTATCAAAATAATTAAAGCCATATTCGGGACAATTAAAATTGATATTTTTTTTATGCTACAAAATTTTTTATGGTGGGTATTTATTGCAATTTTAACTCACTAATTATAATTTTGTTTTAGTAATTTTTATTTATTTTTGCAAAAAAAAATGAAAAGAAAAACAACCACCGGCAATAACTTTCGAGAAATGATGAATGGCGATGTTCTATCTGGCTCTCAAAGTCGAAGAAAATTAAGATGCAATGTGCAGCGACAATTAAAGTGCTGCCACCACAGTTATGCTCATAAGTTGGTGGGTATGGCTACACGATCAAATTAATCGGTGGTTTATTAAAATCAATAAATCGATGTTTGAATTTTGTTGATATCTTAATCGGTACGCTTTATTTCATTTCATTTGTTTTATTGTAGATTGAGGTACAAAACGTCTTACATATAACGTTCCTTCTTAAGAGTTTTAGAACTTAACATTTTGTTCTTTTTAATTTAATTGTATATAATAAAGAAAATTACGTGAGGTTATTATTATAAATTAAGGGAAACTTCTACAAAATAAGACCCTTATGTAAAACTTAATCGTATCGTCTTAAGTGAGAAAAACTCTACGATTTTGGCTTATTCTCATTTAGCGGCCGCGTATTTCTCATGCGTTACGCGTATTGCGTAATAATGCAACTTGAAAGTTATAACAAGGAACAAGTCACCAATAATTTTTATCGGGCGATTTGTCTTCACGTATTTTCGAACCATTCGTGAAAACAGACTTTTCAAGAATAGGCGGAAAATCAGACCAGAGTTTTAAATTTCGTATTTTCAGATACCAAAAATGATGAATAACTAAATACTTTGAATATCATTATGTAATCTTTTTTTTTGCTTCATTTTTTTTTAGATTGAAATAAAATAACATACACAATTGACCGCCCCCTACAATTTGCAGCCCTAGGCTCGAGCCTCAAGCCATACGCCACTACATCGTATTTAAAAGTTTTCTAAAGAAATATATCTGCGTCCCTGAAGCTAGGTATACAATTCCATGCAAAATTTATTCTTGATTAAACGGCGACTAAAGCTTCGGATTAGCACGGAATACAACATTATTATGATTGTACTCAATACTCAGTCTACATCCACACATTTATTAACTTATTAATTTTTTTGTTTGTTTTTTTTTTATCCGATGGAAATCTTCAAAAGATACTCGGTAAAAATCGGTACCGAGTAGTGTGGGACTCTTACCGCACTAAAACCACCGGTGAAATCAGGACCAATCTATGAAAGATCGACAAATGATTTTACTTTCTTAATTTATACATTGCCTTGGGGGGAAGTTTAAAGTTATAACCCTTTCCCATAACTTTTAGACCATCAGCTCATGAGGCTTGGTTCTTCTTAATCTCCGAACATTTCGGAGTTGGTGTGACTTTGCCGTCGCTGATTGTGTGATACAGCGTGTATTTTAACACCTTCTGTAACCATTTCAATTTGAAGGTCACGATGTAGATCGATATTTCTTATATACCAAGGGGCATTTATTATTCCACGAAGGACCTTGCTTTGGAATTTTTGGATGGGTTCAGCATTTGTTTTCTTTGTACAGCCCCATAGTCGGATGCCATATGTCTAAACTGGTATCAGTAATTTCTTATATAGCATTTGTTTGTTTTGGATAGATAGGTCAGACATTTTTCTGTACTTCAAGTTTAGTTCTTCTCGTTTCTTTTTAATGTGCTCTTTCCATTTAAACTTTGCAGCCAAAGTCATTCCAAGGTATTTGGCGGTATTGAAGTAATGTACTGCTGTACTGTTTTTAAATATTGGAATATTGTTTATGTTTTTGTTTGTAAAGCTTATATGCGTCGATTTTGTTTCGATACGCCAGTTCTGTGTCCAATCACTAACTTTATCGACAGCATTTTGCAATTTTTGTGTAGCCTTCGTAACGGATTTATCTGGCACAAATATTGCCGTATCGTCAGCACAGGTGGCCATGATAGCGTTGATGTCCACTGGAATATCCCTTGTATATAACAGATACAGGGTTAGTCCTAGGACACTTCCTTGTGGTACACCGGCTTCAATTTTCTTTAGTTCCGAGTAATTTTGGTCGTACCGTACTCTAAAGAGTCGATTCGTAACATAGGATTTCAGTATTTCGTAGTACTGCCTGGGAATGAATTAAATATTAAATCACGCAATCAATACAACCCAAACGCAAAATAGTTGGCTAAGTCATTAATTAACAAATTAAACCTTTTCATTTACCTATTTTTTCTGGTACCAAGCAGTTGTTGTTCAATTTTTTTCTTCAATGTAATAAATTACATTCAGTAAGTAAATTAGATGAAACAGAACTGAATTTGAGAAAGCACATATGGCTCCAGTTTGCATTCTCCTAAACAAAGATAGAGCATAATAGTTAGACTACTCTCTATGGGATGCAAAAAAGTTTCCCGAGTTTTAAAGAAAGTAATGAAAAGAAATCGACGTCAAACTCCGGCTGCAATAACAGTCCAGTGGAGAGAAAGAATAAAAAAAAAGTGTTTTAGTCGAGACCTGTAAGCGGACAATGAAAAACATTTGATACAAATTTTATAAGGTTTATTTTAGGTTAATTTAAATTAAAGCTGTTTTAATTCGTTTAAAACACAGGCCAAAGAAAATTGATTTTTAACACCTAAACCACAGAAAAAGCGACTAGAGTAAAACGTAAAAACTGAACTTTATGTCAATGGCGGATCAGCGCTGCCATTTTTAAATTTGAATAGGAGTATTTTAGAGGATTAGAGGGGAGTATTTCGTATTCGTGGGTAGTAGGCAAAAATAACATAGAGCATTGATAATAGCAATATAACTTTATTAAAATATTTGTAAAATTGGTACTCCAACTCATTTTATTCACTTATTTTATCATTTAAAGGTGAAATAAAAGAACCCGCAGAAATCAAAAGCATTAATGAGTAAAACGAACTTATTATACCTAGATTCCATGGCCGGCAGACATACGTCACTTTATCATAGCTGAATTGTTTTCTGTGAATAGATACCAAAGTAGATAAGAACTAATGGACATTCCGAATTTTCCAAACTGGGGCTTTTCGGAGATATGCAGTTTGAACAGTGCATACCCAAGTACGTTATTTTATCAAAACTGATTTTTTGATATGTTTAAGGGGGCAGTGTCTCAAACTTTGTTTGACATTTGTCAAACACCTATTGTGGGGCGTTTCATCTTACAGCCACCTTAAAAATGATATCTTAACACTGCACACTGCATATCTCCGAAAAGCCCCAGCTTTGAAAATTCGGAATGTCCATTCGTTCTTATATACTTTGGTATCTATTCACAGAAAAAAATTCAGCTATGATAAATTGGCTGCCGGCCCTGGGATCTTACTCTATAATCAAAGACAAATAATTTGTATTAAACACAAACAATGTGAAAAAATCAAAAAAAAAAAAAGAGACATTATTGTTAAGCAATCCGCAATATGAGACTTTTTTCTAGATTATTTGTAATAATTATTGACAATAACTCATTTGCTGGCTACTTATTGAGATGCATGTGCAGTTTTAAGAAGAGATGTTGCCAAAAAACTTATATTTTCTGTGGCAATGCTTAAGGAGGTTCTATGTTTGCTTTATATATAACTGCGAAAAATGTGTTTAGCATTGTCACTACTGTGAGGTATGTAAATTAAAGGACCAATAAGTTTTTAATGCGCTAAACATTGGTTCATTAAGAGCATTTTTACATTTTTAGTCGCGAATAGATTTTGCAAGAAATCTTCCAAGCTCAATCAAAGAGTTCGATGTTGTTCAAGACCCTCTATTCTTCATCTAGTTACTCAACATATTTAACCCGTTAAAAGATTTGGAACAGTGAATGGCAGGGGACTACGAATACTCCCTCGGGCGGTCCGTTATTTTTATTACTAATTCAACAAAATGTTTTTCACAAACATTGCCTTAAAAAATCGGTCAAGTTTCCAGCATCTCTAATGATATGGCGATGCATGTGTGGGCGGGTCTTGGGCAATTAAAATTTTGTAAATGAAATTGCCAATGCTGCCAAGTACAGGGATACTCTGGGAAATAAGCCTCTCCTATCAATGCCACGACTTTTAGCTAGTGATGGTGAATATATTTTGCAACAGGATGGAGCTTCTTGTCGTAAAGCAAGTTCAACAATTGCATGGTTATCTGCTGAAGCAATTCCTTTACTGGAACCATGCCGGATTCTTCAAGACCTAGAAGCTAAGATCATAAATACTTGGGAATCTTTTGGTGCCAAAGAATGTCAAAAATTAGTTGACACAATGCCACGACGCATAGAAGCAGTTATCAAGGCCAAATGCGTCGTAACATCAAAAATGTATCAATCCATCTATTATTTTTTTGCAAGAATGCTCTATATAGTTATTTAATTGAATTAATTTTGTTTTTGTTACTTATTCCTACTCAAAATGTATGTAGGTATTTAAGAAAAATACAAAAATATTGAGTTTATTTCTGATGGAATATGAGAATCAGCAGATTTTTCATTTTTATCATAGGTAGTCCAATTATTTTGCGTTTGGGCTCGAATATATTTCATACAAGCTGCTCGATGATGGTTACCCTCCTTCTACAATAATATGATCCACTTTAATTCAAAATTTGTTTACAATCTATCTAGTACAGTTCGAGAATGATTTTAGGCCACAGACCAAATCAAGTAAAAAAAAAATAAAAAAAAATGACTTTCACGTTTACAGATACATATGAATTTTGTAGAAAAGATCCTAATTGCTAATTAATAATTTCCTCGCGAAAAGCACAAGATTTAACAATCAATCCGAATCAATAAGTTATTAAATCTTCTTCTACAATCAGAGTAAGACAAAAAAAGAAGACAAGAAAACACCCGTTCAAAAAATGCTTGAAGTCAAAAATTTGAATATCTATGTAGTTATGTATGTTAGGTACTGTGTTTGTAGAATAGGTACATTTTTTAAATTAAAAAGAAAAAAAAGTACGAAATAATATTTTATCTTTTCTCGCTAAACTTGAGACTACTCAAGCGAATGCACATTGCGCGGAGATTTTTTTTTGTATAAATTGGGAAATTCCCGAACTGAAAAAGCAGTCAATAATCTTGAAAGGAATAAAAAGCACCTTACAATATTCAGCTTGTCCCAATTAAATTAATTGTTTAATGTTCATATATTTGCAGATTTTCTCAATAGTAAGAAGAAGAACAACAACAAGTCAACAACGTGAGCAAAAAATGTTTCGTTAGCACTTAGGAATAACAGGAAGATAGGTAGGCTTAGGTATATCGGTATCGGTAAACAAAATTCACCCCCACAATGACGAATTATTAAACTCACAAATTCACAATTTGAAAGACGTAAGCAATAAGCTTTTACAATCTATGTATATGCTAGTATTATAATTTTAAACATCAAACAAAAATTAATCGATTTCAAAAATGAACTTATAACGGAATCACTGTTTTGATTTTCTGTCATTTTCTCAAATTAGTTGCTATGATGATTACGGTGCCGGAACATGCCGTAATTGTGATTATGGTGCCGGCTGCCGGAAGGTGTTTCAATTCGTTGCATAAACTATTTATGTATTATTATAATAATAATATGGTTTTGAACCATTGACTTGGCATGATTTCAATTAATTAATTACAGAGAACTGAGCTTAAACTCTGCGACAGTGGACTTAACACACTTCACTACAGACAATATTGTACAATTATACGACACCGCTATGCCATTTCACTCTATATGGAATATCTATCTAATATTAGGAAATTCTACCCTACGTCATTGTGCTGGGGTGAAGAAAAATTAACCGCTCTTCATTAAATACAATTAAAGTTATTGTTATTCACGTACCACAATTAGAAAGAGAAAAAACAAAGACATTTTCTGCAAATCCATAGTATTAAAACGCCCTACTACTCCGGACATCAGATTTATCCGACAATTTGTATTTTGAAGGCATCGTAAGTGCAGGAAGTGTCATAAACCCTTATTTTGTTGAGCATACTAGAGTGGGCAACGAACTCTACTTTTTGAGTAATGCGTTTTGGAATCGCACATCCTTTGGGGATTGTTTTTAAGGTCACATTTGGGTTAATATTTTTTTTTATTGTGAGCGAAGATGATCAAACACAGCGAAAGCGTTAGGATATCAGTAGGAAAGGACTAAAGAGGAGATACCGATGCATATTGGTTTTAGAATATCTAAATGGGAGTTGAAAATATAGCCGCGTAAAACATTCCACATTCGCGTTGTACGGCTGAAGAAAGAATCTCTGTACTTGACAGTAAGTCCGAAGTTGGGCTCAAGGGTAAACTGATGAGCATTTCTAGAAGCGCGAGTATTACGGTTAAATATTTTAATGGGTTGAATGCGTCTACCCATACTGCCTATCGCTAGATTATTGTTCATAAAATAGCGATCAAATAATGAGACATATAACATATCGACGCTCTTATTGTTTCCAATAAAGTTCCAATCAATCTTTGAGCTCTGTTTTGAATTTTAAATCCGAAAGATTTAAATGAACTTTGGAAGCTCCTGCCAAAATGTTAGAGTTATCCTCTAGCTTTGGACAAATAAAGGCTTTAAAGATTACAGGCAGATCAGACGGGTAGATGAATTTATTGCATCTTCGAAGAAAGTCCCAACATTTGGCTCCATTTCTGGCGACATCGAATATGTAGTCATTCCAGAAGAAGCGGCCTGTGATTCACATACCAAGTACTGAAAGCTGATCGGTTTGTTAATGCAAGTACCGCTCATGGATAGCGGCGTGGAGGAGGGTTCTGCTTTAACGACAGAACACAGCAATTAGTTTTCCAAACAATAAATTCTACGCGGGTTTTTATTCCACATTGGACATGCTTAATTCCCTTCACCTCTCAACACGCCCCTTTTGCCTAGCGGCACATTTCGTCGCCCTTTTATCCCATTTATTCTATCTCTTTTCGTTGCTGAGATATTCAGAATGGTTTTGACGTATATCCGTCAAAATCATCAAGTTCACGTATTGTTTTGACATAAACACCAATTTTTGGCATTTACGTCAAAATTTTCATGCAATTTAGGAAAACAATAGTTTGAGAATTGTTTTGACGAACGTCTTATTGTCTTGCAACGTAAGTCACGAAAAATCAAATGGTCGTTCACTATTGACTTGACGTATGTGCACGCAAATTGCAGTATAATGCTTAGAAATCGTATATACGTACGCCATAAGCATGAAAAATATTATATTTTTCATTTGGCGTATGTGAATACAATTCCAGCTGTGTCGATAAAAAAGTATAAATATCGCAGCCGATCACGCTTTGTGAAGGAAGTGCTAAAACTAAATTCTCCAGTGCTCGATATGAATCCGAAACTTCTTTCGTAAGGATTTATAATTCAAATTGAATAAAGCTTTATTCAAATGTTTCACGTGTTATAGATTAATCGACGGGACAAGTTTTTTTTTTATTTCGGAGTTAGTTTATCACAGCTTTGTCAATGTTAAAACTTATTCCACTTTTCTTTAGTGAGGTTGGCTTTATAATCCTGGAAACTTACTTCTCTATAACTTATATAAGCTCTTTACAGCTCAAATCTTTCGGTTTGATGGATTTTACAGTATTCGGGATAATATTTATCATGTCCTTAAATATTTAAATTTTTAATCATACCTGCGCTGAAATCTACGTCACTATATTATTGAGACCGTCCCATGTTTTTCTTATATCCTTTTATGTGATTTGTCTTTAACTCAGACGTGTTGGCATGAGACATTTTCCGATAAAACATAATGGTCTGATGTGATTAGAGGTGATAATACAACAACAGCCTTATTTATAATTGAATTATAGCTAGTATATAGCGATATGCACTCCTTATAATGCCTCTGAACTTGAAAATCTCATTTATACAACTTATGCAACGTTAAATAGAGCATTTATAAGCTAAACGCGCTTATAACGGGTTATCCATTTTGCGGTTTCAAAAGTAAACGTAAATAAAACACATATAACATATCTTTTTTCATGATATTTCTTTTTTATTATAAAGTTTGAACGTTTAAATTATGTGTGAAATACCACATCATTTAAATGACCACCACGCGAATTGTTGTAAGCACCGATTATTTTGAGGTAATTTTCGACCACTTTTTGACACATATTGGGTGGTATCTTAGTCATAACTTGACAAATGTTGGTTTTCAAGTGTTCAAGAGTTTAAGGTTTATCTGCATAAACACGGTCTTTCGCGTAGCCCCACAAAAAAAGGCAAGCGGTGTCAAATCACATGATCCTGGTGGCTAATTGATATCGCCACGACGAAAAATTACGCGGCCAGGAAATGTCTCTTGCAATAAAGCCATATTCGCTCGAGTTGTGTGGCATGTGGCACCGTCTTGTTGAAACCACATATTCCCCAAGTCGTATTCTTCAATAGCAATTACGCTACGAATTGACGGTGACAGTCGTTCCATCGTCGGTTTCGAAGAAGCTATGTCCAATCACACCTCCGGACCAAAGAGCGTTCAAACAGTGACTTTTTGTGGATGCAATGGCCTCTCTTCAATTACTTGAGGATTCTCAGAACCCCAAATACGACAATTTTTTTTATTAACATACCCACCGATTGAGAAATGTGCTTCATCGCTGAAGAAAAATTTGTTCGAAAAATCACCATCCACCGCCTGTTGTTCAAGCACCCATTCAACGTATCTACGACGTTGTGAATGGTCAGCTGGCTTCAGTTGTTGAGTGAGCTGGTCTTTATATGGATGTAGGTGTAGATCCAAATGCAAAATACGCTATAATGTACCGTAAGACAGTCCTAATTCCTGAGAACGACGAGGAATGGACTCATTCGGGTCTCCGGCAACACTTTCACTTACCGCAGCGAAACGATGATGCACAGGCCTTACACAGTCTCTTCAAATTTCTTCACAATTTTGCCAATAGCTTGCGTAGTTGGACGATTATGTAAACCATAATCTCCTCTTAAAGCACGATATGTGGCTGTGGCAGAATCACCATTTTTGTAGTAGGCTTTAACAATGTTTATGCGTTGTGCGATAGTTAAGCGATCCATTTTCCTAAATGTCAGACTTTCACCTGAAAAAAAAATTGGTTGAACAACTTAGTTTGACAGATGTCGAACTCCAGCCCTATACTTTTGAAACCGCGAAATGGATAACCCTTTAGCTTGAATGGAGCTTACATAAGGAAATCATTTTTGGGTTTGGACATAAAACAAAATGCCTTTAAATTTTGTATCCTTTTTAAATGATTTCAATAATTTCGATCGATTTCCATGATGTCCTACCCACAGGTTAAAATTTTAAAAAATTAAAAACTTTAATATATTTTTTTTTGATGAGATGATGATGTAAACGGTATAAACCAACTTAATGCGTCAGAAAATCAAGAAATATTCGAAACCTAAGTCCGCCAAAATGTATTTACTGAAAAATACGTTTTCAAAGATTTCAAACATTTGGTCTAACTGTGAAAGTTATACTTCAATAATTTTTTTAAGAAGAATCTAAAAAAATCAGAAGTTTAGGTTATTTTGATTAAAAGAATAATTACATACAAACCATATCAGACGAACCCAAATTTTTGGCAGGAAATCTTTTCGCTTTCGTTTCCATGGTTCTTTGATTTTATTTGTTGTCATTAAATCACAACACCATTAAAAGTTCTAGTTGCGATTTCTGACAAATAGCTGATTTGATCATGACAGCCAAATGGAATAGATTACCCGTTTTTGGTACTATTTGGACATAAGCCCCTGCATAACTATATTTTATGGGAAAATGTTTTATAAATAGGAATTGATGGAAGGTAAATAAGAGGCTACATAAGACGTTATTCAGTGTATAACTATTCATCTGTTTAGAGCATCCTATTAAATAAGACTGTAACAGTTTATTTATCAGGTCGAGAGGTAAGAAAAAAGTATAGATTGGTAGCGGTTTGACCTACAACGTCTGCGGTTCAAGTTAGTTCATGGACAAGCTGATTTAGTTGGTTTACCTCAGCAAGAACCTCAACATACATTCGTTCTAGTGCTTCATGTCCCGAAAAGCGGATCCAATTAATATGTGTACATTGTAATTTCGCGAGTAATTAAAATGTGAGGATAATGGAAAAGAATTCTTTGGATGTAACCGGATAAAATGCTGTCAAAATTTGGGCTCCGATAAATAAATCAAATTTCCTAGAACTAAGGCCATCCAACTTATAATCCACTGAAATGGTTAAAAACATATGAACGATTTACAATGCCTTTCTGAACGACAAGAGGATTGAGAAATCATAAGTCACATTTTTTTCTTAATTTCCTCACGAAAGCGATTGTGTAGTTCGTCCAATGTTGGTGAAATTTCTTCACATTTAAAATAATTTTTTAAATACGTTAATGAGAATTCAAAATGCATTGACATGTTTTCAGAATTTGTACGCAAATTTGATAAAGAAAATGCTCTTCCACTAATAAACTCCACTCTGTAAATTCACATACGACAGCACTGATCAGTACATCAACCCTCATGCAACCATAAATCTGCAAATCACAGAACGAAAAAGAAAACTCAGTATTCAACAGATGATATTTATTTAACTAATTCGACATGAAAACTCCAATCAGCTAAATATGAGTATAGTCAGTGGGAGCCGCAAGATTGATAATCAATTGAGTTTATTATTGCTTGTAACATTGTTGGATAGCTACTAATTTATACCTTGCCGCATAGCCACATTAAAGACTCTTTTTCTCATGCCGATGCCACGCCATAATGTTCACTGATTACTAACAAGTATTTATAGTTATTCCGCCTTATAATTATTATAGTTGATGGTTGACTCTCTCTCCATGATCGCCCACATTATAATCTACCTGTGCTGTAATTCGCGTGATTTCATATGAAAACTATTTTAGGTATAATAAACGGTAACTAAGTTTATTGCTCTGCAGCACGCATGCAATAATTAATGCTTTTATATCTGTTTCGTATGCAAAATAAGTGTTGGCATAAAAAGAAAGCATGAATATTATGATGAAACTAAAAATAACACATAAACCACAAATTTTTGAAGACCCTAATTTGAATCTGACATCAGAATTGTGGGAGTCATTGTGAGAATCAATTTTTGGAGAATTTCGACGATTTACTCTTATTTGTTTGCACATAAGCTCCACACGCTTTCTAAGATAAAGTTCTGGATTATGTTTCCAGAAAAGTTTTGATATGTCCCTTGAATTATTGACCAAAGCTTCGTTTACAATTTTACTATTTCCATCAAGCGATGGTTAGCTGATAAATATTTTCGTTTGCTCAATGTACTTTTCGTATTACGTACGAATGCTTTTTATTGACGTATGTATTTTTAAAAACTTAATTGGTTTTTTTAGTAATAGATAAATTGGAAGATGAAGTGAACTACAAAATATTACAAACGGAAACCAAAGTGTAACGTTAGTAGTCTTAGCACACCGAGAGTTGCCGAAGTCTACAGAAAACGGCGCATGGACTATAGAAAAAAGTTGAATATTAGGAAGCACATACGAAAATGCTTCAGCGTAAAACAATTATCAGCAGGAGGAGAGTGAAGAATTAGGAGACGAAGACCTTAGGTAGAAAGAAGAGGTTAAGCATAGTCTCCTAGCCCAAGGAGATAAACGAATCACATCTAGAAAATTTGTCTTAAAACAAAAAAACACAAACTGGCCGATACACAGGGAATAGTAGATGATATTTCAAATTGTACAGCGGCTTCAATGAGCATTATATGAAAATATTGTCAGGACAAAGAGAGAACACAATCAAGGCCCAGTTCGACTACCCAGTACGTAAAGACGAGGTTGACTTAAACCTATAAAAAAGTGAAGAACCTGATGGAATACCAGCGGAACTCTTCAAATATGGTGGTGGTGTGTTGGAAAGCAGTATGTCCGATGACTTGAAAAGCAGCTCCATATGCCCCATTTACCAAAAAGGCAATACAATTTCCTACAAGAAACATCGAGCCATATCCCTGGTAAACGTTGCATTCGAGATATTGACTACTGTGCTCTGTGAATATCTTAAGCCATTCTGAAAACATTTTAATCGTTAAATATGAGTATGTATTACGGACCGCCAGGTTGAAGACAACCGAATTTAAAGTCGATACTCAACATCTAATCATCGACTTCAGCCTTAGAAGTTCGATGGCGATGGTCGAACTCGAAATTCTGGGAAAACTGATCTAGTTGTGCGGGGTGACACCACAAAATATATGGTGCAATGTAAAACTTCGGAATATTAGACATAATTCCGAACTATGTCAAATATACAAAGAGGTTCGGCAAGGAGAAATGGAAATTCTTGTTTTATTAAGGAATTTAGCTTGGTAGTCCCACAGCCAAATAGTAGCCCATGTTATGTAATTTGTTGTAAAATGATGAGGTTTTGCTCGCCGGAATTTAAGGTTCTATTTAAGTAAGTACGGAGGTTTAGATTTAAAGGCTTTTCCCTTTTTTTTGCGCACTAAAGGGGTTTTGACTACCCTTAAAATGAACAAGCACATTTCGAGCGTTAGGAAAGTAGGGAAGGGTGCAAGAGGAGATACCGATGCACATTAGTTTTGAATTTCTGAATATTAAAATGGGAGGGGGTGGCCGGTTGCGGGTTCGATTACTGCCGTTGTCTATGTCTTCTTATATTCCATTAAAAACCAATTCTAAAAATTGTCATAAGATAATTATATATAATATATATAATGCTGTTTAGGCATAACACTAACAACATGTGATTGAGTAAACTAGCATACCCATAAAATATGACAACGAAATAAATAAAATAATGCGAATAATAAAGGGACATAAATATTAATTAATTATTAATAAAGTAATTCTCTCCGCATTAGTTCAGCCGCCATCGCTGGAGATAAATCTGAGACAACAACCAGCTTTAGTCTCAGAACATTGCACCAAACATCGTTCATATCCTTCTTTCTCTTCTTCCACCGGATGCCCGCACTGTGTTAAGAAATTCATGTAAAGGGTATTCATAATCCCTTGAGCGCGTGCAAAGTTATAAAAAAAAAATGGGAGGGGGAAATAGAGCCGGGTAAAGTATTCCAGATTAGCGTTGTACGGCTAAAAAGAGATTCTCTGCACTCAACAGTACGTCCGAATATTGCATCAAGGGTAAACTGATGAGCATTCCTAGAAGCGCGAATATTACGGATAAAAAGTTTAAGGGGAGAAATGCAACTGTCTATTTCGCTGGAACATTGTTTATAAAAATAGCGATAAGATAGTGAGAGACTTATAACATTTCGACGGTGTTCTAGAGATACAAATGTTTCCACTAAAGTTCTATCGCCAATTATTCTTAGAGCTCTATTTTGAGTTTTATTCTAAAGATTCAAATGAGTTTTGGGAAATCCTGGCTAAATGTGCGAGTTATTCTCCAGCTTTGGACGAATAAAGGCCTTATAGATTACAGCCAGATCAGACGGGGAGAAGAATTTCTTGCACCTTCGAAGAAAGCCCAAACACTTTGCAGCATTTTTGCCGTCATCAAGTATGTGTTCATTCCACAAGAGGTGGTCTGTGAAGCACATGCCGAAGACTGAAAGGTGATCATTTTCTCCAATGCAAGTGCCGCTCATGGATAGCGGCAAAGGCTTTTCCTTACTTATTAATTACAAATTCTTATTAGCATGTGAATTATTTACAATATTTAATGAATATGAAATGTGTTTATCAATTTTAAATCAGTCGTTTTCTGGTTCTGGCATAGTGATGACAACGCTTGTATAGTTATCAGGTTCTGGTAAACAGCAGTGATATACCAGGTATTCCCTTGCTTTCTGGTCCTTTTCTGGCTTTAGCGAGTCATCAATGCCTTGCGTCGACTATTAACAGCTTTTACCAGTTTTCGCGTGCTATCAATGGCGACGGTTTATTTAATATATATACGTTGGTTACTGGTCTCGGTAGTAAATTAATGATCGTGGAAGTTTTCAAATAAACAGTGTGTATCTAACTATAAGGAGTGACATGAACAAGAGTGCTACAAGTGTTTTTGATTTATTAGAAATTTATAATTCTAATATATGTATGTGAGTTGGTGCGGGAGTGGTGTTAAATTATAATGATTCTTTACGCAATTATGAAAAAAAAATCCTATACTATTCCTATTGCTAATTGCTATCATCAGACCGAGTACTATGGTATTGGTATGCGGAAGAAACTGATATCTAAGCCGGAGGGGCCTGGGAGTCGCATACTCTGTCAAGCGTATTAGACCAATTTTGACGTTTGGACTACATCCACATAACTTTCTACAGAACGTTTAGCTTCCGATTAACTTTTCTTGGCGACAAAGCCCCTTCGTGCATAGGAACGAATATCCGTGTAAGTATTTTTTTTAATTTGAAAACAATCGAATCGAACTCCGAAAACCAAACCATAAACGAGATGTTACTCGTTTTCCTCAAAACGAATACTCAAGACTACTTGCTTTCCAATACATTTTTCATAAACGACTTGTTTTGCAAAACAACTCGTTTTTGATAAAACGACTTGAAAACGAGTTGCAATTCAAAGAAGAATTAATCGACCAGATCTTCCGTCAAAAGAAATTGATGTGATTGTGAATAGGCCCTAAAAACAACAACAGGTGATTGCTTGCTGTCAAAAAAAATAATTTCAAATCGTTCAAACAATTATGGCAGCTGTAAGGACATTTTTTCAAATAGTCGGAAAAATGGCCATATCTATAGAGAGATGGCGGCGCGGCGGCGATCGAGGGTCGGCCACTGGACTTTACCCACCAAGAAATCCAAATTTTATTTTTTATTTTATTTTCCAATGAAGAAGATTCTGCTTGTAGATACTTCTGGCTCAAAAATAAAGTTGTTTAAAATAATCATATTTAGCTCTTCTATCATTTTATGCAGCATTGTAAGATTTGATTGCTTAGCATTCATGTTGTATTAACGTTTTGACAGCTTTTTCAAAAACAACTGAAATGTCAAACAAAAACAAGTAAATGTTCGGTGTGAACGCTCTACTCGTTTTGGTAAACAAAAAGGGTAAATGAGTTTGTTGTGAAAAGCCATTTTTTCAAGCCGTTTTTAACCCATTCCCAGCAAACACAGCTACATATCCCTTACAGTTTGTTGATAGCAACGATGAATGTGAAATACCTTTTGTCACACTCAAAGAAGTAAGAAGCATGTGTCAACATAAGAGTTATCTAACAAAAAATCATCAGAGTACGATCTAATAACTGCTCAGTTTTTGAAAGAAATGCCGTCAATAGCCTTCAAGAAATTCCAATTTATAATAAACGCATGCCTTAAGCTAAGATATGTTCCACATCATTAGAAAATTGCAGAAGTCATTGTTATACCTAAACAAGGTAAACCAACAACAAAAGTAACATCTTACAGACTAATATCGCTTATACCAATCATGGCAAAAGTTTTTTAAAAACTACTTCTGAAAAGGCTTTGCAAAATAATAGAAGAAAGAAGACTTATTCCCAGCCATCAGTTTAGATTTAGAAATAAACATTCCACGATAGGCCAAGTGCATCGAATTACGGATGGAACAGGCACTTGAAGAAAAACAAGTATGTTCGGCTATATTCTTAGATGTTGCTCAAGCCTTTGACAAGGTTTGGGACTTGATTACAGACTGCATAGGGACCTTCCCAGGCAGTACTACAAAATACTGAAATACTACTTTACGAACCGACACTTTAGAGTACGGTACGACCAACATTACTCGGAACTAAAGAAAATTGAAGACTGTGCCACAAGGAAGTATTCTAGGACAAACCTTGTATCTGTTATATACAAGGGTTATTCCAGTGGACATCAACGCTATCATGGCCACCTTTGCTGACGATACGGCAATATTGGTGCCAGATAAATCCGTTACGAAGGCTATACAAAAATTGCAAAATGCTGTCGATAAAGTTAGTGATTGGACGCAGAAATGGCATATCAAATTAAACGAAACAAAATCGACGCATATAAACTTTACTAACAGAAACATAAACAATGTTCCAATATTTATAAGACATACAGCAGTACCTTACTCTAATACCGCCAAATACCTTGGAATGACTTTGGATGCAAAGCTTAAATGGAAAGAGCACATCAAAAAGAAACGAGAAGAACTAAACTTGAAGTCCAGAAAAATGTCTGACCTTTCTATCCAGAACAAACTAATGCTATATAAGCAATTACTGATACCAGTTTGGACATATGGCATCCAACTATGGGGCTGTACAAAGAAAACAAATGCTGAACCCATCCAAAAATTCCAAAGCAAGGTCCTTCGTGGAATAATAAATGCCCCTTGGTATATAAGAAATAGCGATCTACATCGTGACCTTCAAATCGAAATGGTTACAGAAGTTGTTAAAAATACACGCTGTATCACACAATCGCGACTGCAAAGTCACACCAACTCCGAAAAGTTCAGAGATTAAGAAGAACCCAGCCTCATGAGCTGATGGTTTGAAAGCTATGGGAAAGTGTTATAACTTTAAACTTCCCCCAAGGCGATGTATAAATTAAGAAAGTAAAATCATTTGTCGATCTTTCATAGATTGGTCCTTATTCACCGGTGGTTTTAGTGCGGTAAGACTCCCATACTACTACTTCTCCGTACCGATTCTCACCGAGTGTCTTTTGAAGATTTCCATCGGATAAAAAAAAAACGTAGAAACAGAGGTTTGCTAGGGTAATTCTTTCAATTAACTTGTACTGAGGTGTCAATCACGGAGTTATTCACTCTAATCTTGGTGAACTCCTTAATTAACTCCAAATTCATTGCTTGCGATAGTTACGTTTCGTACTTAGCAGTGGGCAGATGTATGGGTGTTAGTTGATAGCAGTTATTTGGTTTTGTCATCACTTACTTCATAACCAAGGAATTCTGAGTGTTCTTCAATCGCCATATAAAGTCCTTTTTATCCACTTGTTGTATTTGAAACCATTTGAAAGAAACACCATTGTTAATGGAAATTTGAAAGCCGAAAACTAAGGATAAGAAACTGAAAGAATTGTTTTTAGTGCTGTAAATTTCATTGAGGAACTTCCTTCTTAATTTGAAAAAATGTTTTCAGTCAGCTTTAATTCGAAATCCAACCGAAATAAACAGCCATTTTAGAATTTTGGATTACTTTTCTAAATTCAAAACACTCGGCATGCTAAAAGACATGTACTTTAGAATTTATGTAAGCTTATCAACTTCTACGCACTTCACCACACAAATTCAAAGCTATTGGGTTCTAATTTTAGTGAATCCCTAACTTTAATCTAAATTAAATTTCAAAAGAGCTCAGTGACTACAACCTATCGAGCCATTTGTCTTTCTCTACAAAACACATATTCTGTACTTAATTTAAAGTCTCACTAAACAAGGACATACATATTTCCCCGCCAAATGTACTATACCTACAGACATAAGTAAAACCTTTCCTGATGGAAATTAGAGAGCTCCAAAATGAATTTACCAAATGTATGCTGTTTTTTGTAGTTCCGTATCCATTTAGGGGTTGGGGGAGCACGTACCAAAAGGAAAACATGGTTTCTCTAATTAAATTCCACGCGGAAACAATCCACCCTAGACCCTTTATATGTTTAGATTCCTCAACCACCATCACCAACGACATGCCGCCGACGCGACGTATATCGTCGAAGTAGTAGATATCAACTACGGTTTGGTTCTGCCTTTGCCATTTGCCAAACCCCATGTGCCTGTGAGGACTATCATCCTGACCTTTTATAACATGTAAACATGGAACGTATCCTAATTGTAAACTGTGCACATAATAATTTCCATTTAAGAGCAGATAGCGCCATAGTTATCGTCGTTTTTGTCGTTGTCGTCGTCGTATTCACCTTAGAAATCGGAAAACCTCCGATAAGGATTTGCCTCCGGTGGCATCCGGTATGTCTCCTTTAATATCCTGTCAGCTATTCCATCAGCTGCCTTCGTTCTGTCGATATAATTTGGCAAGGGAAACTCTCGAGGGTCTGTTCTAATGCCTCAATTAGATGTAAAGCGGTGCGTGAGCCGCCCTCTAAAGCCCCATCCGCCCAGCCCACAGAGTGTCTCATAGTAAATGTTTATAAACATATATTTGAATGTGTTTGTTGAACTCTTATTCTATGAGTATGATTAGGACACGAAACGGTGTCGCATAAGGATGGGTTTTAATTTGAAATTCTGGGTCGTTTTGTGCAACTATGGCTCTGAAAGCTGAAAATAAATATCTTACCTTTGTAGAAAACTTAATTGAAGCACAAAAGGTATATCTGCAGCAATTTAGTGAGTGATAGCTACCTCTTTTAAGGCAAGCAAACAAATTAAGGATTCCTTAAAAGTTTTACGATCTGGTGTGATGATAAGTATTTAATTTAGAGGAGCCGAAGCTCTTTAATGACATTTTTTTTTCTTTTTTTTTGTTTGTTTTCTTTTGCAACCCTTTGAAACATTGAGATATTTAAGAAAGGTTACAATACAACATAATGCGTACCCGTACCCGGCTATTAATAAATAAAAAGAAAACAAAAAAGAACAAAGAATGTTTCAGTGAAAAAGATAAATACTCAACACGAACATGCTATGGGGGAAGTATTAAGGTGGGTGGACCAGAGTTTAACGGTTGATTTAATACTAAGGAGACTGAGATGTTAACTTTAAGGTTTTTTATATATCTGACTAACATAAATCTCATACCCCTTTATAAAGACCAAATATATAAATGAAGAAATTGTCTCAAACTTAGGGTTACTGGCTTTCTTATGGAATTACAGATACCTGAAAGCACTACTGTAATGCAGTCCCTTTAATGCGAACCAAAAATTACTTCAAAAATCTGTCTCTCCCATGTTTGTTGTTAAGTTTTCTCCGCTTTGTACATATTTCTTAGCGACATTTTGTTTTGGAACATTTTACACTAGTCCAAGATGACTTCTTTGATGGTAAAAACCATAAGTCTGAAAGAAAGAAATATTCCCTAAAAATTTCCATTAAAAAAATTGTTTTTTTTTTAGACGTGTGGTTTTCAATCTGGCAATACTTTTTTCGGAGTTGGTCTTTTTGACAGCTGTCACTTGATTTATGCTCAATTTGGCTTGCCATTTCGTAATGAATAGACTTACTACTGAACAACGTTTGCAAATCTTGCAAATTTATTACCAAAACTAGATGGACGCAACGATCACGATTTTCACAAGAAAATTTTGTTCAGCGATGAAGCTCACCTTTGGTTAAATGGGTACTTTAATAAGCCAAATTGTCGTATTTGGAGTGATCATAATCGCCAGAAGCCATTGTTGAGGCGCACAGATGGGCACGATAGGCCGTTTTGTGATATTTTACAAATTTTTGTGATTTATGATGAAAGCGAAGTGTTGTCTTCAATTTATATAAGTTTTGTATAATAAAATATTATTTTTAAACGCGAAAGTGGAACGAAAAATGTGGATTTTATTTAAAATAAAGAGAGCGCAGATTTTGTTTTTTAGAAATATTCCTGAATATAGGCTAAGAAAAAAATTGTATGGGAGACGGGATACAGCTTCCCTCGATTGGGCATAATTTTGTGAAAAGTTGAATTAAAGTTAAAAAAAAAAAACATTAAAAATTAACTAGGAGGTCGTACATTGATCTGCTGTAGCTTTTGGTAAGCTAATACCTTATTTTTTTATTTTTTATTTGCTTTTTCTTACAAGTTGATAAAATATATAGTTTTTGAAAAATAAAATTTTAAATTTTGAAAAAAATCGTAGTTTTTTATTTTGAAATTAATTTTTTTCAAAATGTTGCCTCTATAAGTGGTATGTTTTTAATAAATATTCAACGTTCTTACAAACTTTTAGCAAGATTTTGAAAACCAAGTTATAAAATCTTTATTAGATTTTGAGTTATTCGCGAAAAACTTTTAATTAAAAAAAAATCGAAAGCTAATCTTGTAATGTTTTTGACAAAATATAAATATCTTACATATAGTAATGGTGACAAAAATATTTTTTGGCTTTTGGGATGTTGAAGACGACAATTTCTGACAGAAAAAATCGAAAAAAGTTGAAACTTCTAAGAATCTTATAAGCCTTATCTGGTAGTTATTTGGGCTTGAATTATCATTAAAATAGATGCAATTAATTAAAACTAATTTATCTTTGTTTACCCTACGTTTCGCAGGCTTTTTTCCGGATATTTCGTTAGCATATTTTTCACAAATAAGAATTAATTTATAAAATACTTATTTTCTCCGGAGTTATTTTATAATTTGTCCAGCGTCTACTTCTTTCACTTTGAAAGCGTAGTAAACTTAACACAGGTGACCAAAAAAATACTTACATTTCCTAATCCAAGACACAGTTAAGTTTGAGAAGAACAAGAATCTTATCCCGTTATTACAATATATAAAAATGACTTTTTTATCATTGCTCTCTATGGAGAGGGCCACTGTGAGGCGCCGTTTTATCTTCAAAAAGTCACAGTTTGGTGTGCTCTATAGGCAGAGGGATTCATTGGTCCATATTTCTTGAAAAATGAAACCGGCCATAATGTTGCTATAGGGCCATGATTAATGACTTTTTAGTGCTTTAATTGGAGGACGTTGATGTCGACGACCTTTGGTTCCAACAAGACGGCGCCACATGCCAAGCCACCAACGAAACAATCAATTTATTGAAGGAAACTTTTGGTGAGCTCATTATATCGCGTCTTGGTCTCAAAGTTCGTGCGGTTTAACACCGCTGGACTATTTTGTATAGAGCTATATGAAATCGCTTATCTACGCAGATAAGCCCGAGACGATTGACGCCTTGGAAGAGCATATTCGGCGCGTTACTGCTGAAATACGCCCCGATAACTGCAAAAAGTGGTCGAAAATTGGGCCTCTCGGCTAGAATTTATTCAAGCCAGCAGTGGCGGCCTCTTGCCCGAAAACATTTTTAAAACTTAATGGCAAACAATTATCTTTATAATAAAGCTAAATTCTTGGCCATAACAATAAATATAATATGAGTTTTATTTCTTCTTGAAAACCACACGTCTAAAAAAACACCTGTTAACAATCGAAAGAACTAAACAGAAAATGTTCACTCATATCGCCCTCGAATTCACAAATTCTCAAATATTGGCAAGAAAACCTTTCCCACAGTCAGATTCGTAATCATGCGATGTATTAGAATTAATATCTTCGAATCTTTGTACGGACGATTGGAATAGACGATCTTTTACACAAGAGAACCATTTGGCAATAACTGAGACGGTGACAACGATAATATTGTCTTGCATCGTCGAAAAAGAGCGAATCGGCTGCGGATAAATTTTAATATTTCCAAATGTTTTTATTTTAATTAGCGTTTCCGTGTCAGATATACAAGGTAGAAATGTGGAAATGGGGGTAGTACTATGGACCATGGTGTTTCCGATATGCATGGTATCTCAAAAGCCACAGTCAGCCGGGTTTGCTCAGCGGATGCTGATTTATTGTTTGAAGGTGTTGCGCTATTTTCGAGTCTTTTAAAGAAAAATTAGGTGAAATGTAAACATGTTTATCTTCACTATATCCTGCAATCTTCAGATTCATAATTCCTATAATTTTCATACATGAAGATGAGCTGCAATCATTTTGGTCTCCCATCTCTATGGCAGAAGTATGACTTTATCTTGCGATTATAAGGACTATAAGGCAAGTCATGCATTCGAAAAAATAAATTCTAACAATCAAACATGACATGACGATAATAGAGAAGCCTGAAGTGATTGACAAGAAATGTCTGTCTTTCCGTCTGTATGTATAACGAGCTGCTGATTTACAATGCCGCGCTGGGCGTCGCTTTAACAGATTTTTCTCATAAGGTTCAATGTAAACAAAACTGTCAACGCGACGCCCAACGCGGCATTGTAGATCAGCCATAAGCGACTTAAGCGATTACCTTCAAATTTGGTATGCGTGATTCTTTTGGCATTTATCAGATAACGATGGCTGCCATATAACCTTTAAGGAAAATGTTATTTTTCTCGAAAACGGCTTCAACGATTGTGATAAAAAAAATTGGAGAATTTTTTGTTGGTACTAGCTATCATTTAATCTGAACCATATTTAAGGGAAAAAGTCTACCTTTCATATAACGTTTACTTTTTTGTAATTTTGGGATTTTATACGTTGGCCGGGAAAGTATTCATCCCATCGTGTTGAAGAGGTGTTCTTCAAGAATCTCTGCTTCGTTGGATTAGAAATTATATTTCGACTGCTCAAAACAAGTCGTATTGGACGGTTTCAAGTCTGAAGTTCATAAAATAAATTGTGCCCCAGGGCTCTGTTATGTCACCGACTCTTTTCCTCATTTTTATTAATGATCTCTTGTCTGAAAAATTTAATCCGTTAAATTGTTTTGCTCACGATAGCACACTACGATTTTCATACTAGTTGGCAGATGGAACAACAAGGGAAGCGTATGATAAGGTAAGGTCATTAAATTCTGATATTGACAGAATTGTCCAATGCGGAATGAGACACCGCGTATAATTTAATGCTTCCAAATTCAGTGCTGTCTTCTGCAGTTAAAGAAGAACCCACCCCCTGTCCATGGCTGGCACTTGAATTGAGAAAACCGATCAGTTGTCAGTCATTGGCATGTACATCATAGACCACCTCCTGTAAATGGCCACATTTTCGATGTCGTAAAAAACGCTACAGTGTTTATGGTTTCTTCGAAGATGCAAGAAATTCTTCTCGCTGTCTGATAAATGTCTGTAATCCATAAGGCCTTCATTCGTCTAACGCTGGAGTATAATCTCAGCAAGAGCTTCCTACGAATGATAGGCGATGGAACTATAATGGAAACATTTTCATGTCTAGAACACCGTCGAAATGTTTTACGACTTTCGTTATTTTTATGAGCAATATTATAGCGAAATAGCCAGTTGCATTCCTCGCCTTACCCTGTCCCTCCACAAGCAATAATTTCTTTCAGAAAATCGAACCTGCAATGAAATTTCCAATGCAGACCACAAATTTCATGAAATAAATTATCCTACGAAATCGATTTTAGCATTTTTTTCTTACTATCTCTGTGGAAATAAATTAAGAAATAATTTGACGTTTAATGTTAGTTCGACTGTTATTTGTGTGTTTTTAACTTTCAATGTGTATGTTGATGGGTTGAGTTGGAATTCCAGGCCGAAATTGTAAATACAATAGGTATTGTTTACTGATTGTCAATAAGATTTCATTAAATAATTTGCACACTGAACGAAGAGATAAAAATATCAGCAATTATTGCTGAAACAAAAACAAAAATTTAAAATTGCTTGTGCAGGCGCAGGTTTCAGATATTCATCCGTAATACTCGCGCTTTTAGGAATGCTCATCAATTTACCCCTCAGCCTAACTTCGGACGTTCTGGCAAGTACGGAAATTCTTTCTTTAGCCGGACAACACGAATGTGGAACATTTTACAAAGCTCTATTTTTCTATTATATTACGAACTTCAAAAATAATGTATTTCCTTTTAAATCGTACTTTATTTTCCTAATGCTCGCACTGTGCTTGATCATATTGAGGGTAGTCAAAACCCTTTTAGTGCGGGGTCAATATAAAAAAAAACGGTTGGTATCTGAGTTCTGATACATGACTTGGGCTTATAACTCTGTTTTCTATCCAGAGTTCTTTGGGAGCTACTGGGTCAATTTGCGGTATTGAGTAGTCTAAATGTCTAAAATGTCAATAAAGTTTGTCATTGTTCTATGACCAAAATTGCTTTAAGCCGCCAATGCTTATCAACGTCATGGTCTTGTACCACAGAAGCAATTTCGTGCGATCCAGTCGTGCACTTATAGAAGAGCTAAATTCTACTTAGCAGCGGATTATATGCTTACGCCATCAATGAAATCCTAAAAGTATCCACAAAAGGACCTCGCCGACACTACACTCTAAAACACAACAAACATTATTATAAATCTCCGAGACATACATATCAATAGCAGTTCTTAAGAATTATCTCCATTCTCTTCCTTAGCAGTCATTAATGGTGTCTGAGTAGGTACTTATTATTAATATCATCCCCGTCATTAAAGGAATCTATGAAATAATTCTATGGCGGTCTATTACATCCACTTTAGACATTTTACGTCAAAAGAAAAAAAAAACTGCCCACGACCGACGGACGGATTTCGGGACCTTAGCTCTCTGACGGCACGTTCTAACAGCATCTCAAAACTTCACAAAAGAATATCTAGATCGTAAATCTTCGCAGGACTTCATTAAGTAACCAGAAGATGCTCCTCACACATCCCAATTCATACCGCAATAAAAAAAAATATATATGTATTTTGCACACAATCACAACAATGCGTTAGCTCATCGTCGTTGATTTTGTGTTTGGTATGTGAGTTAGCTCGGTAGCAAAAGGGAAAGATTCAAATCCAGCTGTTAGAAAACCAAAAGAAATCGCAATAAATCTAAATTCTCCAAACTACCCCAAAAAAACCATTGCAGCGGAATGAAACTATCAAAGAACCTGCTAACATTCCTTTGGACAGCAGATATGGAGAAGACGTTCTGGCAGTATCTCTATAGTCGCCTGGTAGTTATAGCTAGGTATAGGTACTATAAAATAGTCTTCGTCTTCTTATAATATAGCACCATCAAACCTAGAGTTAGAGCCGAGCTATATACACGTATGAATGTGCGAATATATAGATGAAGTATAGAACAGAGGATTTTCTTGCCATTTGATATATTACACATTGAGAAAGCATCTCTTTGACTGTATGTGAGAAGATAACAACTGCAAAAGGTATGCCAATGAAAGGATGAACGCCATATAATGTGTCCTATAAAATATAACCCCTACTGAGGGCTGTAATCGATTTCTGAAGTAAGGCAACCTAAATGGGAATTCATTACTCTATGAAAACAGATTCAGCAATCTGAATCATGCTTTATTTCAATGTAAATTTATTTGTGAAGCTTAATCAAAGTGGCTTTATGCTACAAATGCTTACTTACCTTAAATATAAGTTCTTTATTGATAAATAACGCTAAGTCAATTATTATTGATTTCCAACTGTGGTAATTACATAAGCTTCGAATTTATTAGTTTAAGGAGTGTAACACTCCAGAGAGATACTGAAATTTGGGAATTTATATGAAACTAGCTGACCCGGTGAACTTCGTTCCGCCCAAATTCATTTATGTCAAGAAAATAATAATTCCGAGCATGCACAATGCTGTTTCATGTAAGATTCTTTATTCTAAAGTTTAATTAAATAAAATAAACATAACTAAATTAACAATGTCTATGTTTTTCAATCAAATCAAAATTATTGGAGTGCCGGGCAGCCTTAAGGTTTTTTACTGAAGTGCTCAAGTGCGTGGTGGGAGCAAATGTGCTACCGGGATTTAAAATAAAAAACGTCCCTTCTCCTTTTTTTGAAAAAAAAAATCCATTTTAAAAACAATTGCACCAAATATAATTCAAAAACTAATTTAATTAACAAATATAGTTTCATAATTACACATATATCTTAATAGGAATCCATATTATATTACTGTAAAAGCCTACTGTATTCGGAACTACTTTCACATAGTTTTTCTACACATTACACATGGTACATATCGTGATTTCTTGAAGGATATCATAAAAGAGAAATGTCGTCCGTTTTGGGCTTTATGAATTCGTACTGACCCCAGGAAGGGCATAGGGCACTGTAGGAAAATCCCTAAAAATTTCCAGAAAAATTGGAAATCAGGGATCATCCTCTTTTTTTAGTGCATATCTCGAGAATGTAGTTACTTCGATTTTTAATATTTGCTTGATAAATTCGTATTGGCTCAAGAAAGGTCATAGAATAATAGAGGAAAATCTGTTCACGATTTAGGAATTTTGGCATATTTTGGAAGGGCATATAGGATACTCTCTACTTCATGAAAATTTTCAGGAAAATTGGAAAACCTGGAACATGGTTTGATATTCAAGATTTTGGGATTAATGGTTTCGTGTTGGCCTAAGGAAGGAATATGCAGTGTCCTTTTCGTTTCGTCATTCAAATTGAATTGTAGGTACTTGCTTTTGAATGCCGTCAAATAGAATTTAAAAAAAAATCAAAAAAATAAACCATGATTGTCTGAGTTCACGAGCGATTTTGGCTGCGAAAGACAAGGATGTCGATCGTTTGAATTTTGTCATTCAAAATCAAATCGCCGGTGAGTTACATTTATTCAAATCGGTGCGGACTCCGTGATGGATGAAAACGAAGCCACCAAAGATCTCACGGAATTTTTGAATTCTTTGGATATTCTGGGCTTTCCGCCACACAATTTAAAGTTTAAAATCAGCTCAGTTATAATTTGCTACGCAACCTCAATGCACCAAAACTTTGTAACGGAAAGCGTTTGATTGTGAAGAACATCAAATCAAATCTAATTCAAGCCACGATTTTGCGGGGAAATTTCAAAGGCGAAGATTATTTCATTCCACGGATTCGGCTTATTTCCGAACGATTTGCCATTCGTGTTTAAGCGTCTTCAATTTCCGATGCGTCTCACTTTTGCTATGACAATCCATAAATCGTAGAGGCAATAACTGGATGTTTGTGGCATCAATCTGGAATTCCCTTGTTTCTCACATGGTCAATTATTGTATCGGCAAACATACTGCTTTGTACGTATACGCACCCGAAAACAAAACTAAAAATGTTGTGTACCATAAAGCACTTCATTAAAAAAGCGTAAGGCTGGCCGACACGCCAATCATTTTGATTTGATTTAAAAACATAGACATTGTTAATTTAGTTATTTTTATTGTATTTAATTAAATTTTAGAATAAATAATTTTAATTGACCGCATTACATGAAACAGCATTGTGCATGCACGGAATTATTATTTTCTTGACATAAATGAACTTAGGCGGAACGAAGTTCTCCGGGTCAGCTAGTTTTAACATATACAAACATAATTCCTTCAAATTTTCATTGCTCATAGTTTATCTTAATCTATTCTTTATAATTTTTAATTTAGATAAACTCCTTTCACATTTTACCTGTGTCATCGGTAGGGTAAGCTGAAATTTATGAATTTTATTCATCAACTTTTCCAAGTAAATCTTCTTCGTCGGACAATTGATCCCAGTCCCAAATTCCAACAACATTATCGCCCACTTTCGTTCGTGATTTTAGAGCAACGAGAGGAAATAAACGGACAAAAGACCAAAGTTCATCACGTATGTCTTCTTCTTTTGTATTGGTGCAGTCAAATATTTTTCGTTCGTGGATCGAAACATTCAACGTTTCCATAAAAATCTTTATGTTGTGCAAAACGCTTTTCAATAGCCATAATAATTTTGTCAAAAATAACATGAAAGTTTTTATTCTCAAATTTTCTTAATGCATCATCGACACAACTTTTTTTCTTTGACCTTCGTTGTCCAGGCAGTGCTTCTTTCAACTTTATCCTGAAAAAACGCCCCTAAAATCGAAACGCCCCGGGAAAGACCCCGGTGTCCCATAGGGCCACCACGCGCCTGGAAGTTCTTTATGGTACACAACATTTTTAGTTTTATTTTCGGGTGCGTACACGTACAAAGCGGTATGTTTGCCAATACGTGAGCACGCCACATATAATTGACCATGTAAGAAACGTGGGAATAAGAGATTGATGCCACAAATATCCAGCGATTGTCCCTGAGACTTACTGATTGTCTTAGCAAAAGCGAGACGCACCGGAAATTAAAGACGCTTAAACATGAAAGGCAAATCATGCGGAATAAGCGGAATCCGTGGAATGGGAACAGCTTCGCCTTTGAATTTTCCCCGCAAAATCGTGGCTTAAATTAGAATTAGATTTGATGTTCTTCAGAATCAAACGCGCTCCGTTACAAAGTTTTGGCGCATAGAGGTTGCGCAGCAAAATTATAACTGAGCCGACTTTCAATTTTAAATTATGTGGCGGAAAGCCCGGAGCATCCAAAGAATTTAAAAATTCCGTGGAATAGATGGTGGCTTCGTTTTCATCCATCAAGGAGTCCACGGATTTGAATAAATATAACTTACCGGCGATTTGATTTTGAATGACAAATTTCCAATGATCGACATCCTTGTTTTTCGCAGCCAAAATTGCTCGTGAACTCAGCCAATCATGGTTAACATAATTTTTAGCAATATTCGGGAAAACATTCATGATGAGCTCTTCCGGCGATGTTGTAAAATGGCAAAACTTAGGCGGAAACTCAATCACGCCAGTGACTAAGTTCACTGGTATCACGCCATTGCCGAACGTCAATAATTGCCTGGAGAACTCTACAGCGAACTGGTCATTTCGTAAAGCGACCCGCATATTTGTTTTAAATGGCAATTTTTTCATCTGCCCGAGTGGATCTTGGAATGACAGGCAGAGCTTGCCAAAAATCGCCTGACAGTAAAATCATTGCACTTCCGAAACGTAGTTTATCATTTCGTAAATCTTTCAACGTACGATTTAAGGCTTCCAATGCACGTTTGTGAGCCATTGTGCACTCGTCCTAGATGATAATCTTACTTTGTTGCAAAACTTTCGCCATTGCAGAGTTCTTTGAGATATTGGATGTAGGTTTTTCATTCACTTGCAGGTTCAATGGAAATTTCAATACAGAATGAGCTGTTCGACCGCCTTCCAACGAAGCCGCTTTCCCAGAAGAGGCGAGTGCTATAGCAATCTCAGATCTCGAACGAATAGTAGACAAAATCAGTGAAATCAGGAATGTCTTTCCATTTCCACCGGCTGCATCGAGGAAGAAAATGGCACTATTTCCGTCATCGACTGCCTGCATTAATTCATCGGTCAATTTGTTTTGTTCTTGATTCAACATTGGAACATTTGTGGAGGGATTTGCAGACAATTTTAATATTAAATATTGGAAGGATTCAGTCCTATTTAGGTTGAGAATGAAATAGAAATTGGCAGTTTACATATTGATCAAGGGGTAGAAAATTCTCAACTTTTGAAGAGTGAACATGATAATATCGAACAAATGGAGACAAAAATATAGCTTGTTAAATCATTCCAAATTCGAGTTATACGACTAAAGAAAGAATCTGTGTATAGTGTATTTGACAGTACGACCGAAGCATCTTCGAAGAGACCCTAAGCACTGAAACGTTTTTTGCTAAATCGAAAATGTGGTCATTCCATACAGGAGGTGGTCTGTGATGCACATGACAATGACGGACAGCTGATCGGTTTCTTCAATTCAAGTGTCACTCGACGATAGGAGGGTGGGTTCTGCTTTAACGGCAAAAGACAGCACACATTCTTAAAGAATTAAATTCTACGCGGTTTTGTAATACCCATTGGACAATGCTGTGGAAATTTGAATTTAATTAGCTTATCATAAGCTTTCGTTGCAGTTCTAAGTCCTAAGAACGAGGAGGTGAATCTGAAAACGAATATGAAAATATAGAAGTACTATGGTCGGCAAAAAAATTTAGTGGATTAGAAGTTCCAGATAGGAGATCATTCATAAAAATGAGAAAATGGTCGGAGACAAAACGGGGCATGCCAGCATTTAATGTACGAATATCAGACTTTAAACCGTCTAATACAACTTGTATTGAGTGGTATGAGAGGAAATTTCTAATAATGAGTGATTCGTCGATACTAAATGCAAGCATTTTCGATAAGAGAGCTCGATGACAAACTTTATAAATTGCTTTTGAAATATCCAGCGCAATAAATAATCTTACGTTCTCCAAAACGATGTATATATTTGTGACAGTGACCGTGAGATACACCATCTGATTAGTTAACCTATTGTTACGAAAGCCATTTTGCCAGTTATTTTTTTTGCGTTCTTCAAGATATTACTTAAGCGGATACTTGCGATTAGCGTAGACCTTGCAAAAAAGGAGCGTAAGTGGAATTGGACGGTAGTTAGAAGGTGAAGAGGATTCGCCTGTTTTAGTGACAGACTTGATAAATGCCGTTTTCCATCCCATTCGGGAAGAGACCTAGAGTACGATAGATAGTACCTGCTCTATACGGAGGCAATAGATAAAGGCCTTTGTATATACGGTTATTAGCTCGTCCAACACGTATTTAAAAACTCTTTTATTTAGCCGAAAATTTCGTACAAGTCTTCAGAAAAAATATAATATGTGTTTACTTTGAATTTTTAAACTAGAATGGGTTTGATGCATCCATTATCCTTCTCCAAAATTATCCTTTCTGGTCCTGCTTCCCACTTTTCTTAAAAAAAATAATTGGAATCTGGTTTTATTCAAATTAACAATGTACCTACATAAAATATCGACAAAGTCTTACTTCTTGTTTTGATAGTTGAATAGTGTGACCAGAAATTTAAGTAAATGAAGACTTTTAAGTCGTCTGTTGAGCAACTGTTTTTTTTTACTGACGATGTAGGCAATATAGGATAAGATTTGCATTAAAAAAAACGGACACGATATTTTAATCAAACTTGACTTTACGATGATAGAGAACACCAACAAAGTGGTAGCCGCAATTCCGTCTGTCTGTCTGTAGATCGATATACAGACTAAACGGCTGAAGCGATTTTCTTCACGCTTATGGTACTTAAGTGTTTCATGTGTTTGTATCAACTAGATTTTTTAATCGTTTTTTAGCTCCAAAAATAATGGTATTTGCCATACAATTTTTCCTATCAATTTAATTATCTCGATAACGGCTTTAACGATTTTGATAAAAAAAGGTGTATGTACTACTTTAGGTATAGTCTACATTTTGGCCCAACTTTTTTTTACATATTTTGTTATTAACATTTTATTAAAAGTTATTAAAATTTTATACAGGAGGTCCTTCGAATTCTTAATAATACTGTGTTTCAAAATTTTCGCAAAATATTTTTTTGGGATAAACCAAAAATATTTTTTTTTTAAATTCAATATTTCGAAAACTGGTAGACGATTTTTCTGAAATTTTGTTTTTAAGTTTATTTCATTAAATATTTAAAATTGTCATCCCTATTAATTTAGACCTACAAATTTAGACATTTTTTATATAAAAAAATGAAGTAAAAAATTACTTTCAAAATATATAGGGTTATCCATTTTGCGGTTTCAAAAGTATAAGGCTGGAATTCGACATCTGTCAAACTAAGTTGTTCAACCAATTTTTTTTGTCAGTTGAAAGTCTGACATTTACGAAAATGGATCGTTTAAATATCGCACAACGCATACAAATTGTTAAAACCTACTACAAAAATGGTGATTCTGCTACAGCCACATATCGTGCTTTAAGAGGAGATTATGGTTTACATAATCGTCCAACTATGCAAGCATTTGGCAAAATTGTGAAGAAATTTGAAGAGATTGGATTGGGTACAGATATTGTAAGGCCTGCGAATCATCGTTTCGCTCGTACCACTGAAAATATCGCTTCTGTTGGTGAAAGTGTTGCCGAAGACGCGAATGTGTCGATTCCTCGTCGTTCTCAGGAATTAGAATTGTCTTACGGCACATTATGGCGTATTTTGCATTTGGATCTAAGCCTACATCCATATAAAGTCCAGCTCACACAACAACTGAAGCCAGCTGACCATTCACAACGTCGTAGATACGTCGAATGGTTGCTTGAGCAACAGGCGGTGGACGGCGATTTTCGAACAAAATTTTCTTCAGCGACGAAGCACATTTCTCACTCGGTCGGTATGTTAATAAACAAAATTGTCGTATTTTGGGTTGTGAGAATCCTCAAGTAATTGAAGAGAGGCCATTATATCCACAAAAAGTCACTGTTTGGGGCGCTCTTTGGTGCGGAGGTGTGATTGGACCTTACTTCTTGGAAACGACGAGGGAACGACTGTCACCGTCAATTCGGAGTGTTATGGTCACATGATAACCTACTTTTTTTTGCCTGCTATTGAAGAATACGACTTGGAGAATGTGTGGTTTCAACAAGACGGGACCACATGCCACACAACTCGAGCGAATATGGCTTTATTGCAAGAGACATTTCCCGGCCGCATAATTTCTCGTCGTGGCGATATCAACTGGCCACCAGGATCATGCGATTTGACACCTCTGGACTTTTTTTTGTGCGGCTACGCGAAAGACCGTGTTTATGCAGATAAACCTTTAACTCTTGAGCACTTGAAAACCAACAATTGTCAAGTTATGGCTGAGATACCGCCCAACATGTGTCAAAAAGTGGTCCAAAATTACCTCAAAAGAATCGATGCTTGCAACAATTCGCGTGGTGATAATTTAAATGATGTAGTGTTTCACATATAATGTCAATGTTCAAACTTTATAATAAAAAAGAAATATCATGAAAAAAGTATAGTGTATGTGTTTTATTTACGTTTACTTTTGAAACCACAAAATGGATAACCCATTATTTAGGCGTTTCTATTAAGAATGCTTTGCATGCAATGTAATTGAAGAAGAGCAAGTACGTGCGACACGCTCTCAAAAAAAAAAAACAACAACGGGTTGCACTCCGGGAGTGCCGGCAGAAGTGAAAACTTGAACATTAACGTTGTGGATTTTTGATATTTTGGAATGGTTAGGGAATAATTTTGCACGAATTGTTTAATTTATCAGTATAAAAGTACAATAATTTATGTGGTTAAGTACAATATTCATTTAGTACGCTATTGTACACAAACATGAGAACTTATTTTACATTAAAAATTTAACACTCCAGAACTATTGCAATTATTTTACATTAAAAAGTTTATCTCTCAGATAAATCAACTTCAATCCATAATTTCACCGACTCTTTCACCGTCATCATTACCAGAATCATCATCATTCTTACCAGAATCATCATCGCCAATCTCTAAAACTGATATAATAGGTTTATGGTAGCTGAAGTAAGAATCGAACAATTTTGGTTTGAATCTATTTCAATGTCCAATAAAGACCGCATCAACAGTAGTCTTGTATTTCATTGTGTAAGGATTTCGATCATTTGAAATAATCATGTGAAATTTCAGTTTTCATTAATTGATAAATCAATAATATTTCATTTTTACTATTTCACATAGAGATACCTGTTTTTTTTTTATCATCAGCACACTTTCAAACAGCTGATTGATGTCATTTTTTGTTTTCTATTCCGGATGGTATTTTTTTTTCTTTATTCATTTCACTCTGGATAAGTATTTCGTCTTTTCCATCCATTCTATTCATTATCCCAAATAAATAAGGAAACACACTCTTTATATACACGTATTTTCCATCAGGCCACGTTTTCTGACGCGAGCTTAACATTTTTTACACATCCCAAAAAAGTGTACAAAGCCGCTAAAGAAGCTTTCACTAATAGCTAGTTACAAAATCGTCCAATATGGTCGTAAATATATGTGTCGACGATTTAATGACCAAAATACAATAGGCTCTAACACCCTTACTAGATGAAAAGCTGACAAAACTTACCAACAAAAGATGATTTAGAATGTATAAACACGCAAATTGACACTCTCTCATCTCAAATCACTCAACTGGCAAACGAAAACTAAATATTAAAAGAGCAGCTTAACAATTTGGCAGCAGAAAAAGATAAGGACAGACAAACAATAACTTCGTTAGAGGATCAAATAAAAAACAAAAATATAATTTTCAAGGGAATCGATTCGCAAAGTTATGCTCCCGAAGAGGTCAAAAGAATCTGCGAACAAGTTATTAAAATGTCTTCTGAAGTGAATGTGCGCTCAACCAAAAAGATAAACGAAAGAGATGGAAAGATGACAATTGTTGCTGAATTCGAAACAGCTGATACAGTTGATGAAGTTTTTAAGCATACTAGAAATCTATCTGGTACACCAATTTTTCTAGAAAGATATCTTAATTAAAAAAAACACAAAGTCAAAAAATGGCAATGTTACAGCTGAGAAAAAGTATTTTAAAAATATGTAAAAAGCACAAAGAGAGCATTGGTGCCAAATGGTTCAAATGGAACAATCAAAACGAGTTAATATGTGCAAAAGTTAAAGGAGAAGACGTGCTTGAAAAGCTGGATAACTAAGAAATCGAACATTTAAATTTTAGTGTTCTCATAGAAAAAGCTTACCAAAAAAACTAAAAACCGTCTGTAAATGTAATTTAATATAAGAAATTCAATATTAGTTTTAAGTGCAAATGAAACCATAAAATTTAATAAAGAAACAAATTTTAGAATATATTATAGTGCAAGTCTTCTACTTGGCTGATGTATTTCAGTAGTATATAGAATTTGTATTATTAAAAAGGCCATGGGAAAAAAACAAAAAATTCCAATTTAATGATTAAGAATTCTAGTCTTGTTGGATATAGTTCACACTAGATGTTCTTCACGAAACTTATGTAAGATGAACTGAACTTGTCAAAAATTGCGTATTGACAAAGGTCCTCACTAGTCAACTGATGAGTCCATGTGAGATCGGCGGGACGAAACGCCAATTTTTGTTGGACTAAAGGCCGATAAAAGCTATTTTGAATCAATAATTCAACAAGTCCAAATATTATAGTGCTAAGTCTTCTACTTGGCTGATGCATTTTAGTAGTATATAGAATTTGTATCATTAAAAAAAACTTCTTATATTTTAGAATCGTATCATATAACGTGCATGGCCTGGAAAACAAAATGCTGTTTGCCAACTTTTTTAATTATCTATCATCCTTTGAGATGTTCATACTGATAGAAAAGCATGCCAGAACAAAAAAACAAATCAATTCAAAAAATACTTTAGGAAGTTCAATAGTACGAGTAGTAGTATATAGTAGAATGTGATTTTATTTGATAATTTACAGAAGTTTACATATATTTACAAATTCACAAATATAGCATTGGCTTTTGCCGTCAGCCAGAAAAAAGAGTATTATTCAAACATTTTGTATAGTATAGATCAAAGTAAAATTGAAATTAAAAAGATTAGACTCCTTTAAGATGATCACAACAAAAAGTAAAAATACATATTGTGTTTTCTTATAAAAAAGCTTTATTTAAAATTTGATTTCTGTAGTCAAGGGCTGTTTTAACGTAGCTTGATAACATTATCCAATCTTGACCATTCAAGACATTTGCAGCTTCATCAACAGTTAAATCGTTTTCCTTCAAGTGCTGTCTCCGTATTGCTAGCAGGATCGGACATGTTCCTATAAAATGGAGAACATTTTCTGTCGTACGTAGTTTGCATTAACTGCATTCCGTATTTCCATCAGGTCCGTATGGTATGTAGTTAAGTCGTTGTAATTCTCCTCTGGTTTTGAAAATTAAAGAGATTGTTTCTATTGTATATCGGTCGTTGAAGTAATTGTTAGGTCCAGTGTCGTATCTCAGGAGCTTACACATGTTTCGGGTACAACTCCGTTGGGCTGACACATTAAATAAAGAAAGAATCTTCAATCCTTAGTAACAATTCTGGAAAAATGTCTTTCCAATCACCAGTATTTCTTTCTACCAACTGGATGTCGTGCTGAACTTCAAGTCGTGACCATTCTTCGAAGAACTGTGATTTTTCAATAATTACTGGAGACCTGCAACACGTATTAGCCGATTTGGGAGAGCAATTGGTGGGATGGTGTATGGTTTATGGCCGTGGCGCGATAGTTGTCTCAATACGTCGCGCCACACATCTTTCTATCCGTCTTTCTTTTCTTTCACCGAATGACGCACTATGTTAAAAACATATAAATGGTATTCCTAATCCCTTAAGCGCGTGCAAAATTATTAAAAAAAAAAAAACAAAAAAAAATAAAAAAATAAGCAAAAATGGAATTCAACATGAATTTATTAGCTTCGATAGGTTCGACATTATAAAAATTAAAGTAAATGTCAAAATGATATCGCTCTTACCTATATGTATCTAAGAGGTGTGGATTGGCAAAATGATTTAGAAAGTACTTAAACCCTTCTTGCGGAAAACAACTTAAAGTTATGGGGGCATGAACGTACGATTGGGAAATTTACAACATGATATAGACCAAATCTATTAATTAGTATTTACTGCAGGACTAGAAGTACGACGTTCAAAAGACGCAATTGCTAATACCAAAGGAATGGAATTTTTGGAATTCTGCAACGATAACGGACTGATCATTTTAAATGGTAGGACGAAAGGAGACGAAGAAGTTAATCTTATTTACGTGAGTAAAATAGGAGAATCGGTAAATGATATATGTGCTGTATCACAGACAAGAATGATTTTTTTTTTATCTGATGGAAATCTTCAAAAAACACTCGGTTAGAATCGGTACCGACTAGCGTGGAACTCTTACCGCACTAAGACCACCGGTGAAATCAGGACCAACCTATGAAAGATCGACAAATGATTTTACTTTCTTAATTTATATTTAAATCGCATTGGGGGAAGTTTAAAGTTATTACACTTTCCCATAGCTTTTAAGCCATCAGCTCATGAGGCTGGGTTCTTCTTAATCTCCGAACTTTTCGCAGTTGGTGTGACTTTGCAGTAGCTGATTGTGTGTTACAGCGTGTATTTTTAACAACTTCTGTAACCATTTCGATTTGAAGGTCACGATGTAGATCGCTATTTCTTATATACCAAGGGGCATTTATTATTCCACGAAGGACCTTGCTTTGGAATTTTTGGATGGGTTCAGCATTTGTTTTCTTTGTACAGCCCCATAGTTGGATGCCATATGTCCAAACTGGTATCAGTAATTGCTTATATAGCATTATTTTGTTCTGGATAGAAAGGTCAGACATTTTTCTGGACTTCAAGTTTAGTTCTTCTCGTTTCTTTTTGATGTGCTCTTTCCATTTAAGCTTTGCATCCAAAGTCATTCCAAGGTATTTGGCGGTATTAGAGTAAGGTACTGCTGTATGTCTTATAAATATTGGAACATTGTTTATGTTTCTGTTAGTAAAGCTTATATGTGTCGATTTTGTTTCGTTTAATTTGATATGCCATTTCTGCGTCCAATCACTAACTTTATCGGCAGCATTTTGCAATTTAAGTGTAGCCTTCGTAACGGATTTATCTGGCACCAATATTGCCGTATCGTCAGCAAAGGTGGCCATGATAGCGTTGATGTCCACTGGAATATCCCTTGTATATAACAGATACGGGGTTGGTCCTAGGATAATTCCTTGTGGTACACCGGCTTCAATTTTCTTTAGTTCAGAGTAATGATGGTCGTACCGTACTCTAAAGAGTCGGTATGTAACGTAGGATTTCAGTATTTCGTAGTACTGCATGGGAAGGTACCTATACAGTTTTTACTCAAGTCCCAAGTGCCAAACCTTGTCAAAGGCTTGAGCAACATCAAAGGATATAACCGAGCATACTTGTTTTTCTTGAAGTGCCTTTTCCAAGACATCCGTAATTCGATGCACTTGGTCTATCGTGGAAAGTTTATTTCTAAATCCAAACTGATGGCTCGGAATTAGTCTTCTTTCTTCTCTTATTTTGTTAAGACTTTTCAGTAGCAGTTTTTCAAAAACTTTTGCATTGATTGGTATGAGCGATATTAAGATGTAAGATGTTACTTCTGTTGGTGGTTTACTTTGTTTAGGTATAACAATGACTTTTGCAATTTTCCAATGATGTGGAACATATCTTAGTTTAGGGCATGCGTTAATTATAAATTGGAGTTCCTTGAAGGCTATTGATGGCATTTCTTACAAAACCTGAGCAGCTATTAGATCGTAGGAAATGTTGATGACTGTTGAAAAGTTTAACGGTGAGGAAGCAATTTGGTCGGATTACTTACCAATAAAACTAAGCATTCAGCAAAATACTTCAGTTAATAAGAAGATCTCTAGCAACCTTGCCAAAAGAGCCAAAACTGAAATGTAAGGAAGCGGGAAAAATAGCTTACCAACAAAACATCAGTTCAAAACTACAAAATCTCAACAAGATGTGATCGATATAAGTGGTCTTGTAAATATCATTAAGAATTCAGCGGTACAGCAAAGCAGCAAGGAAAAAAGCTTTCAATTTATTGAACACTTTCCGCAAAACAAGAAATATAGAGGTCAAGCAAAGGTATTTGAGTGCCCAAAAGAATTATAAGTCAGTTTGCAAGACCACACAAAAATTATATTATCAAGAAATTGAGTGGAAAATTAACAATGTTAGAGACAGTAAGGATTGGTGAAACCTAGCAAAAGAAATAAGAGACCAAGACCAACAAAGTTATTATGAAATAAGTGCAATGGAATTAAAAAAATACTTTAAAGATCTTCTTAATCCTAATCAAGTAGCTACCATCATATCATATGCTCCGAACTACGTCGTGGACCCGAGTTTGACCAACCGTTTGCTCCGAATGGAATTAAATATATGCTAAGAAATGTGAAGTTTAACAAAGCACATGTAGAAGATAGGATTACATATGAGGTTTTCGTTAATGCACCTGATGAGTTTTTGGAGGAACTAGCAAGATCGTATAGCAGAATGTTAAATGAATGCCGAATAGAGGACTCTTTCACGAAATCCATAATATATCCGACTTTTAGAAAAGGTGAGCATAACGACCCCAATAACTACAGAGGCATTTAATTTATGAATTGCATAGCAAAAATCATGATGGGTGTTTTAAATGAAAGGTTATTCACCTGGATCGAGGAAAATAACATTCTTGTTGAGTATCAGGCAGGCTTTAGAAAGCAATATTCTACAACAGATAATATCTATATTTTGGCTTCGATTGTTCACATAAAATTGGCAGAAAAAGAGAAGTTGTATGCATTCTTCGTGGATTTAAAAGCTGCTTTTGATAAGATCTCGAACCAATTGCTAATTTACAAATTACGGGAAATGGGAGTATCTTCAAAATTTGTAAATCTGGTGGAGTGTATATATTCTTATACACAATTAGCCGTGTGGTCAGGAAAGGAACTGTCAGAATAATTTCAAACGCAGTTTGGTGTGAAGCAAGGATGCTTATTATCGCCATTACTTTTTGCACTCTACATAATCGATTTGCATGAGTACATAGAAGGAGGGATTAATATCGAGCATTTAAATATCAGACTATTACTTTATGCTGATGATATGGTTTTATTAGCAGATGATGTAGAAGTGTTGCAAGAGATGATAGTTCGTTTTGAAAAGTACAGCGAAAAATGGAGCTTAGAAGACAATCTTTTGAAATCTGAAATTATGGTTTTTCGAAATAGTGGTAGGTTATCACAAAGAGAAAAATTAACCTTCAAGGGAGAAGAAATTCGAATTTCAACACATTAGATCTACCTTGGCGTACTTCTCACGCCAAAAATGAGTTTTGTTAAGCATGTAGAGAAATAAAAACACCACAGCGAAGAGCAGCATTAACGCTACCTGGCATTGTTTTCTAAGTAACAACACCATAACCTTTAATGCAAAGTGGAAACTTTTTTTGGCAGTAAGGAGAGCGATTCAAACTTATAGTGCTCAAGTTTGGGGATTTGGATGCTTCGAAGATGTGGATAAGCTGCATCCCTATTTTCTCAAAAGAATTTTTAAATTACCGAAAAACACACCAAACTATGCGCTAGCTAACGAAACTGGAGCTGAAGAAGGCAATTTTTTTACGCTGGAACTACACCTTAGGTGCATCAGAAAAACAGTTTTCGATTATAATGACAACAGGCTACCTCACCAGCTCACTAAAATCCTTTTGGAAAAACAACTTTTTTGGTTGAAGAAAATCAACAGTATTGGAAGTAAATTCGGTTTAAACTTGGATCAGAACTTATTACTCGAAAAAGACTGGAACTCAAAAAACTTATAACTTCTCGACAGCCTCAAATTAGAAAGCAGAAATGATACAGAAAGGAGAGCCAGGGAAGTACCATACGAATATACAAGTCCTTAGATTACTCGCAGGGTCAAAACTATATTACTGATTACTCCAGTCTCAACACAATAACATGGATCCTTAAAGCTAGATATGATCTAATATATCTAAATGGCAACAGATTTGGAGGAAATGGGTCTGCTATATGCAACATGTGTAACATGAGAGAAGAAGAAAATATCCAACATTTCCTTGGTAGATGTCCCGTCCTCAGGGAATTCAGAGTTCGATATTTCGATATTTTGAAAAAGCTTTTTTGAATGACGGTGAAATCATAACAGTGCTCAATGGTGGAAACACTACAAACTAGCACAGACTTTCCAATTATAACGGGTGATTTTTTTGCTACTTGGTTTTTGACGTTTATATTTTTGACAGATCACACATCAAAAATTCCACGAACATTTGACATTTCGATTCAGTATTTTTTGCCATTTCATCATGAATAGACTTACGCCTGAACAACGTTTGCAAATTATTGAAATTTATTATCAAAATTCGTGCTCTGTGAAAAATGTGTTTCGCAAGCTACGTCCGTTTTAAGGTCGTCATAATCGACCCACCGAGCAGGGTATTCAGCTCATTTTTTTTTTTTTTTTTTTTTTTTTTTTTTTTTTTTTATAATCTACACGCGCTCAAGGGATTATGAATACCCTTTAAATGTTTCAACACAGAGCGGGCGTGGGGGTGAGGTTAAGGAAGAGAAAGAATGATAGGAAAGATGTGTGGCGCGATATTCGGAGACTGTATGTGGTTGTTGTCTCAGATTTTATATCCAGGGATGGCGGCTGAACTAATGCGGAGAAATTTCCGTGTCTTATTTATCGATGTCCCCTATAATTCGCACTAATTTTTTTATTCTTTGTCATATTTTATCGGTATACTAGTTTTACTCAATCACATGTTGTTAGTTCTATGCCTAAACAGCATGTAATGAGTAAACCAACAACTCATTGTATGACATTTTATTTTTAAAATTGGTTTTTAATGGAAAAATAAGAAGACATAGACTACGGCAGGGATCGAACCTGTGACCATGAGGTTGACAGGCAGACACACAACTATCGCGCCACGGCCACCCCCATTGTGACCAAATTTCGCACCAGTTTCACTATATTGGACATTAGTCCACCAAATCGTATCCGTAGAGTGCGTACCGAAGAGAATATTGCTGCTGCATCCGCCAGTGTTGCTGAAGATCGCGATATGTCCATTCGGCGCCGATCGCAGCAATTGGGTTTGTGTTATTCGACCACCTGGAATATTTTACGCAAATATCTTGGTTTAAAGCCATACAAAATACAGCTGGTGCAAGAATTGAAGCCAGGCGACCTACCACAACGTAGAATTTTCGGTGAATGGGCCTTAGAAAAGTTGGATGAGGATCCGTTTTTTTGTCGTCAGAGACGAGGCTCATTTTTGGCTAAATGGATACGTGAATAAGCAGAATTGCCGTATTTGGAGTGAAGAGCAGTCAGAGGCAATTCAGCAGCTACCAATGCATCCCGAAAAATGCACTGTTTGGTGCGGTTTATGGGCAGGCGGCATCATTGGGCCGTACTTCTTCAAGGACGATGAAGGCCGCAGGGTTACGGTCAATGGAGAAAGGTACCGTTCGATGATAACAGATTTTTTTTTGCCGAAAATGCAAGAATTGAACTCGGTCGACATGTGGTTCCAACAGGACGGTGCCACATGCCACACTGCACGCGAAACCATGCATCAATTGAGAGGCGAATTTGGTGAGCAGTTGATCTCACGTTTTGGCGCAGTCAATTGGCCACCAAGATCATGTGATTTGACCCCGTTAGACTATTTTTTGTGGGGCTATTTTAAGTCTATTGTCTATGGGGACAAGCCAAACAAAATTGCTGCCTTGGAAGCCAACATTGAACGCGTCATTGGTGAGATTCCGGCCGAAATATGTGAAAAAGTTTGCCAAAATTGGACCTTCAGAATGGACCACCTGAAGCGTAGCCGCGGGCAACATTTAAGTGAAATTATTTTTAAAAAGTAAATGGCAGAAATTGATTTATCGATCCAAATAAAAATTTAATTCACTTTTTACAAGTTTCTGTGTTTTGAATTTTCAAAAACCAAGCTCTTAAAAAATCACCGTTTATATCTGTAGCAGTATTCTATAGAAAACAGCTCATAACGGAATTCAATTAGTTCAGAGACTAGAATCAATTTAATTAGATAATTTTTCTGTAATAAACGTTTAAAATTTAATACTTAAAAAGTACATATGTACATCAATAATAATTTTAAATGTCAATGTCGTAAGTCTTTTTACTTTTCAATTAAAATGTACCTATTTTAAAAAAATGTAATGCAAGAAAACGCTGAAAAATAAAAAACATTTACTACAGATAATAAAAAATTATCTGCCGACCAACTTTTGAATAAAACGAAATTTTACAAAAAAAAGTCCTTTGGTCATACTAAATAAAATAGAAATGTCAGTAAATTTCAAACAGCTGATTGCAAAATAAGATTCTCACAGATAACAAGATAATACACAAAATTCATTCAAATGAAAAGATGGAAGATGTGAAGATTCGAATATAAAAATAAGGCCTGTTTATTTTGTTTACAAATGTATAAAAAATATTGAATTTTAAAATTTTGTAACATCCCTTTTTTTTTAGATTATTATCACTTTTAACTGAAATTAACTAGTTAATAGATTTTTTTTATTATTTAATAAATTTGTTTGTATTAATTCATTAAAATTGGATTTTTTCAGAATTTTTGTTTGAGAAAAACTTAGTTTGGCATAACTGCTTAAAACTTAATACTAACTTTAGGTGATTATGCTTTTAAGGACTTAAGTCTCTGTAAAAGTTAACATACTGAAATAAATAAATATACATGTAGATACAAAAAATAAAATCAATGCTGTTTCGCATACATAGACCAACTACTCTGAGCAAATGCTCCACTTCGTATTACTTACGCTACCAGTTGTATAATTTCAGTTGATAAATAAGCAAAACCCGTCCTACAACACTCCACTTTTCTAAGCAGATGCTTCATTTGCAGTTATGATAATTTATCATTTGCATTTTCACTAGCACCCACTCCGCATTTTATATAAACTACCTGTCCTGAGTACGTTGGTTCTCCATTTTATTCATACCACCCGTCCTGGTTCTCTCTCAACTAACTTCAATTATGTGTCATCAATTTTGCACTCTTTTAAATTATATATCATCGCACTTGCTGTGCTGTGGAACCAATGAACCCATGTCCGTGTCCCACCAAAGCTCTTTTCACAATTTGTTTATACCTAAGTAGATGTATAGTTTATGCAGCTTAACCTTACAGACGCACGTGTGTAATATCTCGTTCTCACCCTATCAAATCTAAAGTTAATTGGTAATTTATCTCTTAAGCTACTTATGTTAGTTCCAAGCTAGTCCTTAAGTGCTTTTTTTTGTAAGAATTAGTGGTGAGTGGCTCGCGTGTGTTTTTGGTTTTTGATGGTAAATACATAAGTAATTAAGCCAAGTACTTAAGAATCAAATTGTTCAAGCACCTACATACCTTACCGCCATAGTCAAAATTTCAATTTGAATTCAAAAGGATTACCTTATGCTTTTACAGACACTGAACAGAATCAGTTGAGTGTACATTTGGATTTTTAGAAATGTTGATGACCTTTAGTTCGTACAATTGAAAAACGAAAGCACCAGAAGGATTTCCTGCTTCAGCAAGGCTATAAAATCCATTTATAACAGAATTTTCAGTTTTTTTAAAAGAACAATGAGGGTGAAGAATTAACTCTCCACAAACTAGAGTGAAGACTGTAAAGGTGTAAAAAGATTTTCAAAGATAACAAAATAAAATTCAAGACTGGGTTGCAATTTAGATCCCGAATTAATTCAACACATAAGTAGAGTCTTATATATGTATGAATTAACTGTATTTTCACTTTATTAGTTTTCAGGAAGGTGTTTTTTTTATAATAGAATTCTATATACTACTGAAATTGCTCAGCCAAGTAGAAGATTTAGCATTATATTTAATTGGACTTGTCGAATTATTGATTCAAAATAGCTTTTACCGGCCTTTAGTCCACAAACTGAACTTAACAAAAATTGCGTAAGGCGCTCACTAACCAACTTTATTAGTTTTCGTTTTTTTAGATATACATAGTCTCGTGTAGGTTCAAATCATCGAATATTCAAGCCATGTAAGTTTTTCATATATTCGTCATTTAACCGAGCTTGATTTCGTGCTCTCATTTGTAACGGATATACAACCTCTTGAAAATGCACTAGCAGGTTTGGTTCCTATACCTAATATCATAGCTTTTGATGAAATATTGGCATTAACTTCTCCACCAGATATCCAGCAGAAAGAGCTACTGGTTGGAAATGAAGAAATCTCTCCAGATAAACGTAACAGCTGAACACCAATCAAGACAATCAACAATAGTAGTATACTCTGTTCAATTTACATTTTCAGTACAGGGAAGATAGGATATTTGCCTTTCCCTCTTACTGTTATTGTTTTCATTAAGCTATCTCTATTTCTTTAAAGCTTTTCTGTCGTCTGCCGCAATATATATAACTTGAAAAATTTAACTATCCCATCTTATAATATTACAGGTTTAAAAAACAAAATGTTATTACCTGATTTTTATAATTTTATTCAAAATTATGACATAATTATTTTATTGGAAACTTTTGTAGAAGAAAAAAAATGAAAACAATTATGTGAAATACTTTAAGAACTTCAATATTTTATGGTCTCCAGATCAAATGTTCATGGTAGGGCCAGTGGGGGAATTTTATGCGGTGTAAAAAGACTTTAAATTCCCATTTCGTCAAAATTAATCTTTTTGAAAACAAAATTATAATCAAAATTGCTACTAATAATTTTTTTTTTTTTTTTTATAATTTTGCACGCGCTCAAGGTATTATGAATACACTTTATATGTTTTTAACACAGCGCGGGTACCCGGTGTAAGAAGAGAAAGAAGGATAGGAAAGATGTGTGGCGCTGGTTGTTGTCTCAGATTTATCTCCAGGGATGCCGGCTGAACTAATGCGGAGAAAATTACCGTGTCTAATTTGTTTGTCTCTTATAATTCGCATTATTTTATTTATTTTTGTGTCTTATTTATGGGTAGACTAGTTTACTCAATCACATGTTGTTAGTGTTATGCCTGAACAGCATGTAATGAGTAAACCAGCAACTCATTTTATGACAATTTTGAGAATTGGTTTTTAATGGAATATAAGACTTACTTGTACAATTATCCCTACATACTTAAATTGCAATAACTGGCAGTTTGATTTTGCTAATCTAGTTGACTTCGTTAACAACTCCAATTTGGAGAATATTTTGGTAATTGGAGTCTTAAATGCTCGGATCGGGAATTATCAAAATTCTTTGGCGCTCAATACATTCTCGCAAAACACTCTAAATGCAACCAGAAACTCTAAAGATGACACCTTTAACCGAAATGGAAGGTTGCTTACGGAATTTTTTTGAAAACAAGACCCTTCTGGAGAGTTCGCATTCATAAGTGGCCAAGGACAATCTGTTATTAATATTGCAGCGATATCTCTGGAATGGCTTAAACTATCTATAGATTTTGAAGTAGGCGTGATGAATTTCTCATCGCACTTGCCGATTGTGGTAAAGGTTCAGTTTCCCGATGAAAAAGTTCAGAGACAGTCAACTAATTTTTTCAAAGTTTAGGTGGAAAGAGAATTGTACCGCTCTATACAAATCATTACTAAGCCGTAATATCAGCGCTATTCCTTCGCTTTAATCCAACTGTCTAGAAAGCTTTGATGAACATATTGCAAGAGTAATCAAAGCTTCAGCCCCATTTGCCCACAGTAATAACAGACGTAACCACACTTGTACACCAAAAAACAAATGGTTTGATAATGAGTGTGCGAAACTCCGTAAGCTTTCATTTGTTTATCTTAAGCTGTTCAGATCAACAAATGCTTTAATTTTTAAAAACATTTACCTTCATATTAATAAGGAGTTCAAAAGACTTTATGCCATAAAAAAAGTTGAACACCTCAACAATATTGCCAGAGAGCTGACAAACTGTAAAAACTCAAAGACTTTTTCGAGCAATGTTCGTGAGCTGGGTGGGCGTGGTAGAAGCCTGGTGCCTACGCCCGAAGTTGAGACACTTGCAGCTCATTTCAAAACTGTTTTGTCGGCTGATGAGAAACACCAGGTTTTCTATTACGTACAACCCAATATCACTATCTGCGAACTGAATAATTCAATTACTCTACCTGAGCTCGAAACTATTCTCTGTGAGATGAAAAATAAGAAGGCACCCGGCATAGATGGCATCCCGGTCGAGTTCTACAAGAATAGTACGGAACAGTTTAAAAATCATCTACTGGCATATTTCAACAAACTTTATGAAGAATCATTTGTTTCAAGCAACTTCAACAAAGCGTTTATTTTCGCAATTTTAAAAAAAGGAGATTCTAACTTGCCGGAGAACTATAGAGGAATCTCGATTCTCATTCCGTTTAGAAAGGTCCTTACTTCAATTCTTTATGAAAGATTGACGGAATGGATCGAGAACAACAACCGACTCAGCATGATCCAAGCAGGGTTCCGATCAGGATTCTCAACGCAATACCATATATTCGCTCTCACGAGTATTGCCAGAAGATCAATTGAGCAGAAAAAGAAATTATATGCTTGTTTTGTGGATTTCAAAGCAGCCCTTGTCATCGTTAGGAATTTCTCGTAAATTCTTAATGTTTTATTTCAACTTTCTTGCCTCATCTACTGCATCAGTGTGGGACGGAGCTGAATTCTCTGAATGGTTTAAAACGACAACAGGCATCCCCCAAGGATGTATATTAAGTCCGATATTATTCGCCTTATTCATTGATGACGTGTGTGATGTACTTCCGGGAGGAATACTCTATGCCAGTATACAAGTCAAGGTTTTGATCTACGCCGATGATTTAGTTTTAGTGGCTGACAATCCATCTACCCTTCAGCTGCAAATCAACAAACTTAATATATTTTGCGAATCCTGGAGTCTGTGCGTCAATACTAACAAGACAAAAGTAATGATATTTGAACCACGTCAGAGAAGAAGGCTCCCAGAGGAAAATTGGTCCCTAAACAACGAGCCTATCGAGCTCGTTCATGATTTCAAATATCTCGGAGTTTTGCTGACTTACAATCTGAATATTTCGAAGCACGTGAAAGAGAAAAGCAAGGAAGCCAAATTAGCTTTAAATGTAATGTGGCCAATCTTTTTCTCTAACCAAAAAATTGATCATGCATCTAAATATCGTGCCTTTTAAGCAACAGTCAAATGCTGTATGTGCTACTGTACCCAAATTTTTGGATATTTTCAACTCGAGGATTTTTAAGCTGTACAAAGATATTTCTTCAAACGTTTGTTTAGATTGGCTTCCTCGACTCCCAATTATGCTATATATGTGAAGTCTGGTATAACACCTCTTTACATAAAAAACCTTAAAACTAATTCAGACTACATATTGAAAGTTATGAAGAGGGATGATTGAAGCCTTCAAATGTCCATTATGACAAGGCTCATTCAAGTAAATGCCTCCCCGTTTAAGGAATGGAACCAGCTAGCTCTTTCTAATGGCAGTAATGTATTTCTTATGGAGTCCAATTTGAGTGAATGGCACACTATGTTTTGTGATATTATCGCCAGGATTGATGAAAATATTTTCACTAATCATTTGTCAAGGGCCTCAACAACAGTATCAATAACAGTTTCAGTGTATAAAAACCTCAACCACCAAATACCATCGCAGGCTAAATATTTCAGCAACGAGTTTTCTTCTGAAGCAATTAGTTATATATTTTGAGCCCGAGTCGAAATCCTGAACCTTAACTCTATGCCGCATCGAACTGATCTCACACAAATCTGCAGTCTATGTAACACAAGAGAACCTGAAGACACTACCCACATCTTTACAACGTGTCCTCTACTTCAGAGATTCGTCGGCTGCATTTTGAAGAAAGCTATCTGCCCACTACTCGGCTTTATGATATACTTTATGGAGCTCTCGGATGGTTAACAGTGTATAGATACTGCAAACATGATCTAAATTACCGCAATAGTTTTTTGTAGCCCTACATAAATTCAACCAGTTATTGCAGTTTAAGTTTCAAGCAATGTATTTAAGTACTTACAACTTTTTATGTTTCAAATCATTATAAAATTGATAAATCATTATTTTGTGTTTCAAATCATTCCAAAATTGATAAATCTTATTTTTTCAAATCATTATAAAATTGTTATAATCTTTTTTTGTGTATCAAATCATTTCAACATTGATACCTATTATAATTGTATTTCAAATCATCTCAAAATAGTTGAAAACACACTTGTTGTCTTATTAAATTAAATGCTTAATAATTATTTAACTTATATATGTAATTCTTAAAATTTAAATTTAGCTTCATTATCTATCTGTATTGTGTTATGAAATGTCGTTCAGGCAGACGGCAATTGCCATGTCCTTAATCTTAAAGAAACAAATATTGTAAATCATTTTTTTTTTTAAGAAATTATCTATCTATCTATCTATCTATAATATAAAGCCTTTCCACTTTACATGGTTGCCGCAGTAAGCATTATTAATTGGCATATTTCTCCCACAAAAATCGGCAGGGTTACCAGCGGTTAATTTAGATTTCATGAACAGAAACATGTAGATCGTAAGCTAAATCTTAAAAAATTAAGCTAAATCCTAATAATAATAAATCTATCTTTTTCCACACCACAAAGAGGTGAGATAGTAGGCGCGTTTTTTTAAGAGTTCTCCAGAAGGCTTGATCTCTTTTAACGTAAAAAGAAATAACATACAAGAAATAAATAAATACTGCACAAAAATTAAAATAACACCTCAAATTTCACTGCACTATTTTATATATAATATTTACACTAGCGAATCAGGCGAACTTCGTCTCGCCCCAATTTAACGCCTGCAAATCAACTGCAGAGCTATAATAAACCACGGATAGTTCAAACTTCAATGTGATTTACTTGAATGGAATAAAAATAAGGACAGAGTGATATGATAAACAATGTTTTTCGTATTGTTTTATGGGGCAAAAACAAACAACAAAGACCATTTACCAAGCTATAGATGACGTTCTTTTTCTTCGCTGCTAGTATTGCCGGTTAACAAATCCAATCGAGATTTTTATAAATTTTTGGAATGACGGTTAACACTTTACTTTGGTGATGAGTTTCTCCTTCGATGTTGTTAACTCGTAAAAATTTGCCCGGAATGATATCAACCTATTTGAGACATCAATAGAAACTAGGCCATTGCTTAGCAACACTTCAATGCGATTCTCATATTTGTGGTCAATTTCAACTTCTTGACATGCCGGAACAAAGGCGACGATTTCAAACATGCAATAAATTCATTGGCAGCAGTTGATTTCGAAAAATTTGATGAAAAATTCATCGCAAGCTTCAAAGCAGAATGTGTGGTTCGACCGCCTTCAAACAGTGTGACAACAATGCCAATAGATGCCATATGATGAAACATGCAACGAAATTTGAGATCTTGGCCGAATTGTTGCTAGAATCAATTAAATGACGAATGTCTTGCACGTCCCACCGGGAGCATCGAGAAAGTAAATGCGATTGCGGAATATGGGCAGGTGCATTCTACACACACCTCTTGCGTTTGATTATTACGTTTATGTTTATGTTTATTGTTTAAACATTCTTAAATTTTAATAGCTCCCACAAACAGCCATAAATCAAAAACCAATACACATTAGCACATATCACATAGCTTAAAACCTTCTTCTCGACGATATCTTTCATTAAAAAAAAGTATATTGAAAATGGTCGAATGCCAACTGAGATCATTAGCTTCATAGGTTTTTGACAATATTTTTTTATAGATATAGATAAAGAAAGAAAGAAAGATATGGAGATCTCCTCGAAGTATCCTTGGGAGCACACCAAAAGCTCCGCAAGTACAAATGGATATATCGTGTGCCCCACTTGTATGAGAAATTTCCTCTTACATAGACTTGGAAAAATCGCCAATGATAGACAATATAGTACATATCTTCTGGCCAAGAGTCAATCTTGCAATTCCACAGCAGGATCAAATCCTTGTACAATTTTTCGCAAAACCATTTCCATATATGTACGAATTCGACAAAAATAATGTTAGGAGTAGAAGTAGAATCTATATCTACGTACATATCATACAAAAACAAATAAACCTGAGAAACCCCACATGCATATATTAGTGAGGGTATAACCATACATACTGGCATTGACATCAATTTTTCGCGTTGTTCGTGTTCAATTATGATTGTATCATTTTTGTGGCAAACGGATTGGTGTGAGTTTGAGCGTTAGGTTGTAGTTATTTGAGTTGAACCTAAGCTATTAAATCATTTTTATCTATCTATCGTTAGTTATTTGAAATTTTTTTATATGGAAAATCAATTTGCAGATAGCTTTTAAAATATAATATCTATTACCTTTATTTTGTATGTAATAAAAATAAAAAAAATAGATTTAGATACGATACCTTGACACCGAACTCATATACTTTGCCCTGCAGAAAAGGTGAATCTGAGCCGCCATCGTGTATGAGGTTTCTTCACATAATATGAGAAGAGTTCTATGAGTTTATTTTTAAATGGTTTGAATTTATTTTTCGAACAATAATTAAGTATTCCGATTGATTAACGATTTTATTCTGTCAGCATCTAATAGAAGGTACGGATGTCCTTTTGGTTAGAGATAATGCCTTGAATGTGTTCCTGGTTTGTTATAATCAAAGTTTTAAGTATGAACGCTTTGACTGTGAATAATCTATACTTATACGTCATTCGTGTCATAGTAGTCAACGTGAACATTGGCCATGTTGTGTATTAACGTTGTTTATCCAATTGTAGATTTATAATGGGCACATTCAAAATATTTTTTCCGTCATACCTAACTGTATGCCTCTCTTTAGTATATCTATACTCTCTCCCAGAAAAAATAGACAGTTTAGGCAAGAAAGGACGTTCACCTCTCACTCTCGCTACAATAGACGTTTTTCTTTTTTCGTTCAGAGCAGAGCACTGAACAGAGTTTGCACACATAGATTATGCACTGAAATTGTTCCAAACAGAGCGAGCACTGAACACTGACATATTCTATAAATACACTTGAACGACACAAATGAGAACACATTTTCATTTACCATAAAAAGCAATATAACACAATACTTACCTTTTTTGTACACTGATAAACACCTAAAAACGGAAAATCAATTAACTATCAATTTCATTCGCCAACTTATGTATCTAATAATTTTTTTCTTCACATTTTCCTTCTTGAAACACATGGCATTTGGTGCGTTCAGCAATTTACTCACTCGCTCAGTCAATTATGTTCGAGCACGTCGAGTGCGATCTACACATGTTCAGAACGAAAAAAGAAACACACATTTGGAGCTCTGCATACTCTGAGTTAAAAAGAAACACAAACAAATTGTTTGAGAACTCAGACTCTGCTCTGAACTAAAAACGAAAAACGCCTAATGGATTGCATAAATCTGTCGCTCAATAAATTTCACATAGAGTTTTCGTAGTTTGTATTTTAAATTAACCCAAATATGAAAGCTCTCAAATCAAAAGCACATCAACAGAAGCCCAAGGAAAAAAACAGAACAAGTTAAAATATGGGCACGGGTAACTCTGAAAGCACATCAATATTTAATGGGAATGGGCCAGCGCACACGAGATGAATTCTTCCGTCAGAGTATTGAATTTTTTGGAGAGGGAAGCGAAGTGTAGGGAACGAAACGGAATGAAAGTTCCGCCAATTTTTGAGTGGAAGAACGAGGTAGAACACTAATACACATACAACTTTCTCCCTTTGACGGACAAAATGTGTGCATCATCTAACTAACATGAAAGAGTTTGGTACATGTATTCATTTTTTTTCACCAGAATAGTTCATCTCGTGTGCGCTGGCCTAATGAATAGCAGCAGCAGCCACATGCACGGTTACCACTTATGACCAAAGTTGAAAATAAAAGGGACCAACACCAGTAAAAAAGTAACCAAAATAATTAAAATCTGAATACTTCATAATACACATAAATTGAAGTCTAGCCACATTTTTTTTTTTCATTTATAATCCTAAATAATTAATAAGAAAATAACTAAAATAAATAAGTAAATTAAAAGTTACCAAATAAATCACTAAATTACTTTAAACTTTAAGGGCAATGTGATCGCTGCTTCTTAATAATAATTTTTAAACTAAAACGAATAGCTAATTCGATGGAATATACATATTTATTCTTTCGAATTAAATTTGTATATTTTGACATCCGAACGAAAAATATTCATTTTCAGTCAATTGCTCAATATTAACTTAAATGAATCTAAATTTCCAAGTCAGCTGTTGCAAATTTACTGACATTTATATTTGATTTAGTATGACCAAATAAAAATTTTTCGTATAATATTTTTACAAAGAAGTATACTCGTTTAACCCATTTTAAATATTACTTCCTTTATCCAAAATTCGTTAAGATTCATATTTGAAAATCTAAGGCCCGTGTACTGATACGCATCATAAATATTTATGTTAAACTTAAAGCGCTTATGGGCTACTTTTTCATCTGCGTAAACTGTAACATAAGTGCTTAAGTAGAACTTAAATTGGAAAACTATCAATCAACTTCGAAATTGAAACTTCGGAATCCGACAAGATACTTTCAGATGTTATTATAGACAGATCTCTCAAATTATTGTTATTAAGATCAAATCTTAGTAACAGTTGTTGTGTGAAAAGTTCTAAATAAAAATTTCAAGCGTTTGTTTTAATTTCATTTTTATTTAAACTTGTGAGGTTCGATTTTTTAAGAAATTCTTCATCTTTGTTTCCAATGAAAACAACTTCGACGGATAAATAATTTTCTCTGTTCTCTAAGGAAGATTGGGGCTAATCTACTTCTATGAGGATTTCCATGATCTTTTCGAGATTTTTAAGTAACAATATTAGACTTTTAATAAAAATGTCTTAATCTTACAAGAAACATTTAGTAATATATCTTACTTACCTATCCATTTTTAATGATTAGTTTTTAACAAGAAAAAACAAGCGAAATAGACGGAGTAACTTAAACGTTTAAACACAAAAATATTTTAATTTTTCCATCTGTCAATAATTTTTTAATGAAGAAAATGAATGCATTCAGCCTTCGTCTAATCAGTGATTGTGAATGGACAAAGCAGTGCGTTCAATTTAACATACCTATGCATTACTTACATTAGAAAATGTTTTTGAAAACGTAAAAATTATAAGTTGAATTTTCTTATTTCTTCGTCAAAAAAAAGTAACAAAATGGCCAAATGTCCAAGTGAAAACAAAATGACCAAATTTGGTCACAAATGACCAACGTGGCAACCGTGTTCATAGGACACAGTAAAAGCAATTCAGTCCACATTCAGATGTGCGCTGAGTAGGACCTTGGGTTTATGCCCAATGCAATGAAATTTTCTTTTATTATTTTATAGATTAGGGGCGGGCAAACTCTTTTTTTATGGAGAAGTTCTTTCAATTTAATATGGTGCCAAAATTTCATACGCTACTGATTTTGAAAAGGCTTTCCCACAAGACGTGTACTGCCTATTTTTCTGGGACAAAGTATAGTCTAGATGAAGCTAATGTGCATTTCTAGAAGCATGTGGAGAAATGAAACTTGATATTTCACAGTGTATCTAATGATAATAGAATAATGAGAGACAAGGAGCATTGCGTAGGAGCTTAAGAGAATAATTCGAAGATTCCTTATATTTACATAAGTTGGTAGAAGTCAAATTGAAATTATTTATGACTTTTAGTCCAAAATGCGTTTCGCCCGGACACGATAGTTGGGCTCATCAGTTAGATGCTATCGTGTCGCTCTAAGACGCACTATTCCCTGGTCGATGACTACCGACTCTAATAAAATTTTCAGCACATACATACTGAAAATTATATTTTTCTAGGGGAATTTGGTCAAATTCATGCACCCAGAAATATATGTATGTTACGCATGTATGTTACGCATTTTGGACTAAAAGTCATAAATAATTTCAATTTGACCTAAACCCACACAGTCCACTAAACCAAAAACAAAAATAATATGTAGGTATTATTTGCGTTTTCTTCTATTTATTTATAAGTTGGTAGATTTGAAGTTTAACGAAAAAACAAAAACCAATTCGTTGTGGATATTTTTTTTTTGTCAAAAGCTGGTAATAAGGCATGATGCGTAATTATGTATAAAAAAAAGTATTTTGATGTACCGCAAGGTAAAAATTATTTGTTCAATTTTGTTTTATTTCTTTAGCCTTTACGTTAGCAATTATCAAAGAACTAATTATAGGAAACAAGACACGGAAACACACATTCCTCTCTTGTTCATTTACTTAGCCTTAATATAACCACAACCAAGCAACAGTAGACTAACTTGTATACGTTAAGTCCTCAAGCTTGGTAAGTGTAACGTTCCTTTAATTCTAACTTGCTCTACTTACCTACATATTTGTTTTGATGTGTCATTTGTTCGTTGGATTAGATATTACCGCTTATTATTAGCAACCCAGAGACAGGAGGTAATTATTAATTTCAAATTCATAAAAAATAAAATGCACGACTAGATCGCACGTACTTGCTCCTATGTTCGATCACATTATATGCAAACTATTCTTAATAGAAACGGCTAAATGTACAATACCGTAAAAAATGGTTATAACGACTGGCGAATTTAGTCGTTATAAGCGATATATCTCTGTAACCGATATCAAGAAAATTAAAATCTTTTCAAGTAGAGACCTTTTTTTTATAATTTATAATTCTTGTTTATTGCTGAGCCACATACGAGTATATACTAATATATACTTATGTATGTACAAATATACATTTACAATTTATTAAAAAAAAGTGGAAAATCTAACTGTTAAGTTTTTTGTTTTTTTTTTCAATTAATTTTTCCACTAATATCAGATTATCGGTGAAACTGTTGTGATCAATATCATTTAATAAAAAGAATGTTCTTAAAGTGCGTACTGATTTCAGAGTATCTTCGATTTGTTGGCAAATACTATTTCTGAAATAAAATTTTATACAAAAGTTTTTTATGTTTTGATGGAGAAAATATTAAACAGTTACCTTCTTCTTCGTCGCTTTCTTGAGGTGTATCATTTTGTAAAAAGTCAACGATTTCTCCGTCAGTCAAAGACGCGGTCCCTAAAAGGTGTCCATCAACTTGTGTTAACTCATTAAACGAACATGGGAGTGCAGTTCAACAGATACAGCATTTTGCATCCACTGATTTAAGGGCCATTTACCCTCTTCTTCAAAATCTTCTCTTCCTTGAGCATTTTTCAATCCCGAATGTACAAAACAATTGGCAATGTTTGAACTTGTACCCTTTCCCAGGCTTTCGAAATGAGTAAAATCGCTTCCAGTAAATTTATGTCGCGTCCATTTGCAATATTATTAATAAGCTCTAGCACTTGCAGCTTTCTGTAATTGGCCTTAATGGATCTTATAATTCTTGGTCCATTGGTTGGAGTATTGAGGTAGTATTTGGTGGAAGGAATTCAAGTCGTATGGCTTACAAGCCTTCCACTGTTGGATGTGCAGGACAATTATCCACGAGTACTAAGATCTTCTTATTCTCCTGTTTTAAAAGGCGATCCCAGTTTCGCAGGTATTTTTCAAAAATTAAAGATATCATCCAGGCTCTCATATTCTACTGGAAGCTTTCACGATTTAAAAACATCTTGAGATTCTTGATTTACCCACAACAATAAGTCCTTTATTGTACCAGTCATGTTGGCTCCTATCAGTACCTACAGTTTTTCAATCATTGGCCATTTTGCCTCCAACACATTTTTCACTTTTAAATTTTAGCGTATTGGTTGGTGTCATTTTAAAAATAGTCCGGCTTCATCAATATTAAAGTTGTTGTCATCTGTATAGTTTGTCCGAAATTGAGGCCAAACAACCCGCAACCAATTGTCTGCTTCTACTTTTGGAAAACTTTTGGCAACTCCTATTATTCTGCCACAAACTATTCCATGATGTTTACGAAAACGCTTTATGCATCCTGACGAAGTCGTTCTACCCTATCTCCTTGGCGAAGTCATTAGCTCTAGCTTGCAAAACGGGTCCACTGATGGGTCTACCGGAGCTTCTCTGTGTCTTAAACCATATTAGTAGGGCGTTTTTAACCTCAGTGTTCAATGGACTTTTTTTCACGGTAAGTTTTGCTTCCTCAAATTGTGTTTTAATTTTTTCCTTATACTTTAAAATTATGGATATAGTGGAGTTTGAAACCGAATACTCTTTGGCAAGGCTCTTATTTTACCCCTCCATATTCCAATCTAAAAATTATCCCTGCTTTTTCTTCAATCGTAAAAATTGTTCGTTTCTGACTCATTTTCCAAAACTAGATACTTTATGCGAACCGAATAAAATAAAACTTTTACGACTATTCGTCAGGCAGACAAATTTGCACTAAATAATTCTCCCACCTACTTGAACAAACTCAAAACAAAATATAAACATTAAATAAAAAAAGAATAACATATCAACAAACGGCAAGCTTGAACATACATATTGTATCCGAAATTCTTCATACAACCCATCTACAGATAAACAGAATAACGTTTAGAAAAATATGCAGTCGCATCAACAGCTCCGTCGGTTTTAGTCGTTATTACCAATATTTTAATTAAAAAAGGGGAAAACCCGGTCGTTGTAAGCGATGTCGTAATAAACGATTTATTACTCAATGGGATTATAATGGAGCTCAGCCGGGACCTAAGAATTTGGTGTTTATAACCCATAAGTCGTTATAACCGATGTCGTTGTAACCGATAATGATTGAATTTTTCAAGTCGTTTTTCACTTAATTTTGTATATATAAAAATTCCTAAATTTGTTCTAACAAAAATTGGTAAGAGCACGTTAAATATTTAATAATATTATATACATTCACAAACAAATTTTCTGAAAAAAACCCAAAAAAAACTATTTTTGAAAATTGCCAAAGACCGAGGAATGTTGGTTGCGGCCCAGGTTCCTCCCTCTTACCTTCTTATATCAAACCATTCGAGGTATTCGTTCAAAAACGCATACGGTCTTAGAACAATCCTACGCTCTATCCTTTGATATCTACGTCCTGACGCAAACAAATTTGGTCTCTAGTATAAACAACCAAGAACTGTTCCCTTCTTCTTTTAACGTTTATCGCGACGATGAACTTAACGGACCTTCTGATATCGAGGTGTCCTAGTAGCTATCAAAAACACACTAGACTCATCCCTCATTGCAAACACTTCTTCCCCTAATCACGACTATGTCTCAATTATTAAGATAAGACTACCCTGTAAGTTGCTTTATGTGATATGTTGCTATATATTTTGCCGTCGCAGTCTATTGAATCTTATAAGCTCGCAATTGAAATGGTTGACCATATAGTAGCTTTATGTGACCCCAACGATGAAATCCTTCTTTTCGTCGACTTTAACCTTCCCCATCTTAAATGGACTTCATCTGAAGATCAATCTTATTATATTACTTCAAATCGCCTAGCAGATTCAAGCCTCTGTCAAGTTAGTGGTATTCCAAACTATATGGACAGGCAAGCAGATCTTATTTTTACAACCGATCCCATTAACTCTTCAGTATCTCTTCAATATCTCAACAGAGTTTCATTTAATTTCGATAACCTTACCGTGAAAGATGCCATAGAAAAATTTTACATTGAAATATTTAATTCTATTTCTCTCCATGTACCCTTTAGTCTACAAAAGACATCGGCGGCCTCTCCACCTTGGTACATCCGCAAGCTTCGCTCTTTGCGTAACAAAAGAAACAAGTTATGGGCAATTTTTCTTCGTACCCGATCGCCCACTGACTATTCTAAATATTTTGGTTCTTAACTTCACTTTTCCGAGCTATACAACACCCTTTACCAACGCTATTTAATAGGAACACAAACTAACCTTATAAATGATCCTAAGTCGTTCTTTCAGTTCGTCAATTTTAAAAGAAAACCCGATAGTTACCCTTCCTCTCTTTCCTTCAATACCGAAACTTCGAATAATACGCAAGATATTGCCGATTTTTTTGCCACATTTTTCAAGCAATCTTTCACCGACTATTCCTTCGTACCTGATTCAGATTATTTCGATTATTTGCCAAATTGCTCACAAGGCCATTTTCTTCCTCCCACCGTCGACCCATATATCTTCGAAAATAAGTTGAATCAACTTAACGATGAATATCTTCCTGGCCCTGATGGCCTCCCTGCAATCTTCCCAAAAAATGTTCTTCAGTCCTCTCTTTTCCGCTCTCCAAATTGTTCAGCCTATCATTATCGCAAGGAGACTTTCCTCGGGTATGGAAAACCTCTTTCATAACCCCAATATACAAAAAGGGTACTATGAGCGAAAAAACTATCGTCCCATTGCCAAACTTTCTCATATCCCTAAAACATTTGAGAGTATTTTGTACGAAATTTTAAGTTCCCGTTTTAAGTCGCTCATTTCCCCTAGACAACACGGCTTTCTCAAATGTAGGTCTGCAACAACTAATCTAGTTGTATCGTATACAGTATTTGTTGTATCGTATACAGTCTCAGCTCTAGAAAGCGGAAGGGAAGTAGATGTTATCTCTACTGACTTTAGTAAGGTTTTGACAAAATTTCACACAGGCTTATACTTTTCAAATTGTCCACCCTCGGCTTTGAACCTATTTTCTTAAAATGGATTTCTTCTAATCTGAAAAACCGGTATTACAGTGTTCGTTTCAGATTTGCCTTTTCCCATTCATTCTTAGCTACCTCCGGGGTCCCCCAAGGAAGTCGCTTAGGCCCTATCCTTTTTATTCTTACAATTAACGGTATTGAATTGGTCGTTAAACTTTCCCAAGTCTTATTACACGCTGAAGATACCAAGTTTCTAAAGATAATTTCTTCCTCACACGAGTCTTCCTTTATCCAAATAGATCTCGACAGTTTCTCAGTCTGGTGTATCAAAAACTGCTTAAAGCATAATATTGCTAAGCGTCAATCAATCCCTTTTTCACGCAAACGCATAAAATCTTCTCACATCTTTCTTTATCAATCAACCCTTAGCCATAGTTGAATCGATTTGAGACTTCGGCATACTATGTGACCGAGAGATCAACTTCATAACACACATCGATAATATTATTTCAAAAGCCAATTCAACGCTTGGTTTTGTGAAACGATGGTCCAAAGAATTCTCCCACCCCTACGGCACAAGATCACTCTACATAACCTCTGTCCGCCCGTTACTTGAACACGTTTGCCAATTATGGTCCCCATATCAAAAAATTCATATCTCTAGAATCGAGAGCAAATCCTCTTCATTCATCGACTTCTCACACTAACCCCTGTAACCTAAGAAACCCTCGCTTCTTCTTCCTGCCTACTTATCGTACTTCTTATGGTGTCAATGAACCTATTACCCGTATGCTGCGAAGGGTTGATTTAAACGAAAACTGTTTCGACTTCAACCTCAGCACTCCCAGTCTAAAACTCTTCCTGTTAAATCGTCCGCCCAATTTAATCCGATCATAGCCTTAAGTTTCATAGTTTTAAGTTATTGATCCAATTCCGTCGAGGCGTTTATATGAGAAAGACGAAAATCTCAAAAATGGTGGTATTGTAGGTACCGTTACTAACGAAATATGGAAAAAAAAAGTTTCGGACCAAAATGTAGACTACCGGTGTCTATAGTAGTGCAAGATTTTTTTTTTACCAAAATCGTTAAGCCCGTTTTCGAAATAATGATGATGGTAGACAAACATTTATCGCAAGTACCGTTGTTTTTGGTTTAAAAAGAAAAGATTAAAAAATCTAATTGATAGAATCACCTAAAACGCTTTAGTACCAAATTTGAAGTACATAAATCGCTTCAGCATAAACGCTGTAGTCTATAGATCTATTGGAAAATATTATTAGAATTATTTCGAACCGAATTTTTTCGTCTTGCCTGTCATCATTAAAAAGAAAACTATATCCAGCTAAATGTTTGTACCAGTATTTTTTTTTATCGGAGTATTGATTTTTTTAACAAGTTGTCCTGTTTAATTTCATCTGTTATACTGATCGATTTTTTTTTTTTTTACGAAGGATTAACTGAGTCGCAATCGACCTATTGAAGTCTTGAAAAAGTCAAGAGTAAAAGTCATTTTGTTTGTGTGTACCTATAATACTGCTTGGGGACACAAATCAAAAATAAACTACTCAATCACAGGCACGTGTTTCACATTGATACCAACAAATTATAATTACACTCGGCAGGCAGGCTCATGAATAACTTAAACCAAATAAATCAAAACAAAATAATAGCCCTTCGATAAGACCAAACCATTTTATAGGTTTTGTTCGTTTAAGCACGACGACTTATCTACAGACATATTAATTGGCTTGCCTTTGTAATAAAAATTAGTGAAATATTGATAGATATCAGATATGTATATAATTTTGATTGCTATTTAATAGGTAAGTATGTTCTTCTAACAAATATATAAAATGTATGGTTTTGTATGAAGGGAAGAACACAATGTCTTAGGCGTCGCACAATACTTTCATAAACGGAAAGGATAAAATATTCACAATACACGGACGCAATTCAACACCCCAGCAAACATTTATCTAAAGGTTCAGATTCTAATCACCAAAAATGAAGAATAATATTCAGGAAACCTTCAGTTTTTTGAATGAATTATGAATATATACAAAGATCCTACAAATTCTTACCAGAGAGACACAAAGAGATATGTATTCTGTGTCAAAAAAAAAACAACACTCAGATTTTGTTGTTGGATCCTTCATATGGAGATCTTTTTGTGTTCGTCCTTTTATTTTTATTTTTACAAATGGGCAATGATGACGGGTCATTGTAATGACAAAAGTTTCGTTTGCATAGTTGATTATCAGTTCGGAAAAGTTTTTCGAAAGATCGGTTTAGATAGGTATATAACCAGCTTGTGTTTTAATAGTAAATGGGTACCTACTTACTTAAAAAAAATATATATAAAAGGACAAATGATAAAACATAAAGGTATTTAAAAAATGGTGGTTAATTTTCTTAGAAACATAAAAATCATTTCTTTAATTATAAACGGTGATTTTTTAAGAGCTTGGTTTTTGAAAATTCAAAAAAACACAGAAACTTGTAAAAAGTGAATGAAATTTTTATTTGGATCGATAAATCAATTTCTGCCATTTACTTTTAAAAAATAATTTCACTTTAATGTTGCCCGCGGCTACGCTTCAGGTGGTCCATTCTGAAGGTCCAATTTTGGAAAAATTTTTCACACATTTCGGCCGGAATCTCACCAATGACGCGTTCAATGTTGGCTTCCAAGGCAGCAATCGTGTTTGGCTTGTCCCCATAGACAATAGACTTAACATAGCCCCACAAAAAATAGTCTAACGGGGTCAAATCACATGATCTTGGTGGCCAATTGACTGCGCCAAAACGTGAGATCAACTGCTCACCAAATTCGCCTCTCAATTGATGCATGGTTTGGACGTAGCTTGCGAAACACATTTTTCACAGAGCACGAATTTTGATAATAAATTTCAATAATTTGCAAACGTTGTTCAGGCGTAAGTCTATTCATGATGAAATGGCGAACAATACTGAATCGGAATGTCAAATGCTCGTGGAATTTGTCATGTGTGATCTGTCAAAAATATAAACGTCAAAAACCAAGTAACAAAAAAATCACCCGTTAGCATCGTGTAACAATTAAGAAGTCCTGTAAGCTATAAAAGCCAAACAAGAGGCAAATCAAAAAATGTTCCAGAGGCTCACCGATGAAATATTCAATCATAAATGGATCAGAAATAATGAATTCACTTATGATGCAATTTGAATCCTTTTACCTGGGCTCTTAGACACAGATTTGAATCATTTTAATGTTTCATTTATGATCTGAAAATTCTGCAATTAAATGAACGAATACAAGGGTTCCATATATTCCTTTAAATGATTAATCCCCGAACCTTTTCTGAACCGCAAGAATGATTCCTACACGATTAATTAAAGTAAAGGTACATACTTAGAAATCCTTCACTTAATTGAATTTTATTGGAATTATTTTTATGATTTAGAAAAGATTCAGGCATTAATCATTTAAATGAATATATGGAGCCTTTATATACGTTCATATAAATGACGAATTTTCAGGTCATAAATTAATCATTACAATGATTCAAATCGGTGTCTAAGAGCCCAGGTAAAAGGATTCAAATTGAATCAAAAGTGAATTCTTTTTCGGCCGGTTTCTTCACTTTTATGAATTAATTATCGTTCATTTCTGAATTGAAATGTTTGCTGGGACATTAGTGATGGTCAATTGCATTTTATCTTATGCTCCGGCAAAATGCTTTTTCAGGGCAGACATATTCTCGATACATCAAAATTTGTGTTCCTATTCTGTCAAACCATATACGAGTAATGTCAAATTTCAAATTAAATATTCTATACCTATAGTCTGTATCTACATCAAATATAGATCGTTCTCCATCTGTTAAGCCATGAACTGCATTAAATGTTTGCAATTAAATGTTATTAAAAAAATAAAATTTCTTTAAGAAGCTAAGCCACCAGTGGTTTAGCGAAGGAATACAAACCCAGATGTGTCAATTGAAAAAAAGAACTGGTTTTTGATTTGCACTTTTATAACTTCATAACTTTAAACCTTAACGGTTTGCCAATACACGAAGATGCAACGTACATCTGACCGTGCGAAAAGCAGAGAAATTTTAGAATTTTTCCACAAACTTATAACGATTGGCCTTGTGATTGTCATCGCAAAAGCCGGTGGCAGATTAACCACTAGGCTCATGAAGCTCGAGCATAGGGCGGCAACTTGTAGGGGGCGGCAAATTTGGTATGTTATTTTACGAAATTTAGATCTCTGGCCTGATTTTCCGCCGATTTTGAGCGAGAGGTTCAAAAATACGTGATGACAAATCGCCCGATAAGAAATTATTGGCTACTTGTTGCTTGTTATATCTTATTACACAATATGCGTAATGCCCTGGCCACGCAATGAGCGGCAAGCAGCAAGGCTGCAACCCGTCAGAGCGGCAAGTTTAAGCGACAGCTGGCCGTTTAATGAGCGAAAATTCCTGAACGGCTGAGCGGTTAGTCGGGAAATGACATTGCCTTAAATTATTTTACGTTCAAAAGAAATAAAATGTGCGAAATCGCATTTGGTTGCTCTTATTTTCGATCACATCGTAAGCACAAGATTCTTAGTAGAAACGGTTGAATATATTTTTAAGTTGCTCTTTTTACCAATTTTTTAAAACACAACATTTCTTTAATTTTTTTTCTCAAAAACATTGGTATGGCAATTTATAGTACATTAATAATGTAAGCTTAAAAATACAATTCCGAAAAAAATTGTCAACAGTGTTCGAAATATTGAATTTAAATTTTTTTTTTAATCCAAACAATATTTTTCAAAAATGTTGGTATCCAATATTATTTAAAATTCGAAGGATCTCCTATATACACATTTTGATCAAAATCCGTCCAGCCAAAAAAAAAAAAAAAAAAAAAAAAAAAAAAAAAAAAAATTGCTTAGACCAAAATGTAGATTTTTGTTAATCCAAATCGTTAAAGCCGTTTCGTGATAATTAAAATGTTAGTAAAAATTGTATATGGCAGGTACCGTTAGTTTTGGTGCTAAAAAAACGATTCAAAAATCTATTTGATAAAATAACGGCAATTACAACATTATTTCGTCGAGGTCTATAAATTATTCGTAAGTATATGTACATTATAATTTGTATTATGAGCATTCAACTTCTTATATATTTCTTACTTAGTCTTATTATTAAATTAATTGCAATAGTCTATACGCAAGAAACTTTTGCTGTATAAGAATATTTTAAGGGTTCCCAGTTTTAAAACTTAATAGGTTCTTCGTGGAAATATAAGGAAAAATATATTTCCACCACACTAGTTAACACTTAGAGCTGATTTTTCAAATATGTAGTTAGTTGCCAGAGGATTAAACTTACTTGACTGTTCAACAACCAGTTAACAACACCGAATTTTTCAATCAAAAAATACAATCTATAGAATATTTTAATTTGAATGTCACTTTTATTTTAAGTGTCGAACATTTTATAGAATATAATTTTTGTTTAACGTTTATTTCAAAGTATGTAATAATTTTTCAAAGTGTTTTTTACATAGAAAATATTTATTTATTTTATTCCTCAAAATAACTCCTTATTCCGTTCTAAAATGAGCACATAACTTTATTCCATAGAAAATAGATTTAATCCTAGGATTTAGTTCTATCTGACAATTGAAAAACTGATGTTTGCTCTATCTGGAGAATATTTACTAACTAACTGCTTAACTGTCTATTGAAAAATTGGCCCTTAGTAATGTAATTTTGTTTACAAAAATTCTATCCAATTTATAAAAAAACAATGACCTATGACATATTTTCGAACATATCGCCGTATTCAAATTCCTCACCCCCAAAAAGACAACCGTGTCTTCATCTCGTTACCCTTGTTGAATCTATATCAATTTACCTACAAGTACGTTGTGCCGTTTAAGTTTTGAAATTATTCAACTATAATTTTGTTAGTAGGTTCTGAAAACTGTGTTAATTTCGTGAGTTGTTTGTGAACTGTAAGGTGTGCCATTTGCCCTTAAGTCTTTCATTTGAAGCGATTTTTCCCTATTAAAAGTTGTAATATAGTATGTAATACAATATTTGTATTAAAGTGTTGATTATTCAACCATAATATCTTCGAAGCACATCTCACTGCCGGTGAGGCTATATCCGATTACCCAATACTCTTCGATGTTAGCCCATTCAAATTACGATCCTTGGATAGCACCGCAACATGATTATGATCGATCCCACGTTCAGTTGAAAAATATGTGTCGGAGTTCCTGGCACATCAAACGAGTTCAAGAATTTCGTCAGATAGTTGGTCGCTTCATCCTCGTTGGTCATGCTGCCAACGAATCTCCAGCGATTTGAATTTGAATAATGAAATTCAGCGAAGTACTTATTTATCGCTATTGCATGTTCACAAATCCAGTCGACATTTTTATAATTTTTTGTAAAAATATAATGTTTCCTCCCCCGCCTCAGTGTTGTTCGACATTTTTACTTTACGTTTTTTACCTAGTTTTTTTTTTTTTATAATCTACACACGCTCAAGGGATTATACCACCCTTTAATTGAGAAAGAAGGATAGGACTGATGTTTGGCGCGATGTTCTCAGACTGGAGGTGGTTGTTGTCTCAGATTTTATCTCCAGGGATGGCGGCTGAACTAATGCGGAGAAATTTCCGTATCTTATTTATCCATGTCCCTTATAATTCGCATTATTTTTTTTATTCGTTGTCATATTTATCGGTATAGGTACTAGTTTTACTCAATCGCATGCTGTTAGGTCTATGCCTAAACAGCATGTAATGAGTAAGCCAAGAACTCGTATGACATTTATTTTAGAATTGGTTTTAATAGAAAAATAAGACGACATAGACTATGGGAGGGATCGAACCTCTGACCATGAGGTTGACATGCGAACACACAACTATCGCGCCACGGCCACTCCAAATTTTTACATAAATATCGGGGAAAAATATTTTTTTTTTATTAAAGAGCCCGATTTGTTCTATTTCCATTAAAGTTTTTCATTATACAGGTAGGCCTCACTCAACGCGTACCTCTTTTAACACGGCCTCGCTCTAACACGATTCACTTTTTTTGAACAGTTTTCGTTTAACACGTTTAAAAACCTCGTTCTAACGCGGTACAGGAAACAAAAAAAAATTGTTCTCCTTATGTTACATATTATTTACATATTTTTTTGTATACATATTACATATTTGTTTTCAAATTTATGCAAATTATTAATATTCGTGCCGACTGTTTTTTTTAAGTATGAATGAACTGAAATAGGACCTTCCCTTTTATAAATGGGGTTTTCGATTGGTAAATTTATATTTTGATCTATAAATTAATTTTTTAGTAAGGAATCGAATACGTTTTCAGATTGATTTATATTTGCTATATTATTTGCATACTATATCTGTCCACGAACCAGCTAGCGATATCAGCTGCCAAATATTGGCAACGAACGTCGTTTTTAATTTCAAGTTTGTAAGGCCGAAAATAAGCTGGACGAATAAATTAATAGACTTAAGACTGTTCCATTTGAACTAAAACTAATTTTATTCTTTCGTGCAACCGAACAAAATTATTATCAAACAAGACCTTGTCAAACTGATGGCTGTCAATTATGATGCATATTGGTTTTAGTAATAGGAGTTATAGATCTGCAGAAAAATCCAGATCTGCAAGTTTATTAAAATGAAAAAATAAATCAATTTTTTTGGCCAATTGAAAGCAAAAACTGTCAGTCAGTTTTTTGACAGATCTAAATAAAAAATAAATTGACTTTTGTTACCAAACGAAACCCCCATAAGAGTATGTAATAAGGCGGAATTACGGATTGTTTCAGAAAAAAAAAAATAACATTGATGCATTGCCAAAATGGGTTATTTAAGCAGTGATGAAGAATGATCTTCGATGTTCTTTTGTTCAGCTTAAAAGTATTTTTTACTTTTTTTTTTTAAAGTTTTATGAAGCTTATGTTTTGTGTGTTTGTTTGTTCATTTTATGTATGGTTTCAATTACGATAAATAAAATTCTAAAAAAAAAATATTTTTGTGTTTTTTTTGAAATCATGGAACGTTACCCCCCTTTTTGCACTGGTTTCTTGTATCGTTTAACACGATTTCGTTTAAAACCGTATTTTTCAGGAACGTAACTCCCGAGTTAAGTGAGGCCTACCTGTAAAATTTAATTAATACAATTGTGCCTCTATAATCACTTCAACTCAAGTCAACACACGGCGACAGCACTTGAACGAATTACAGCAAAAATTTCTTTATTTTATTAAGATTTTGACATATAATGAAAATGAGTCTCATTTGCTCTCTTTTTCCTCATTAATTTATTTTATTTACCACGTTTTAGCTTTTTTACAAGCTGTTTACGTTTTTTATCGGATTTTTACGTTTTTTTACACTTATATAAGCATTTTTACTTAGTAAAGGTAAGACATAAGGGGTATTCACGACCCGATGTATCTGGTCTTGTATCATTGTAAAAGTGTAGCATTTTTTTGCACCACAACAACAAAATATACTGAATGTGAAAGTCTTACACATTTACACTTTTACAATACCCGAACCCTATTGTAACAGAAAAATACATGGGTGTAAGATTTTTTAACCCAAACTAAGCCTTCTTCAGAACAAATGTGAAACAGATTTTGACATTTGCTTCAGTGTTGCTACAGATTAGTAAAGGCGTGTTCACAGTCTGTTGTAAAAAAATAAAATTCTACAATTTTACAAGACTTGTTACATCAGATCGTGAATACCCCTATAGTTTTGTTTTACATGAATTTGAAAATCACTGCTCCGCTTAACATAAGCGAAATCTGTTAAATAAATGTCGAATTGAAAGCAAAACAAAATAATTGAATAGAAAATTTTGGAAAACGCATGAAATATAAGAAGATATAATTTTAAAATTTCAGCTATTTCAAATTTTTGTTAAACGTCGATATCTGTCGTCCCTCGTTTAAGATAAATGAAGAACTTCAATTATAATTTCCATTAAGATAACAAAAATTAGTATCCACTTAATCGATTATTATTTGACCATATTCTAAGAACAAACCCATCCACTTACCACTTATCATTTCATTTCCTTTCAATTGATGCAAAATGTCTGTTGGAATTTAAAAAAAAAGTCTTACAATAATTTTATACATTTTAAACCATCAATTGATATTGATCGTTATTAAAATAACTCGTTCAGTAAATTTAATCATAAAAAGCGTCCCTATGCAGGAATGCATACGAGTGTTAGTCTCGAAAATAATTGCTGACAATCCACTTACATGCGCAAATAGTTCATTGAATCACTGCACCAAATTTTGTTAAAAAAAAAATTACTAGAAGAAAAAAACAACAACACAAAATATCCATTTGACTGAGTAAAATTTCATGAAGTTTAGTCTAAAACACACGTTAACTTACTGAAATATGAATTTTAGTCGGTTGAAATTTTGTAGTAGGTATGTGCAATGTACATATTAATTCACATTTCTATCTCTCCACATTCAGTACATGCACACAATGTGCTTAAACAATTTGATTTTAATTACAGCACCTAAAATTTCGAATATAAAATATAAAACCCATACCACACACACCACAACACGCAGACACGAGTGTCGAACATAACCTCCAAATAAAACCAGGTGCCCATACCTTTACAATATAAATACATACCCTACAGATGTATAGGTATAAGGGAACTTTTACATAGGAATGATTATTTGAAAAGCAGCTTACATCTTAATGCCGGGGGCATTAAAAGAGCTTTAAATGAATATTACCGCCCTCTGACGTTACATCGTTAGGGGATTAAGTGAAACCTCAATGACCGTGCCATAGAAATACAACCCGAAACTTCTTGACCAATGCAATGCGGCAAACTAGACCACCAACCCATAAATGAAGGACTTTGAAAACGACCGACAATAGAAGGCTAAACCAGACTCTATAGTTCTATGCTGGGCTGTTATATGCACCTATAGTTTGCAGGTCTGCAGGTGACGCTAAAAACCTAAACATACGTTAATGGATATTAAAACCGCATGCATAATTGTATTCTGGTAAATCTGTATTAATTATTCACACCATATCCTCGTCCTTATATCGTTTTATCCTCCATATAGAATACTCGTATATTTCGTCGTATACACCAACTATCACATGCCGCAAAGGAAGCTAGCAGAATATGGAAATTTCGAATGAAACATGTGTGCGGAATGTAATATGAGGGTCTAACACCCGGTATTGAATAATATTACTGCGCTGTAAAAACAATATTTTTCACGTAATCCACTTTAAGGTAATTTTGTTTATCGGTCTGTATACCTATTAATATCAGATTTAATGGATTGACAAAAAAAAAACGTATAACCAAACATAACCTAAATTGCATTGCATAGAATTTTGTTTTATCAGATTATACACTTACGATATTGATATAAAATTTGTATTGGTTTTGGCAGGAAGTAATTCAATTTTGATTTAAAAGCGCTCTGTAAAGATTGATTAAGCAGTCACTTATACAAATCCTGAGGCAGTGTCTTACTTACTTACTTTCTTAGCGGGCTCCCGACACGACATATGAAATATCCCTGTGTGAACCGTATATAGTAATTATATCTATTATATATAAATCTCGTGTCACGTTGATGTGATGAATGAACTCCGAAACTATCTAACCGATTTTCATGTTTTTTTCTTTATTGAAATGTATATTACTCGTATTAGCTGGAGTTGCTAAGATATGTAGTTTATAATACTTAATACATAAGAATAACAGTACTTACCATACAAATTTGTCTACCAATTAAATTATTTCGAAAACGGCTCTAACGATTTGGATAAAAAAAATTGTGTGCACTATTTTAGGTATAGTATAAATTTTGGTCAAACATTTTTTTTTTAAATACTCGTATCATGTTATTAACGATACCTAACATATAATTTTTTTTTCGACTTTATCATAAACGGCTAAGCGGATTTCCATCAAAATGTTTATATAGGAGGTCCTTTGAATTATAAATAATACTGCATAAAAAATTTTCGAAAAAATATTTTTTTGGATTTTTGAAAAAAAAAATATTTTGTCATTGATTTTTTTTTTGAAATTTCGTTTTTTAGTTTATATTATTATATGTTTAAAATTGTTGCAGTAATTTTTTTGTGTAAAAAATTAAAAGAATTTTGTATATAAAAAATTAAGTATAAACGACTTTAAAAATATATTTAAATTCTTAATACACATCTTTTACACATGATGTGATCGAAGATAAGAGCAATTACGTGCGACCCAGTCGTGCATTTAATTTTATATTCCATATACAAAATAAAATGCACGACTTGTTCGCACGAATTTGCTCTTATGTTCGATCACATCGTGTGTAAAAGATTTCTATTAAAAATCTAAATATATATTTTTTAACGCAATTTTTTACTTAATTTTTTATATATACAAAATCTCTTTAATTTTTTTTCTAAAAAAATTGGTATGAGAATCTTAAATATTTAATAATATAAACTTAAAAACAAATGATTAAATCGGCTTAGTATAAGAAAAAAATAATTCAAAATTCTTCTGAAATAAATACTTAAACTAACTTGAGCTCAAAAAAAAGTACGCCATTTTATTTTTTGGATAAATTTGAATTTATGAAAAAAAAAATTTAAAATCTGTGGAGCGGTTCTTGAGAAAAAATTTTTTTTTTTTTTAACTTTTTAAAAATCAAATTAAAAAAATTAAAAAACGCCAATTCATAGGTATTCAGCAAAAAAATATAACTATAATATTTGAAAACAAATTATTGAGCAGTTTTTAAAATATAAATTAAAATTTTTTTTTTAATTCTTTTAAAAATACAAAAAAAATATTAATTACAAATATTGGTACGCAGTATAAATTGGGTAATCTAAGCCCATATATGTGTGAAATTTCCAAAGAATTGGTTAAGACATTTATGAGATCGAAATAAAAAAAACGGTTTTATGGAAAGTACCGTTTTTAGACATTTTAAATTTTTTTTTTCAACCATATGATCTATCGTACCTAAAAAGCTGCACTGATTTTTTTTATTCAAAATCGTTAAAGCCTTTTCCGAGAAAAATAGGCTTTACCGTAACGGTTATATGACAGGTACCGTTATTTTTTGAGCCAAAAATAAAAATCCAATTTCAGCTCTGTACAATACCTTAAAAACTTTATATACCAAGTTTGCAGTAATTTGGCCCACCCGTTTGGGCTGTAGGTGTCTTACGTACATACAGACAGACTGAAAGACCGAGAAAAATAAATAATTAATTATGTCCAAGAACCGCGAAAACCTTAAAAGTTATATCTTAGGAAATGTTTGGAGAGTGCATATAAGAAATCTGTTGCTGTCCAAATGCTACAAGGGGAGTTATGGCGAAAAATGTCACTCACGTGTTTGTTATTAATTTTCAGTATAAGTAATGTGTTTTGTATAAACACTTCTACACTACACTACCGCATTTGATTCCCTTAAATGGATTTTGATATTTTATTTTGTTGAAGTTTTTTTTTGTTGACTTTCTGGAATATTATATGGATTTCCCCTGATTTTTCCTGACGTTTCTCGAACTGTCTAGAATGTTCCATTGATTTTTTGGATTTAAAGTTGGAAAATTCGTTTTGAAGCTTGGTAAATTTCGGTTAATTGTGAAGTTCATTGTGATAGAAGACGTTTTGCGTGGAGAAGTTTACGAGATCTATAAAAGATGATGCTGTTCTGCGATCAATGCCACAATTTGATAGATTGCGTCGTATATTGACCTAGGCTGTGCGCGATTTGACAGGTGTCCTTTTCACATTATCATTTTCTATTCAGCAAATGTGCTATTTTTCTTGCTGCAATTGATACGAGTTTTGAGTATTATTACACTGAATCCTGATAGCCGTGTATCGCGCATTACATCCGCAAACGGTACAAGCATTACGATCAATTACGATCCAATTAAATTGACGACATTCATTGCGAAACATTCATTCATTCATTTCTTTTGAGTCGATAGATAGACATATAGATAGATAGATATGAAATTTTATTTAATTAAAATGTTTAACAAAAACATTTTATATACTGTAAAAAAAATTAATTATGACAATAACATAAAGTTGACTGTCAGGTTTTACGAGTAAATTTGACGATAAGCAAATAAGTGATTTGAACGAAAAATTATTATGAAAATTCTTTTAATATAAGATAGCGTTACTTCGGTGACGCTTTTAAAACTTATAGAGATTAAAGTAGAAGCTGCCATTTAAAACGTTTAAAAATTGTGTGCGTGAAAGTACGTCATTTCCAAGAAATATCCTTCTATTCATTTTGAAGATTGGGTAGATTTCAACGAAGTGATAAGTATTTTCAGAGGCGTCTAAATTGCAAAGTGTGCATAAACCATTTGTATCTCTTTGGAGTATAGGCTTATTCAAAAACAACTTTGTTGTTTCTTAGGGATGCTAATGTCTCCTAATAAACAATTAAACTGTGGACGACGTACACGTCTTGCAATAATTGGCCTGAATGTCCGTGATAATCAAACGTAAGAGGAACGTGCAGATGAAATGGATGGAGACGTGTCGATATTGTACAGGTTTGTGCTGCACAATCACCACCTCAAATTCGACAATAAGTTATTGGAAGAATAACTACAAGTCCTTAATGTTGAATCGGGCTCGTTTCGAATACTATTCGGCAATCTCATTTACTTTCTCGATGCTCAAAGTGTGACATGCCAAATATTGGTCATTTAGTTGATTCTGGCAACAATTCGTCAATATCTCAAATTTCGTTGACTGTTGCATCCTACTCGTACGTCATCTATGGCATTGCTGCCACATTTTTTGAAGGCGTTCTGCTTTGAACGTCGAAGGAGAAACTCATCACCAAAGTTTAATGTTCCACGGAATTGCGAAAAATTATAAAAATGTCGTTGTATTTGTCAATGTGCAATATAAGCAGCGAAGAATAGGGACGTCGTCAATATGCGACCATATTTTAAAGCTGTATGTGCCATCGATCATAACCATTTTGCGGTGATTCCAGCCATGATCATATAGGGCAAATTAAAAGGACAGAAAGTTCTTATCCCACGAATTCCGATTATTCAAATTGGCATTGAATTCCAATTCTAGTGGATTCAGTTTCACATTCGATTGGCTTTTGCGATGACAATCAATAAATCGCAAGGGCAATTGTTGTAAGTCTGTGGAGTAAATATCGAATTTCGCTGTTTTTCGCACGGTCAGCTGTACGTTGCATGTTCACTAATTGGCACACAGTGCCGGAAACAAGTCGAAAAACATTAATTATCATATCACTCTCTACTGGCTTTGATTCCATTCAAATAAATCACATTTCAATTTGAACTAGCTATGTATATGTGGTTTATTATAGTTATAGGGTTTATATGAAGGCATTAAATTGGGGCGGGACGAAGTTCGCTGGGTCGGCTAGTAATTATATAAAAATATTATATGTATGACTCTTCGCATGGCAGTCACCTTGAAGTGGTGCGAAGGCTTAAGTTTCAAAGATTCATCTGACAAATAAAAGTAAATATAAAATAAAAGATTTTTAAATTTTAATTAGATATTTAATTCATAAATAAAACTTAGTTTTTTTTAATCACAACTTTCTTAATTAATTTGCTACGCGTTTCGGAATTATCATTCCATCATCGGGCTGTTGGCAACTTTGTTTAAATTTTATTTTTTGTTTATTTGTTTGTCATCTTCCTTTTTTTGTGTTATCTTCTTCTTTGTTGATTTATGTATTATTAATTGCAGTATCATATAGTGCATTTCTTTTAAATATTAATTTGTCATTGATTATGTTGTCTTCCTCTAGTTTATGCGATTTGTATATCTCATATTCTTCGAGTGCGTCCATGAGTTTACCTTTTTTACAACGGTGTAGGGGGGTCAAATTAATTTCGAAGTTTGTGTAGGTATGGTTTGTCTCTATCAGGTGTATTGCGAAATTAGATGTGGAGTTAGGTTTAGGTTTGTGTTCGTTGAACCTTTCTATATATGATCGCCCTGTTTGACCAATGTAGTATTTGTTGCAATCGCTACACTTTAATTTGTATACACCTGTGTTTGTTTTTATGTCATTTTTGGTTTTTGGCTGTAAAAGTTTTGATATATGGTTATTTGTTTTGAATGATATTTTAATATTTTGTTTTTTAAAAGAGTTTTTAATTATTTGTGGTAGTAAATTTGTATATTCTACGGAAATGTATTTGGGTGTTTCTATTTGAATATTGTTGTAGTTATTTGTATTGTTTTTGTTTATTTTCTGTTTCTTTTTATTTATAATTTCGTCGATCATTTCGATTTTATATCCGTTTGCTCTCGCTATATGTTTTATTGTGTTAACCTCATCTTCATAATCTGCATTCGTCATAGGGATTGTTAATAATCTATTAACAAATGCGTTGTAGGCTGCTGTTTTTTGTGTTTGTGGGTGGTGTGAATCAATATGGATAGTGCTGTCAGTGGTGGTTGGTTTTCTGTATACTTTATAGATGACCTTGTTGTTGAAGAGGGATTAAATAATTAGAATAATAAATAAATGAATAAGTTATTGGTTCATAGAAATTTATTATGAAGGAAGTTCTATTCGTCAAAACGTGTAGCAGTTTGGGTTCTCGTGTAAAACACGCCGCTTACCGGAAATGAATTAATAAATGTACAGGAACTATTAATTACGTCCAGAACTGTTTTTTGAAATAATTTCCATGTTCTTTGTATCCAAATTTAATAAAGGTGTACTTTATTGACCGCACGCATATGATCAATTTGAAACAATAACCTTCGCTTCGACCATTAAACAACAAAGCTCCAACCTACACAATAAACATTGCCAATAACAACCGTCCGGCCTGCCGGCCGTTATCTAAAAAACAATTTATTATCGCATGCTAATGGCTCTGAATTCCGAAATTATTCTCTGGACAAAATATTTATATACTCACTAACCCATGAATTCCATTGATTTATATCGTTTCGTTTAAACACAACTTACTTTAATATTTAAATCTTAAGCTCAAATCCGGCCATATGGCCAAACTTAAGCTGTACCTACTGTATAAGAACCACTCGCATTAAACCATTACACGTTCCAGATTCAACTCTAATGGGGTGGACTGTTTCTTCTTCTTGTCCATTAATTTTCTTTCTTTTCCTGCCTTCCTATATTATATCTAGAAGTTGGAGTACAGAAGATTTCCCTCATTGTATTCCCTTAGCATTATTATTTTTATTTAATTTTTTTTCTGTGTGATGTCTCCTGGTCTTGAGTCCTCCTGAATTTTTTTTTCTTAGCCTGTAATCATTTTGGAAACATTATGAACCACGCACAAGACAAAAGAATGTCAACCACAAGAAGGTCCTTCTTCTGAGTCGTTTTTCTTTCTAACACCGGAATAACAAACTATGGAGGAATTTCTCCAGTTGTGCTGTCACAAAGTTTTCATTTATAATTTCTTTTGGAAAAATTTTTGTGTAATTTATAGGAACGCACTATAAAAATATTTGTTTTGCCTGTTTGTTCTGGCTTATCTTGAAAACAGCTGGATTAATCTTGATGGGACTTCGAGAGATGTTGTAGATGATGGATATTTTCTGCTATTTAAATTACTCACTAAGTGGAGCTGGATCGTTTCTTTTTTTAGATAATTATTATTTATCGATCCATTTAACCCTAATTCTGCCACACCTTATAATACAGGGTGGCCCACGAATCGTGCTACAATAAGAAATTTAAATAACTTTTATTTTAATCGATGTATTTCATTAATTTTTTTTTTTTGGATTAAGAATTAAATTTTATTTTAAATAACAAATGGTTTTTACAGTTGATAGACCGCAAATGACCTCCACGCTCATCCACGCATATGCGGCACCTGATTAGAAAATTTTTCATTGCGGCCTGAAGGGTTGAAATTGGGATCGCCTCAATTATTTTCTTAATGGACTGCTTCAATTCAGTCAAATTCCTGGGTTTCGTTTTGTACACTTCCTGCTTGACATAACCCCATAAAAAAAATCTCGTGCAGGCAGGTCAGGTGACCTTGGGGGCCAGCGGAAAATGCAGTTTCTGGATGTCAATTTGTTTGGGAATTTTCTTAGGAGCTCCGCCATAACTTGTGTGGCTACGTGTGCACTTGCTCCATCTTGTTGAAACTATATCATGCTGATAGGGATACGTCTTCGGCGAAGTTCTGGGTAAAAAAAACTCCTTCATCATCTTTAAATAACAGCCCCCATTGACAGTTTATGTTACACCGTTTTCTTCAGAGAAGTATGGCCCGACAATACACTTTTATGAAACTGCGCAGCACACAGTGACTCGTTCTGGGTGCAGTTTCGTCTCACGGAGCATTTCTTGATTAGATTCACTCTATATACCGCAATTTTGCTTGCTAACACTGCCGTTTAAGTCAAAATGGGTCTCGTCAGACATGAACAAACAATTTATCAATGTGTTGCCTTCTTCGGCAATTGCAATCATTTTTCGGCAAAATTCCAGGCGAATAGGCAAATCCTGAAGGTTTAACTTGCCTGTAATTTGGACTATGTACGGGCACAAGTTTAAGTCATCATTAAGTATCCGTTGTAATGAACGTCTGCTAACTCCAATTTGGCCCGATTAGTTTCGAGTCGAAACACTTAGATTTGCCTGTATTGCCGATGCAACAGCCACAATTGTATCCTGAACCCGAGCATTGGGATCTCGATGATACGGTCTTTCTTCGATGCTTCCAGATTCGGCAAACATGTTCACCAGCCTCATAATGGTCCATCTACTCGGTGGAGTACCGCCAAACTCCAGTCTTAATTCCCTTTGGACGGAAATAAAGGACTGTAAAGAATGGTATCGCTGCACTATCCAAATCATTTTTTCAGTATGCCAAGCAATCATTTTGATATATCTAAATTATAAATATAATATAAAATAAAAAAAAGCCGATTACTCACACTGAAAAAAAGTTATTACGTTTTATATTTGTAGAACGATTAATGGGCCACCCTGTATACAAAATACTCTTTAACATATTTGGAACAAATATGTTATCCCGGGGAGGAAATGTTAACGAACACTTTTTCACTATAGAAACTTTGACATGTTTTGCCCTTTGAAGGACGTATAACTTCTAGCTAGACCATTTCTCATAAGACCAACGATACTTCATACAAGACCATGATCATCGGGAGCCTGATCTAAGGGCATTGGCATTGAAAAGATAAGTTGAAAGTGTGCTAGGGTGCTTTGAGAGGAATATTATTCGTGCAATTCTTAGTCGACCGTGTGTCGAAAGAATATGAAGGAAAAGATTCAACAACGAGCTTAAAGTCACCTACCCGTCACGGGTCTTCGAATTGAACCCCGGTGGAGCAGCAGAGGTAGGGCCAATAAGAGTGAAGAACGACATCAACAATTCTTGGAATGTGAGCGCTATCAAAAGTAATAAATACCAACTTCATTTCATTTGTCAATAAATTTTACATAGTCATTAGCATTTTTTCATTCAATAATGCTTCAAAATTAAATCAGAAAATTTTTTCTACAGTAAGGCTCTTATCGGGAATTTGGAAAAGGTCTTACTCAGGTGTACCGTGAACCATGTTAACAGTAATTGCGCTGTTAGTTCTCATTATACGAGTCTTGGTTTGGCCTTTGTTTTTAGAAGAAATACCAGACTTTGTAATTGCGTTTTTAGCCCGGTCCATTTTTCATGCCCGTGCAAACTTTTTGGCTTTGAGGTCAATTTTCTTTAGAAAATTCGTAATAGACACAACGGTTTACTATGTTTTTTGAATGAACGTAATAATAATAAAAATAAAAATTAACAACAAGTTTGCCGAAAAACTCCTAGATCTTATGCAAATTGGGAAAACCTGGAAGACACAAAATTTAAAAAAAAAGAGTTTTGTGCTTTAAGCTTCAAACATGATGATTAAAAAATGATTTTGTGTGATTTTAAATAATTTTAATTTTATTTGTGTACTAAAGCTGTTATAACAAATACAAAAAGTGTAATCCTTTTCGGTCCATTTCTTCCTATTCAACGATTACCGTACACTTCATCTAACCAATTCTTAACCTCTCGACCATAGTGGACTGGAGCACCATTGTGTTGGAAATATGATGAAGCTAGTTGAATAAGTAGAATATTCAATATTAAGGAAAACAAAACCAATACGCAAATTTTATTTGGGTTTTCGTTTCTGTGGGCTGAGTAGAAGATCCTCTAATAGTTTTGGTAAATAATTGCGCAAAAACTCTAGATAATTCATAAAGTTCAGCCAGGTAGGTAGTTTGAAGGGGCTGATTCTATTAATTTGTTTCCAATTACGCCTGCCCATTGACGCTGCATCTGTGTTGAAATGATGACTATCATTTACTGTGTGGATTGTTTCCCGCCCATGTGTGTAGATTGTGGAAATTTACAATCCCGTCTCTTGTAAACTGAAATTCATCCACCAAAGAATTCTGCTAAAAAGCTCGTTGTCATCAAAGCTCCGCTCCAACAACCATTCACAAGAATCAAGTCCATTTTCCAAATCACAAAGAAGCAGTTCTTGCACATGGGTGTGGTGGTATAGGTAAAGATTTTCTCCATGCAGTATATCCGAAATTATATGTATGCAGATGGATCATGTCTAACAGCTGCCAGTATTCTTTCATCAGTGGAAATTTTTCTTAAACTGATCCCGCTGGTGGCAATGTCGCAGTGGATATAGTATTTGACTGCTAACTTAGACGTGTACGAATTCGATCCCCATGCTATGCAGCATTGTTTTATATACCTCCTATTTTAATTGGATGTCGCCAGTGGGTTAAAATGAGATAGTATAAATATCTAACGCTCAAATCCACTTTCTATTCCTTCTTACTAGTGCCGTGAAATTCAGTCTGCATTTAAAAAGACCTTAGGTCTTCCAGGCATTTTGTTAAAATTATAAAAAAAAACAAAGTTTCTATCATTAGACCTTACAGCGCAATTACGTTTAACATGGGTCAGGGCGCACCAAAGTAAACTTTTCTTAAATCCCCGTTAAGAGATATCAAAATTGGAGATAGGGCCTTACTGTAGAACAATTTTTTCCTTGGAATATATCATAGATTCAGCCCTTAAAATACTCTTGACGAATTAAGGGACACGCTGTATAAGTAGGTAATGCGCCCACTGGAAACAAGAGTCGCATAAGAAGAACATTAAGGCCAGTGACTCATGCTTTTTAATATAGCGAAGGTAACAGTTAACAGAGTCACCGAAACATAAGGAATAGCAGATGTCTTCAAGTATCATTTACAGCAGCTGAAAAAAAAGTGGTATTGTTCCGCGATCAATAAGGCAAGCAAAGAACCAACCTGAAGTAAATCAAGAACCATTTCGACCACCCAGAGAAAAGGGTGAATTGTGGTCAAAAAAAGCTTAACAACAACAATGCCACTAAGCTACCAATTCTGATGGTATACGGTCACTTTACACTCAGGTTGTAGAAGTTCAATTTATCAAACACTATTTTCTTTAAATAAAATAAATGCAATTTGAACGAAAAATTCACTTTCCGATGAATGTGTTCATTTCGATGACGTAATGAGATAGTTCGATTTGTTCAACTTGTTATTACTATTATTTTATAATTAATAATAAAAATAACAATAAAAAAAATTGCCCATACCAATCTTAAGAAACTGGCGAAATACACCCCAATACATTGTCCTTCGGCACAGACATTCTTTGGCGAAACTATATAAATTCTTTCGAACATTTTAGGATTTTCCGCAGTATGGTACCTATAGCTTTTTTTTTGGTTTCATCCTGATGTAGTTTATTTATTTTACTTTTACCTTTGCTGGATGTTAGTTGAGGTATAAGGATTTCCCCCCTTATCTTTATTTCGCATAATTGATTCTATACGGCGACCTCACGATTCCCCAAGATGGCTTTGCTGCCACAAAAACAGAAGAACAAAAAATTAAGGTAGTTGCATGAAGAATAAACCGCACAGAAGGAAAACGTGAATGGAGGAACTCGACCAGAAATTAAAAATGAAAACGTGAATCAACGTTTGAAGTTTTTAATTTAAATAATGTGATTTTTTTCTATTTACGAGAATGCTGGCGGAGAGCGTGCAGCAAAAGTTTTTTTTTTTTGGTTTTGTTGCGAGTAAAAAAAATTAAGTCGCTTCGCACGTCGCACCAGTTAACTATGCATAGCGAAGCGTAAACCGTTCAAATGAAATGAAATTGTGAGGTTAACGGAAAAATGAAAAACTGAAAAAATGATTTGCAAGGACCTTGGGATTTTAGAAATACTGAAAAAAACAATTTGAGTTCTATTCTCAGTCTCACTTGCGAATAAAACTTCAGAGGATAACGCATCAACCAACATGAAAATATAATAATGTATACTGGGTATGTATTTTTGTTTTTGGGAAATGAAAGGCTTTAGAAGCTTCGTGACCGAGAATATTACTGGGAGCGAAAGCGAAATATATTCTTGCAATATTTGTATGATCAGAATCTCCCTGAGGACCGTTGATTTATAGTAAAGTTTTAAAGCTGAAATTAAGTTTACTTGAGCACATTTCTAGTATTTTCCTGGCGTTAAAAACTAAATTATTTGAATTATTTTATTCAGAACATAGTTTGTTTCGATAATAAAACTTTAGAGTTTTTTTTTTTTTATTTACATATTTATTTAATTTTTTTTATTTATTTTAATTTTCAGTATTTTAAAAGAAAGTGTCTTTTGAACAATACTTAAAATTAGTGATTGAAATTACCAATTTAAAATACAGTGGACGTCCAATATAACGAATGATATAATGTTCGAGATGATTCTCTATATCGAGTGTGTTCGTTATATCGATCGACTTTTCATTAAAAAAAAATTAAATAAGTTATCAATAAATTTATTTATTTATACTTTTTTTTAGTAATATTGGATTGAATGGTCCTGAGATTAAAGAAAACATATTTTGAATATATATTAAATATTTTACTTTTTATTTGAGGGAAAAAATACTTAATTGACTTTGTGTCTTATTTATTTATGTCCCGTATAATTCGCATTATTTTATTTATTTCGTTGTCATATTTTATTGGTATGCTAGCTTACTCAATCACATGTTGTTAGTGTTATGCCTAAACAACATATAATGACCAAAGCAGCAACTTATTTTATGACAATTTTTAGAATTGGTTTTTAATGGAATATAAGAAGACATAGACAACGGCAGGAATCGAACATGCAATCACGAGGTGGACAGGCGAGCACACAACTGTCGCGCCACGGCCACCCCCTATAAGCTGCTTTTAGAATATTTTGAGAAAAATTAAGGTTTTGGGAGTTATTGAATAAAATAATATAAATTATTATTTTTAAAATGGCAGCATTTCCCTTCCAGTTCCAAAATTAAAACTTGGCCTTTTAATAAAACATGTTTTTTCAAACAAAACTAAAATCAAAAAATTTTCTCACTCTAAAACATAATTTAATAAATTTTTGTGAAAGAATTTATTACACCCAAATGTTTTCGCACATTTTCTCCATATCTATCAATTGTACGATAAAAAGTATTTGGATCTTTTTTGGGTAGAATAACATCAGCTCCAATGTGTACCTACACATTTTTTTTTTTGAAAAGAAACTATAGTTATCGAATAATTTGGAAAAAACAATGAATTTTTCGTTCGTTATATCGCAAGTTCGCTATATCGTGCATTCCTAATACTGGAAGTGTACTGTAGTTTTGAAAATTATATAATACTAACTTAAATTGAATAAAAATTAAAAAATATATAAGTTACGAGAAATGACAAGAAATAATTGAAATTAAACATTGGAAATGAAACAAGTTATTTTTGTTTCAAAGAAAAAGAAATTTTGAATATAGATATACGATCAGCACCTGTATGTATTTTTTAATAATTTATCAAAGGTTTATATAGTTGTCTAGTCCTTTTATGTTTCCGGTGAGAGAGTTCCAGAGGCCAGTAGCAGCAGAATGTTTTTTTTTACAGTCATGGTATTTAAAGGTAGCAATAATAATAAGGCTATTACTTCTTTGAAAAACATTGAAAAATAAGCTTTTTGGAAAAGAAAGTTGTAGGAGTTTTCATATGAATAAGTTTAAATAAAAAGGTTTCGGTTACTTGTTAAAAGGCATATTGAAACTATTGATTACTACCAGCTTAGACAGATACATGATCGAATCGAAACGACACAAGCCGTAGAAAAAATGAACAACGCTGTTAAACGCTACTTTGAAATTAACGTTTACTAGCACTATCCGAATAGCAAAAAATAGGATTACCATAGAAAAAGTAAGATCAAGCGATTTTGCAATAATTATTTTAACAAAAGGACTGATTAAAAATGACACCAAGATATCTCCCAGCTTTAACGTTATTTAATATTTTGTCATCAAATTCAGCATTTGGAAGGTTAGTCTCGTCAACAATTGAGTTATTAATTTCAATTGCTTGGCATTTATTTCTATTGAGTTCAATATGCTTGTTCTTAAACCAATTTCCCATATATATATAAGATCTTCATTCATTCTAGTCGTTACATCTTCCACCATACAAATTCTGTAGCTTAAGTGCACTTATACATCATCTGCGTACATATGTTATGTACCTTAGACAGTACTAATACATCGAAGATAAGTCATTGTTCAACATCGTAAACAAAAGTGGAACCAATATTGATCCATCCACTAGTAATTGACAAACTGAAAAAATGTCTGTGTATCGTTAATGAGACTGTCTTCGAGTTTCGGCTGAACACACTTTTGGTAAAGGAATTAGTAAACTTCATTAAATTCGAGATAAGCTCTGAGAAAAATAACAAAAATCGGTGAATGATTAGCCATGGAGGCAAAAATCCCACAACTTATTTCCTTTACTCTTATACCGTGGTGGCAGACATGCTTCCAGGCATTTATATTAATATGAATAATACAACAACACTTAAGTGCCTTTTGCTCTTCCTAGTTTAATTTATACATTAAAAAAAAGTACACCATATTGATAAAAAGTTCACCAAGCAGATGAAAAATTTTTCAATTTTAGTCAAGTGAACTTTTCATAAATAACATGAAACACTGTTCACATTGGGTGCGGAAGGCGTGGGCGGTGTGGGCAACCGCCCACGGCCTCATAGATAAAAAAGACTCTCAACAAGTACCGAGTACCAAGATAGCTGAACTTCCTGCCAAAGTTTGTCCAAATTTGAACTACCGGATCTATTAATTGCTTTATCAACATTATCCCACAAGTTCTCAGAATTGCTTTAAACTTGGTATATAGAGTTTTTTAGGTATTGTACAGAGGGGAAATTGAAATTTTTTTATAGCTCCAAAAATAACGGTGCCTGCCATATAACCGTTACGTTCAAACCTATTTTTCTCGGAAACGGCTGTAACGATTTTGATTTAAAAAAATCAGCTTTTTAGGTAGGACCAATTATATGGTTGAAAAAACAATTTTTTAAAATGTCTTAAAACGGTACTTTCCATAGGAAGTTTTTTTTGCTTTTCCCTATTTTTAAAAGCATTTAATTTTTTTTTTTAAATTAGATTTTGAAAACTGCTTATTATTTTTTTCAAAAATTATAGTTATATGTATTTGCTTATATTCGCAAAGAATATTTACATATTATTTTTGTGTTTGTGGACTGTAAGGATTAAAGCCAATTAAAATATTTTGTGACCTATAGTCCAAAATGCGTTTAGCATCTAACTGATGAGCCCAAACGCATATATGTATTTGCCGAAACTCATATATGTATTTGCTGAAAACCTATGATTTGGCGTTTTTGATTTTTTTTTTTTAAATGTTTTCAAAAAGTTAAAAAAAAAAAACATTTTTCTCACAAACCTTTCCACAGATTTTTAAATTTTTTTTCTCATAAATTCAAATTTATCCAAGAAATAAAATGGCGTACTTTTTTTCGAAGTAAAAATAGATTAAGTTTTTATTTCAGAATTTTGAATTATTGTTAATTCAGCCGATTTAATCGTTTGCTTTTGAGTTTATATTATTAAATATTTAAGATTGTCATACCAATATTTTTTAGAAAAAATTAAAGAAATTTTTGAGTATATGTATACAAAATTAAGTGAAAAACGCCTTTAAAAATATATTTAGATTTTTAATAGAAATCTTTAGCATACGATGTGATCGAACACAAGAGCAAGTTCGTGCGATCCAGTTGTGCATTTTATTTTCTATCGATCAAACTGACCAATTTTGATCTTTTGAAATATTATGCCCCTTTGCTAACTGCAACAGATGACGTGACAAATTGCGTTTGGAGACATGTGATTTGGCAATTCTTCCACATAATTGGTTTTAAGGAGGTGATTTTTAATTGTGCTAAGAAACACGTTTACACCAAGATCTTTTTCTTTTGCTTATTTAATTATTTTTGAACACTTCCAGTTTCTTGACGATAGTTTAGAGTATTAACAACATTCTTCCTCGAAATTGTTAATTTTCCATCTATTGAAGAATTTGAGTAACCTTAATTTTTAAAATCCAGAACTACATATTAACAATTCAAATTTTGCCTATTTTATTAAAAAAAACTTTTAAAGTGCTTAAAATATTTACCAAAAATGTATTATGTTTACAGCAATATGTGCTATTTAAATTGTCTTCACTTGAATGTACCTTACTTATCTTCTGACTTACATTTGACTTTGTTTATTAGATAAATTGAAGAGAAGTAATATCCCGTTTCTTTGCACTCAAAAGCCACAACAAAAGACTAAGCCTTAATCAAATTTCTAAAAACAAAACTGTGCTATTTATTTTGTCGCCACTGTATATTGTATTATATGTATTACGTTAGTGAAATATTAAAGTATGTACAAATGAGGTAGGTATGCATTATATTCATCCAATTTTTATTCGAATTAGTCCCCTTCTGATATGTTAATTACTTATCCATATTATTATTGTTTTTGTTTTGTATCAGATTACAGATAGACTATTGGCGAGTTCTTCAAAATTGATCAATCATGTCAGTTTTATATTCACCGCCAGAGGGCCTCGCGAAATGTACCTTGCCCACAAAAATTTTATGTCTTGCGCCTCCATTGACTGTTCATCATTATCATGAAAATTTTAACTGATGAAACTTGTTCATCAATCATCAATTTTGTTTATCAATAAGATGAACCGAACTTCTTCTCCGTTTTGGAGAACGTGATCATCAAAATAATCATTATTGATGATTGCATTCTTTAATATGAGGAAATATTTCCTTAACTTCGGAAAATAATTCAATATATTGATGATTACATTCAGCGATATGATATAGAAATTCATCATTTTTATGATTATACTCATAAATATGATAAATTATTTTCATCCATTCATGAATAAATTCATCATTTTAATGATTGCATCCGTAAATATGATACAAATTCAAATTACGACTAATTTGCTGAATATAAATTTGAATCATATTTTCATCAATATGATGAATCAGTTCATCTATAAGATGATTGCTTACATCGACTTGTATTCCCCATGATAAAATCTGAATTCCTTTTTTTTATGTTCAAATTTAGAAAGATGATTTAAATTCAAATCATGTTCAAATAAAATCAATATGATATATTCATCATCAAAAAGTGACAAAGTTCATGTTTACATCATATTGATTAAAAGTTTTCATGAAATGATGAACATTTCTCAGAAAATATTTCCTAAAGATTTCTGAAAATCTTGAAAAAATAGTTCATTAATGCACTTTCATCATATTGAAGACCAGTTCATCTTTCATCATTAAGTTTTTTGGTCAATATGATGGAAGGTACATCAATATGATGAATTTCAGTGGATGAACGTAATTCCTTAATAATGATGATAGCTTTTTTTTTCAGCGTACTTTCCTAAAATTGTGATCCTCGTTACACTCCTCAATTTAACACTAAATGACATTTCTCTAGCATTTAATTACCCAAATACAGTCAAAAAGCGAAAAGTGAAATATAGCCCCAATTTTTGAATGATGAATGCTTACGAACTCTAGAATATGTTTGAGGTGATTGTTCTCAATCTTTTTTTATCACATTTCAGTTTTTAAAAAATTGTTCCGGTCAGGAACTAATTTCACTGAAATAAATACCTACTTATACACTTAAACCTTAATTAGCAGTCAGATCTTTAAAGGAAAAAAAATGAATGCAATAAATTAATTTCCCTACAAACTAAAAGCCATCCCAACAATAAAATGGCACTAAATTTTTCGTCCCGCACTTACAAAGCACACAGTGTTTTTTTCATTAAAAATACTTCCTGACACGAAACAACAAAAAGAATCCTGTCCTGAGTTGCGAGACCGAAGTGTTGATATTGAATTCTTTTCACAAGTTCCAAAGTCTTTACAAACTTGGCAACAGAAGGTCTATTCTGTCATCACAGTTGGGGCTAGTTATTGAATTTGTCCCTGTTGTATACCATCAGTGTGCAATGTTTTCGCTTTAGTCATAGTCATCCGCATTCCCCAATTTTGTCTTATCGTCGTCGTCGCCGGAGTCCTTGTCGTTGGTCGCCCAGCTCGAATCCTTCTTTTTCTACTTTAAAACCATCATAGACCAGAATTAAGGTTCTATCTCTCTCCATTCAGTATACGAGTACAATATACCCAACTCTCAACAAACGAACCCAATCGAACTCATAACACCGAAGAAATACAACTTAAGTTCATGTCGTGCAGATACCAATTGAATTCTTGAACTTTTCTTCTTACTTTCCAAAAAGTTCATGAAATGGTTTTCTATATTGAAGTTTCAGGATCAAGTTTGAGGAAGACGAAGACGAAAACGATTTTCGATTTTATATTTTTTGTTGTTGCCCTGTCGCAGTTTGGATTTTGTTGTGTCGTTACAAGTTGAAATTTTAAGGTTCTTCTTGTTTTTAATGGATACCCTACCTATAATTAAGATAAGCATTGCTTTTCTTTAACCTGGCAACATCTGCAAAGGTGTCATCGGAGCCTTACTTCTTTGAATGAACATGAAATTATAATAAGTGCGAAGCTTGATCCTCGTGGGAATCAAAGTTGTTTTTTTTTATTAGAAAACTTTATCAAAGCCTCACACGTCTCCATAGACTTTGTACATAGGATATTAAGTTGGTATGGTACTTTTAGTGGATTCGTTTCATTTGAGTTTCGCAGTAATTTGTGAAATAAAAGTTTGGCTATGCAGTTACCACCATCCTTACAAAATGGACGTTATCCTTGTCGTTAAATTTTTATGACTCATATGGAGATGGACGGGTATTTACATACATAAGGTTCTATCTGTATCTACATATTTTGAGGCCAAAATATTTTATGTATAGTTTTAAGTACCTACCAACCAGTGCATTATAGTTGCCTGGTATAATTACTTTTGTGAATAGGTTTAAATTTGTATCTCACAGGGTGTTTTTTATTTATGCATTAAATAATTAGGAGAATCGCTTAAAGTAAGGTAACGAAATCTATGTATAATATGTACTGAAATATAACATCTGAAGAACTGCTTCTCATCTCCTCTGGATTATGTAATTATAATAAATATTCGACAATTAAGGCGTTAATAGAAACGCACAGACGCTTTACCGCAGAATATGCAGTTCAACGGCATTACCAATAGTAATACTTTATGTTAAAATAAAACCCATACAAGTTTAATTTTACGTATATTGATTGCAGTCAAAAAATTAAACTAAGTACTTAAATTGAAATTTAAATAGGGACAATGTTAAAATAACAACAAGGTTCGAATAATTACTGTGATCATCTCGAAATCGCAGATACTCGTGCGATGCTACAGACTTTCTATTGCTCAGGAATTTAATGACATCATCTATCCACTTACGAGACGTACGATAAGTGCCCGAAGTACGACGTTAAGATTGTTCTTGGCGACTTTAACGCCCAGATCGGAAAAGAGGGTATCTTTGGTTCGATGGTCGGAGGACACAGCCTGCACGACGAAACTTCTGAAAACGGGCTTAAGCTGATCGTCTTTGCGGCGGGGAGAAATATCACCTTAGCAAGCACTCGATTCCCCCATCTCAATATACACAAGGGAACTTGGAAGTCTCCAGATCAAGGCACTTTTAACCAAATTGATCATGTCGCGATAGACGCCAGGCATTCATCCAGTATCCTGGCTGTCCGAATTTTCCGAGGGGCCAACATCGGATCACTACCTGGTAGTATCTAGAGTCCGGATGCGGATATCGTTGGCACCTCAGCGAAGAGAGGATATTAGGAGAAAGTTCAATGTCGGTAAAATTTTATCGCGAGAGACTGCCACAACTTTTGCTGACCGCGTCGCCCTCAATATCTCGGAAAACGCACCAGCAGCACCAACTATAGAAGAACAGTGGAATCATTGCCATTGGTGGGTTTCAATCGACAACCAAAGCGAAACCTCTGGTTCGATGAGGAGAGTCGGTAGGCACATGCAGCCAAGGACGAAGCCTATGAGTCAATGCTGCAAGCTAGGACCAGAACTGGTGAGAGAGCAGCCCGCGAGGTCTATGTGCAAAAAAGAAGAGAGGAACACCGACTCCTAAGAAGGAAGAAGAGGGAGCACGAACAGCAAGCGGTTGAGTCTATTGAGGCATGCTACATCAGAGGTAACGCTCGGAAGTTCTATCAAAGGGTGAAACGATCTACCCAAGGATTCCATTCCAAAATGGGAATGTCGTTGGAGATACGCAGACGGTGCTGTGAATTTGGAAGGAACAGTTTTTTTTTGCTATGCAGAACAACCCATTGAATTTGGACGATGATGTCCAAAATATCCTTCCACCCGACCTAGAAGAAGTAAGAACAGCGATATCCAAACTTGAGTCGCACAACGCCGCGGGTTCAAATGGCCTGCCAGATGAACTGTTTAAGGCAGCGGGAGATGACTTGGTCAGGAGCATACACCAACCCATTTCTAGAATCTGGTCGGAGGAAAATATGCCCAATGAATGGAAGCTCAGCATAGTGTGCCCTATTCTTAAAAAAGGAGATGCTCTGAACTGCGCCAACTACAGAGGTATAAGTCTCCTCAACAAAATTATGTCGGCTATTTTGTGTAACCGCCTAGAACCTTTTACCAACGACCTGATCGGATTTTATCAGTGTGGCTTTAGGCGAGCAAAATCAATTAACGATCAGATTTTCACACTCCGGCTGATCCTGGAAAAAACCCAAGATTTCAAAGTCGATACACACCATGTCTTCATCGACTTTAAAACCGCCTATGATAGCGTTGATAGAGACGAGTTATACAGAGCCTTGTCACTCACATCTCGGGATCCCTGCCAAACTTGTCCGCTTGTGCAGAATGACAATGAAGGAATCTCGCTGCTCCGTCAGAGTCGGTAAGAACTTCACCGACTACTTTGATGTCGAGAAAGGTTTGAGACAGTTTGATGCGCTATCATGCAATCTCTTTAACATCGTGCTGGAAGCAATTGTGCGCAACTCAAATGTCAACACCAGAGGCACAATTTTTCAAAAGTCCGTTCAACTCCTTGCTTATGCTGATGACATTGCCATCATAGGCAGAACAAAGCGAGCTGTCAGTGGAGCATTTGCAAGTTTTGAAGCGGAAGCGGCGAAGATGGGTTTGACTGTTAACGAGACGGGCTTAGAAAGCATTTGAGTAATAAAGCCCTCTCTCAAAGAACCATGGAGACCCTATATAAAACTTTAATCATCCCAGTCGTGCTGTATGGGGCAGAGGCATGGACACTGACAAAATCGCATGAAAACTAGCTGGGTTGCTTTGAGAGAAAGATTCTTCGAGTTATGTTTGGCCCAGTGTGCATCGGTGGTGAGTGGAGAAGAAGATTTAGCGATGAACTTTACGGGCTCTACAGCGATATCAACCTGGTCAAAAAGCTGAAAATACAGCGACTGAGATGGCTAGGTCACGTGGAGCGTATGCACATCGACGCACCAGCCCGACAAGTTTTCATATCCAACCCCGGTGGACATCGCGACAGAGGAAGGCCTTATCTTAGGTGGCGCGATCAAGTGGTGAACGACCTCAACCAACTTGGTGTGCGTAACTGGTGGCACCTAGCTAGGGACCGGGCTAGCTAGAGAGGTTTGCTGGTTGAGGCCGTGATCCATTCTGGATTGTAAGCGCCATCTATAGTAATGTAAAGTAAGTATCTACCCACCTACAAAATTTCACTATAAACCGTTTAGTCGTTGAGGCGTAAGAGCGGAACAAACACCCAAGTATATTTTTTTTTTCATATTATCATAATATTATTTCATACCAATCAAATTTGATGCAAATCCGTGTGCTTTTAGGCGTCTTGTGAATAAAAGATTTGTTGGTTATTTGTAGAATGAGCTCTATGCAAAATTAAAACTAACCAATCGCACGGGAACCATACATTTCACTGGAATAAAAAGAATCCTGTGTGCTATTCCAGACTGTAATCTATCTCTGCGCCAAATTTGATCTAGATCCGTTCAGCTGTTCCGGAGTTATTGAGCAAAAAACATCCATGCATCCCACCCATCCATCGAAACTTTTACATTTATAATAATAGTAAGACGTTATATTAGTAAGATTAGAAGGATGAAGGAAGTAGGATTAATATGTGATCTTTTTAAATCAACTTAAACATGTTTGGAATGAATGACACTGCCAAGTTATTTGAAAAGTGAATATTATGGTATTAAAGCGATATTCCAACAAGTCCATATCGAACCTTTCAATTTAGCCATGTCCATTGTCAAATAAGTATCTGATATTTTTCCCTGGGTGATGGGATCAATTCAAACACTTTATTTTTGAAAACAACGATGTTTGAACATTACAATATAGGTATAGAGGATTCAGTAGACAGGAAGTAGTTTAAGACTGAAAATTTTAAAAACTCCAAGTAATTTTAATATTAGTGCTGATGGGTTAAACGGAAACTAGACGATAGCTTTCAGTGAAACGAAAAGACTCAGTTGAAATCCTTAGAATTCTCGAAATCATAACATTCTTGCTTTTGAACTTTCCTGTGACTATAGTTGCTTAAATTGCCTTGTTATTGTTAATATCGAGCATAGTTTGAGATGGTCAACTGATAAAATCAATGGAATATTATCGTCCGTTCTTTTTTTTCCTTGCAAAACCGGCTCGATTGTAAAGTAAGTATTGTTAATGTTATTTCTGCTTTCAATGTTATGAATTGCGAAAAATAAGGCCACCGAAACGTCAACATAACAAAAAAAGTTATTAAGTTTATCTGAAATTAACCGTTCAACGGATTTAGATCAACATTTTGGCACAGGCTGTACCTCAAATTTGAAATAATACTGCGTACTAAAATTTTGGGAAAAATATTTTTTTTCAAAGTTCAATATATCAAAAAATCGATACACGATTTTTTTTGGGAAATATGTTTTAAAATTAAGAATATTAAATACTTTAAATTGCCATTAAAATGTTCTTTTATAAATAAGTGATGTGATCGAACATACGAGCAACTACGTGCGTTCCTGTCGTGTATTTTATTTTATTTAAATTTTTGTAAAAAAATTTTTTCGTGGAGATTTCAAATATATCTTTTATATTTAAATTTGTTCGCAGAAAAAGAACATTGAAAAAAATCAGTCAAGTCATTTGAATTATACAGTTCATGCAGGATATTTTGAAGGATGATTTTTGTGGTCAATCTTACAACAAAAATGTATGGGGGACAAATTCTGTCTCGCCCAACTCTCTGAAGCGGGCTGGGCAAAATGTTTGAAAAATTCTCTTAAAATTATTTAGACCCACATATAGATTTTGAGATTATGTGTAATAGCTTTTCCGGAAGCTATATTATACATTTAATTTAAACATTTTTAAAAGTTGCTTTTTTTTTAATTTTGCATGCCACTTTTTTTTTATTTTTTTTTAAATATTCAACCTTTCTTAGTTTTCGAATTGTGATACATAAATTTGATAAAATTCCTCCAACGGATTTACGGAGCGTTCATTATGTACAATTTTGATTATAATTTTCTTATTATTCTTATTATAGTAAGACCGAAAAACGGCAGACAGAATACAGAGTAATTATTTTTAGTATTTTCAAGTGCACGTTGAAATCTATTTATAAGTGGTCATAAAGGGTGTTTCAGTAAATTGGTGCTTGAAATCTGCTTTAAAAATACGTTTTGTACCTAGCTGTGTCCAGGTTTTGTAGGTATTAATTCACACTTCTGGTAGAGAGTTATGGAAGAAAATTGTTATATTTTATTTAACTTTAAAAAAAGAAAAAAAAATAACTGGATATGTAGTGCTATGTTTGTATATTTTGTTATCCCGAAAAATGTAACAACACCAATAATTTTGGTACTTCTATTGTGAACCCAAACTATACATTTTTTCGTGATTTTGTTTTCCTTACCCAATTATTTACTTATATGTAATATGTAACGAAGTACTTAATTTATGTGATCAAACTAATTTTAAAAAATCTTCTCTTATTCTATAACACCCTATACATCACAAAGCTCTTGAAAAATAATTGCATACAATAGTTGAACTAAAAAAAAATCCAACTGAATTATTCTAGCAATGGATAAGCTTTTCATAATTAATGTTAAAGTTACAGGGACAATGTCTCGTAAACAAGGTTCACAAGGTTTATTGTGGGTATGGGTAAGGCACATACCTTTGTACCGTATGAGTATGGACACGGATATGCGCATATGAATGGTTACGGATATAGATGGAATGAGCTTATTAAGGCATTAGTACTCTCTCTCTCTACTCTATGTGAAATTGATATAAAAAATTCAAACTAAATATCCCTGTTCAAATGGATTGAAAGGAAGACTTCGCTTACTCCAATTTTTTCCGGAGATGTATTAGTTGATTTAGGTATGTCGGATGGGGTAATTGTGAAAAAATGTATATAAATTCCTTTAACGGGGAAAAATTACATGTGTACCACGCCACGACTGAATCGGGCACAAGAGGAATAGCTGATCGCTCGCCCAGCATTTGATCTTCTGCAAAAGATTTCTATTAAAAATATAAATATACATATTTTTAAGGTCGTTTTTTATTTAATTTTTTATGTATATAAAATTTCTTCAATTAAAAAAACAAATTGGTATGCCATCTTCAATATTTAATAATATAAAGATTAAATCGACTTAATCAAAGAAAAAATAATTCAAAATTCTGAAATAAATACTTAAACTAATGTTAGCTAAAAAAAAGTACGCCATTTTATTTCCTGGATAATATTAAATTTATGAGAAAAAAAAATTTTTTTAAATGTGGAGCGGTTTTTGAGAAATATAGTTTTTCTTAGAACTTTTTGAAAACATTTTTCAAAAAAAAATTAAAAAACGCCAATTCATAGATATTCAGCAAATACAAATAACTATAGTTTTTGAAGAAAAAAATATAAATTTAGATTTTTGTACATGCTTTTAAAAATACATTATATTAATTTAAAATATTGGTACGTAGTATAAATTGGGCAGCCTAAACCTATATATACGTATGTGTGAAATTTCGAAAGAATCGGTTAAGCCGTATATGAGATAGTCGAAAGCAAAAAAAAAACGGTCCTATGCGAGTACCGTTTCTAGACATTTTGTTAAATTTTTTTTCAATAATATAATCGGTCGTATACCTAAAAAGCTGCACTGGTCTAGCTAAACTAGACGACATCAGGCGACACTTTGGTTTTTCTCGTCTCGGTTTCGTCAAAATAGAAAAATTAAAGTCTTGTTTCGATGTCGGTCTCGCCTAACCAAGTCTCGTCTCTATCTTGGTGTCGCTCTTTTCTCTTGCAGTCTCGTCTCGGTCATGGTGTCATCCTTAGTCTAAGTTTCATTCGTGTTTTTTGTTAGTAAAAAGATGTAATATTTTAAGATGTAAGATAATACGCGTGATCAGATTGAAAAAAATAGAGTACGGTATCTCAGCAGTTTCTTGGTAATTTCGAATTTTCTGAGGAAAAATTTTAATTTCGTATAGGTTTTTTAATCAATTTAAATCGGAGCTATCCTTCAATGGATTTCGACAGTGCATGGCTTGGCAGGTAGGCAACACACTATATTTCGACGTTTGGATACATTTTTTTTTTCAAATGTCGCTTAAGAGTAGTCAAGTCTGAAAAATGAGTGATTTCTATTCCAACGACATGCATACCTAAATTGTACGTATTTTCCCCTGGATTTTCGAAGTGCATTATATATAGATAATGTGGTTTGATATTTTAATGCGCATAGAATATTTCGCAAAAAAAAATTGAGAATGTTATAAAAATCGAACATGAGTACGAAAAAATAATAAAATAAAAAAATATTCCTTCTAGTGAAAATCGAAACCCAACCACCGAGACCGAAAAGAATAGCGAGAGTTTCGGCGAATTTCGGTACCAAAAATGCAATTTCGTCTCGGTCTCGTCTCTGGTGCTTTTAAAGTAGTCTGGTCTCGGAGACCGTTGTCAGCCCTAATTGTTGAAGGACTTACTCCGTAGACACTAAAACCAAAATCGAACTAAATCGTTATTTTTTTTTCATTATTTATGGCCTATTGAGGAACCACAAAGCATTACTACGAAAACCATACTTCCGGTCATTAAGGTGCTTCAAATCTTCCTTCAAGATATATATTTCTTTAGGTAATGATTTATAAAAGTTCTTGGTTCAAAAATAGCGTAGGTTTCCCACATTCCTGCAAACTTAAGTGATTTAAAGTTGTTAGTCACTAGGACTTAAAATATATAAAATTCTTAAATTCTTAATAGCTAAAGGTTATTATTTAAAAGTTTTTCGAAGCCATTTATCTCATACCTAAGAAAGGTATTTCCTTAAGTTATTTGAAAGGTAAGATTCTTTTCACCCTTTTTTTTGCGGCTTTTCCCATGTTTGCTTTCCTTGATGAATTTAAGGACATAATATATTACATCCAACCGTGCAATATATTTCAACTGAATACTGTATGTACTACATATACTCGAAAAAGGGAGCATCTGAATAATAGGCAGCACGCAAAACTGAAATTTTTTTTATATACGAGCATAGGCTTTGAAATTTTGCGGCTCACTAAGCAGCAAAGTGAATCAATTCCATTGGGATTGATCCTTTTTTTATATTTATTGATGCATTCTACTCTTTTAATAAAATAAAAAGTGTTCGCATATCGATTGAAAGAATACCCCACCCCACCCATGAACCTATCACTTTTTGCCGGTGCTGCCATTTGTATCTCAATAACAATATCACTTACCGTATTTTATTTTATTTTTACCGTTGTGCTTCCTTTATTCCAGCCAAAAACCGGAACAGCTTCTGAAATCATGTCTAACTTTTCAGCACCTGTCAGAAGAAGCACAGCCCAGCAAGAATTGGTAATTGTATTAGGTAGCAAGTTGAATTGTACAAAAATGTCTTAATACCTCACTCCATCCCTCATCTATATATGAAAGAGTAGGAACTGTATTTATTGATATCTACTAACACACCTTCATTGCTTCTGTTTCGGTTGGCATTTGGCATAGGTAAGATATTTCTCAAGAACGATATTTTTTTTTTGCTAAAATGCCTAGGTTCCCAAAGAAAATTCATTTAAATAAGTGCTACCCTTCGAAATCTCTCCAATTTTACAACCTAGCGATATAAGTATTAAGATATAAGGGAGGACTACAGCAACAAAACCTATCTTCTTCGTAGGTTTTGCAATCCAATTAAATCAAACTGGGAAATCAATTTTGGGCCATGTGCTCGAATCCTGTCGTTTCAGTTAAACTTATACCTATATGACTGCAGATGGAAATAAGAAAGAACATATGGCAGGCATGGATGAGAGGGGTATTTTATTGTTTTAATAAGATTTTTTTCTCATTTGGCAGTGTTGTAAAATCAACATATTACACACCGACAAGGAAACGTCGACGTTACGTTACGTAATAACATATATTTCCAAACCTGTTTGAATTTTTCAAAGAGAAAATTTACAGTTTTTTTCAAATTTTTGATTTCAAATTATGTTGGTAGTTGGTACGTAATTTAGATATCTTATGGATATGTTGGGTTAGTGGATATACAATTCATATAGGTATTTAAATTGTAAATCATACTGAATACCGTAGTACCTTTCTAATACGCCATATTTATTGGTTGATGTTTACCGACTTTAATAAAATTTGCAGCGATTACATACTGCAAGTTATATTTTTCTAGGGGAATTTGGTCAAATTCATGCACCTAGAAAAATGTTATGTCCGTGGTCTGGCCAGTAATTATCTTGAAGAAAACTCAAACAACAAATTAATATTATTTTTGTTTTTGTGGACTGTGTGGACTGACTGATGAGTCCAACTGTAGTACCTGGGCGATACGCACCTTGGACTACAGGTCATAAAGGTATTCAATTTGGCTTTAATACACACAGTCCACAAAAACAAAAAACAAAATAATATTAATTTGTTGTTTGAGTTTTTTCAGAATACATACTGAATACCAACATTTTCGAAAAATTAATTTGTGGATTTTTGAAAAAAAAAAAAAAAATTTAATATTTCGAAGAGCGTTGATTGACTTTTTTTAGAAGAAAATAAAAAAAAAAAAACTTAAAAAATATATTTTTTGTTTCTATTTAGAGAATCTTGTGCTGCCTTCTTGGAGTAAGAAAATTTGGATTTGCATACGCAGATTATAATCAATGATTTCAACGGCGGCAGCGTTAACATGGAAAATGCATCAAGGGCCCTCTTCATCGTTTAGCTCGATACGAATCCTGATTACAACTAATCGTAGTTCAAATTATTTATTGGAAACTAGATGACCCGGTGAACTTCGTATTATATTAAATAAAATGCACTACTGGAGCGCACGAACTTGCTCTTATGTTCGATCACATCGTATGCAAAAGATTTCTATTTAAAACCTAAATATATTTTTAAAGTCATTTTTTTACTTTATTTTTTATACACAAAGTTTCCTTAATTTTTTTTCTAAAAAAATGGTATGACAATCTTAAATATTTAATAATATAAACTTAAAAACAAAAAATTAAATCGGATTAATCAAATAAAAAATAATTCAAAATTCTGAAATAAATACTTAAACTAATTTGAGCTCAAAAAAAAGTACGCCATTTTATTTCTTGGATAAATTTGAATTTATGAGAACATTTTTTTTTAAATCTGTGGAGCGGTTTTTGAAAAAAAGTTTTTTTTAAACTTTTTGAAAAGAAATTTAAAAAAAAATTCAAAAACCCCAATTAAGAGGTATTCAGCAAATACATTAGGGGTATTCACGATTCGCTGTATCTGGTCTTGTATCATTGTAAAAGTGTAATGGTGTAGCATTTTTTTGCACTACAACAACAAAATATACTGAATGTCAAAACAGAAAAATACAAGGGTGTAAGATTTTTTAAACACAAACTTAAGCCTTCTTCACAACAAATGTGAAACAGATTTTGACTTTGCTTCAGTGTTGCTACAGATTAGTAAAGGTGTGTTCACAGTCTGTTGTAAAAAAATGGAATTTTACAATTTTACAAGACTTGGTACACCAGATCGTGAATACCCCTATTATAGAGCAGTTTTCAAAATATAATTTTTTAAATTTTTTTCTTAAAAATGATTTTATATATACAAAAAAATATTTAAAAAAAATATTAGAACGCAGTATTAATTGAGCAACCTAAGGCTATATACGAGTACGTGTGAAATTTCGAAAGAATCGGGTAAGCCATTTATTTTTTTATAATAATTTACATGCACTCAAGGGATTATAACGTTACCCTTTATATGATTTTTAACACAGCGCGGGCGTGAGAGTGAGAAGATATGGAAGAATAGGAAAGATGTGTTGCACGATGTTCTTAGACTAGAGCGGGTTGTTGTCTCAAATTTATCTCCAGGGATTGCGGCTGTACTAAAGCGGAACATTTAGCGTGTTCTATTTATCTACTCGTATGTGTCTTAATTCGCATTATTTTATTTATTTCGTTGTCCTATTGTATGGGTGTATGTTTACTCAATCACATGCTGTTAGTGTTATGCCTAAACAGCATGGATGAGCAAACCAGCAACTCATTTTATGACAACTTTAGATTTAGTTTTTAATAAAAAATAAGACGACATACACAACGGCAGGAATCGAACCTGCGACCACGAGGTTGACAGGCGAGCACACATCTATCGCGCCACGGCCATCCCCATGAGATAGTCGAAACCAAAAAAACGGTCCTCTGAAAAGTACCGTTTTTAGACATTTAAATTTTTTTTTCCAACCATATGATCGGTCGTATCTAAAAAGCTGCAGAGATTTTTTTAAATCAAAATCGTTAGAGCCATTTCCGAGAAAAATAGGCTTTAACATAACGGTTATATGGCAGGTACCGTTATTGTTTGAACTAAAAAAAATGTTCAATTTCCCCTCTGCACAATACCTAAAAAAACTCCATAGACCAAGTTTGAAGCAATTCGGCCCACCTGTTTGGGCTGTAGGTTTCTATACGTACATAGACTGATAGACTGACAGCCAGACATACAGGCGGACAGAATTTTTATACCATCTTTTTTCGTCTTCGCTATCATCGCTATCATATTTGATTGTTATCTCAAAACTTTTTTTTCGACGAATGCATAACTAGCCTTATAGTACCTATAATGGCAAGTAAAAATGGTTTTTCGATTAAAAAAAGAGACTGATTAACGAGTAATACTGTTCATCACTCAGTTCTTATAATTAATGCAAAGCAATGATTGCTACTAAACAAAATCTTTACCAATCACTTTCTTAACAATACCTATTTTAATATGTGATAATATTGAGCGCAATACAATTAAGTCGCAGCAACGCGCCGCCAGATCTGCTAGTATTTTATATCAAAATATATACTTAAAGAAAAGATACAATAAATATAATGATAATAATCTGTACATAAACATACATAAAAGAAAAGATACAATAAATATAATGATAATAATCTGTACATAAACAATCAATAGATATGTCCACGAAAATTCGATAATTTCCAATGAAACACGCGAGAAATACATTTAAACTAACTCAAGACAATGCGTTTTTGAAAACTTGCTTGCTCATTACCCACAAATTGCTATTTTTTAGTTAGATCAATTTCATTATAAGTGTGTTAAATAACGGGTGATTTTTTTGCTACTTGGTTTTTGACGTTTATATTTTTGACAGATCACACATGACAATTTCCCCGAACATTTGACATTTCGATTCAGTATTGTTTGCCATTTCATCATGAATAGACTTACGCCTGAACAACGTTTGCAAATTATTGAAATTTATTATCAAAATTCGTGCTCTGTGAAAAATGTGTTTCGCAAGCTACGTCAGTTTTTTTTCCGCTCATTTTTGGCTAAATGGATACGTGAATAAGCAGAATTGCCGTATTTGGAGTGAAGAGCAGCCAGAGGCAATTCAGCAGCTACCAATGCATCCCGCCAAATGCACTGTTTGGTGCGGTTTATGGGCAGGCGGCATCATCGGGCCGTACTTCTTCAAGGACGATGAAGGCCGCAGGGTTACGGTCAATGGAGAAAGGTACCGTTCGATGATAACAGATTTTTTTTTGCCGAAAATGCAAGAATTGAACTCGGTCGACATGTGGTTCCAACAGGACGGTGCCACATGCCACACTGCACGCGAAACCATGCATCAGTTGAGAGGCGAATTTGGTGAGCAGTTGATCTCACGTTTTGGCGCAGTCAATTGGCCACCAAGATCATGTGATTTGACCCCGTTAAGACTATTTTGTGTCGGGCTATGTTAAGTCTATTGTCTATGGGGACAAGCCAAACACGATTGCTGCCTTGGAAGCCAACATTGAACGCGTCATTGGTGAGATTCCGGCCGAAATGTGTGGAAAATTTTGCCAAAATTGGACCTTCAGAATGGACCACCTGAAGCGTAGCCGCTGGCAACATTTAAGTGAAATTATTTTTAAAAAGTAAATGGCAGAAATTGATTTATCGGTCCAAATAAAAATTTCATTCACTTTTTACAAGTTTCTGTGTTTTTTTGAATTTTCAAAAACCAAGCTCTTAAAATATCACCGTTTATAAGATGAGATGAGTTACAAAAGTTATTAAGGGCATTTATGACGTTCAGGCAAACTAATTGACATATGTAGTTTGTATATTGATTTTAGTCCTTTAACTCCACGTTTTTTTTTTAAATCATTTAAGCTACGGAATTTCGGGCGTGCTAAAAAATAAGGTGCTTCGGGATATTTTTTTTTTGAATGAATCCCAAACTAAACAAAGAATTTATATACAACTTTTGATTATCTGGAAAATTTTGAAAATTAATATTGCAGTTTTAAGTTGTGATCTATTTTTTAGGTTCCGTGTGATTGCTTACATGACATATATTTTTTGTATTTAACCATGTTGTACATATATAAAATATACACACTTATGATTGAGTAGTCTTGCATAAAGGATAACGAACAACTGCGAATAATAATACACTTTAATTAAAAATTGAATGCCTGCTTATGCCCAACTTATGCTCGAAAGGATATATGTGATGTGTGTTTATGTAGGGACAAAAAATTGAATATTATTCCCTTATATTTGTAACATACTCGTATTATGTTCATAATACAAATTTCACCCGCATGTTAGTAAATCTGTCGTAAGCATTCATTTGTTTTGCTAAGCAAAAAGAGCAATGCAATCTGCAACTTTGTGTGTGGGTTAGTGATGGGGGCTATATGGTTGCTTACTGTATGTCACTGGTATAAATATCCTTTGCATGGAATACAATTCGCCATTGGGCTCCAGCCCATCATCCTTTCTCATGCCAAAACCTATCTTAGCGACCCGCAAACACTTTGTTCTGCTGCCGTTACAGATAGGTTCTGTGATTGCAAGAATGAAACGAACACCCCCTTCCCCATCAGACTCTGCCTCAGCCACAGCCTCAGTCATCAACATCCCATCCACGATCCACATATTCCAGATCTGAACCGAACCAAACCAAAACTGAACATAGGGGATTTGTGCCAGTGCTGTGACTCCTGTCAGCATTTACTAAATGAAAGGCGGGATTACGCCCCCATCGGGGGACACTAACTGAGGCAGTGCAATTGCTCCAGTTTCTATTTTTCACCACCACCATTGTTGGCATTCTTACACCGCTCTTTAGGACGGCATCATGCATTCATTCGTGTCATATGAATTTCTCTGACATGTTTTTGCTTAGGGATTTCCGCCTTATGTCATTCTTCTTGGTCTTTTTGTCATCAAGGGTGAAGATTAGAGTGATGACGAACAAGCTAAAACAGTTGAATATGAAAAATAGATGCCAGCTAGAGATGTGTGTGTTCAGTTATGTGCATGACTAAGGGCAAAGCCGTTTTAAATTTATGTTTTTTTATTCTCCTTCTTTTTATGTTCTCTTTAATCAAAAATTAAACTTTAATGAATTTGTTCATTAAATTTAAAATAAATATTATTGAATGTCTATATTTTTATAATTCTAACCTCATTTTTAACATTTGGAACTGGGTAGATAATTATTTGCAGTAGAATATTAAAGCCCTCTTACCACATCTATACAATTGGCTTTAGCTTAAATCCACTTAATCGTACATGATGGCTAAGGGACTTTCATAAAAAAAAGTGTAAGACTTCCGAATTATTAAAAAGTAAATACGAGGACGAATAAATAATCAATCAATGAGACAACATTTAGGAAATGGTTTCCCTTAAGCATACAACAAAATGTTTTGAGTCAACGAATTTAAAAGGACCCTTTAATCAATTTAATGCTTTACTGTTAATCAGATGAAGATGTTGTTATGTGCTTTAAATTATGTTGTTTTATAGTAAAATAAAATGCACGACTGGATCGTACGAACTGGCTCATGTAGCTAACAACTTTAATGAAGCCAAGCATTGACGCTGTTTAGTAGGTAGCTAGGCTAGTTATCATATGCATTTTTAAAGCCGATGTAATTAAGACAACCTTAATTCTTAGTATTTATAATGAATTGTCGAATGGATGATGCAAGGAAAAGTTATATTTAAATCCAGGTAATGGATTTTAATTATGTAGTTAGGAGAGAAATATGTACCTACATACATGGATGGAACCTATATGTATGTAAATAATATGTTCTTATGATAATGAAAATGAAGGATGTAGGTTGGTAGAAATATGCAATATGCATACATAAGATGCATGTGATTTTTAAAGATACATCTATTTATATACTGAAAAAATTAATCTTTATTTCCCTTGGTCACGCCATCACGCGTGATCGACTGAAACGATTTTCTTTGTTTTTTTTTGTTATTGTCAGGAGAAGGTTCTTATGAAAGAGAAAATTAAGAAAATTGCGCGGAAAATTAGAACATCTATGAATACTTAACCACCATATAAAATTATTTCTAATCTAAGTTTTCTTTAATTTGCATTTGAATTTTCATTTTTGAAAATACCAGCAATTAGACGTACAAACTTAAGTCGCTGATCTCGCAATGCTGCCAATCAAAAATAAATATATAAGAGCAAGTCAAACTGAAATCAGCAACATAGAAATGTTGCGTTTAACCCCCCTATCGAGCTGCATTCAATTATAACGTGGAAATTTTAAGGCAATATTGCAAGGCATTTATGGCTTAAGAATGAAGCTCCTGGAGCGGTCAAGTCAAAAACTGACGCCATTAGTGACGCCATCCTACCACTACTACATTCATTGGTTTCCGATTCTAAACATTTCTTAACTCATATCAAGCAAGACAAAATTTGATTTCAAATGACGTCATTTAATGTAACAAAGTGCAGTGTCAAATATATCATCTTACAGGTTCCTTATTGCCAACGACGAAGAGTGACTAAAAATTTTTGCAAATTTTTGTATGGGTGAATCCGGTGAAAACACCAATAATTGTGGAACAACTCTAAACATTTTTTCATCAACATACGAATTGGTTGCATTATTTACGACCGCCTTGGACCGCATGCCGTCTGATAATCACAAAATTGTCATCAAGGCTGATAGACGCCTGCAGGACATCGCGCGAGACGTTTAAATGCGCCAACAATTGACGAAGTCGCTATTGTCATCATGGGTGAATATTTAGAAAACCGAGATATTGTTTTACATCGGCATAGCAATCAACTGCAGCGTGTGTCTGAAACACATCGATCATATGATGCGTTACAATATCATTATTTTAGCAAGGTGAAGATGGATATTATTTTTCAATGAAGATAATAAATCCAGTTACAGGTTCGGAAACTAACAAACAAAATTAGTTCTATGAATTATTATTCATACTCGTACAGACTAGTGGACTTTTTAAATTCGCTGGAATTGCCGGGATTACCACATCATAATCTGCAATTAAAAATGGGATCGGTTATCATTATGTTTGGGAATATAAACTAGCCACGTCTTTGTAATGGCACCAGAATTGTGGTGAAGAAATTGAAGAACGTCATCGAAGCCACAATTTTGATAAGGGGAACTACAAAGGCGAAGATTCCTTCGATTCCGAACGAAATGCCATTCGACTTTAAACGGTTGCAGTTTCCAGTGCGGCTAGCATTTGCAATGTCGATAAATAAATCTCAATTGCAGTCGCTAAGTATGTGTGGCATCAATCTTGAAAATCCATGTTTTTCACGTGGCCAGTTATATGTCGCCTGCTCACCAACAAAAGTATTTATATACGCGCAAGAAAAAAAAACTAAGAGTGTTGTATATTGTAAAGCATTAGAATATTAAACACTTGTTTTGAAATATTTTTTTTATTAGTTAGGTATACCAATTCCAATTCAATATTCAAAATTAAGACCGTACGCCGGGTCAGCTAGTTATATATAAACGGTGATTTTTTAAGAGCTTGGTTTTGAAAATTCAAAAAAACACAGAAACTTGTAAAAAGTGAATGAAATTTTTATTTGGATCGATAAATCTATTTCTACCATTTACTTTTTAAAAATAATTTCACTTAAATGTTGCCCGCGGCTTAGCTTCAGGTGGTCCATTCTGAAGGTCCAATTTTGGCAAACTTTTTCACACATTTCGGCCGGAATCTCACCAATGACGCGTTCAATGTTGGCTTCCAAGGCAGCAATCGTGTTTGGCTTGTCCCCATAGACAATAGACTTAACATAGCCCCACAAAAAATAGTCTAACGGGGTCAAATCATATGATCTTGGTGGCCAATTGACTGCGCCAAAACGTGAGATCAACTGCTCACCAAATTCGCCTCTCAATTGATGCATGGTTTCGCGTGCAGTGTGGCATGTGGCACCGTCCTGTTGGAACCACATGTCGACCGAGTTCAATTCTTGCAAAAAAAAACCTGTTATCATCGAACGGTACCTTTCTCCATTGACCGAAGTACGGCCCAATGATGCCGCCTGCCCATAAACCGCACCAAACAGTGCATTTTTCGGGATGCATTGGTAGCTGCTGAATTGCCTCTGGCTGCTCTTCACTCCAAATACGGCAATTCTGCTTATTCACGTATCCATTTAGCCAAAAATGAGCTGAAAAAAAAACTTACGTAGCTTGCCAAACACATTTTTCACAGAGCACGAATTTTGATAATAAATTTCAATAATTTGCAAACGTTGTTCAGGCGTAAGTCTATTCATGATGAAATGGCAAACAATACTGAATCGAAATGTCAAATGTTCGGGGAAATTGTCATGTGTGATCTGTCAAAAATATAAACGTCAAAAACCAAGTAGCAAAAAAATCACCCGTTAAATCTCGTGTCACGTTGATGTGTTGAATGAACTCCGAAACTATCCAACCGATTTTCATGTTTTTTTTTTTAATGTTTATTTTGGTGGCGTTTCTAAGATAGCCAGTTTGTAATACTTAATACCTAAAAATAACGGTATTTGCCATTCAAATATTTCTACCATCTTGATTATTTCGAAAACGGCTTTCCCTATTTTTATAAAAACAAGTGTGTGCACTACTTTAGGTATAGTATACATTTTGGTGAACATTTTGTTTACATTGTTTGTTATTAAGAGTAGCTCATATACAATTTTTTTTTATTTTCTACTTTCTCATAAACGGATCGCCAGATTTCGATCAAAATGTTTGCATAGGATTTCCTTCATATTATAAATATTATACAAAAATTTTCGAAAAATATTTTTTTAGATTTTTGAAAAAAAATAATTGAAAATTCAATATTTCAAAAACGTGTTATGATTTACTTTTTTAACTTTATATTATTAAATGCTTAAAACTGTCGGCCAATTTTTTTTAGAAAAAAAATTAAAAAATTTGTATTTAAAAAATTAAGAAAAAAAGACTTTATAAATATATTTAGATTCTTAATAGAAATATTTTGCATACGATGTGATCGAACAAAAGAGTAAGTATGTGCGATCCAGTCGTGCATTTTATTTTATATCCCATTTACAAAAAAAAGGGAAACGTCAAAACAGAAGATATGCACCATGCTCTGTGTCGTTGTTGTGAGCCAATCAGGGCGAAGGCTCACAATTCATTAATTTTATTTAGCATAATATAGTTTAATAAAAATAGAAGTACACCACTTTTTAAAGTATTGACTTTTGGTCTCAGAATAAGAATAACCAGAAATTATCTTAGATGCGAAATTCAGTTTTCATAGAACACAACAATTATTGGTAGGTACATTTATCGGAAATTCGTGTACATATTTTGTATCGTATAATTCACAGAAGAAAATTTAATGCTTGGCAATACTGATCAGCAAGCGAGGTTGTTTCATTAAATCCGAGATGACTGCGTCAATGAAATAACCACTCAAACTTGAATGTTTAAGTACTCCTATCTGCTTCTATAAAAAATAGTCATATATTTGGGGATTATGGACCGATTTTCATGAAACTTACAACTTATTCCTAAAATAATATTCTCATTACAGGGTGTGGGAAAAAACGACACATTCAAACTTAAACTTTTATTTAATTTCATAATTATTTGTTATGTGTTCTTACCAGCATCGTCCTCATCCAGCGTCTAAAAGTAAATTTGAGACATTAAATTTATTCTTTTCAAATATTTATTGTCAGGTAATTTGATGACTTTTAAGTCAATTGATGAAAATGAGATCGTCAATTTTCCGTCTGAATTTTTAAAATCTCGGGATATCCCAGGAATGCCGCCACACAAACTCTGTCTGAAAATTGTTTCACCGCTCATTCGTTTGCGGAACTTAAATCCACCAAAGTTTAAAGGAGAAGTCGTCATATTACCGCAAATACCTATGATTCCATCAGAATCAACAATACCTTTTAAAAGATATACAATTACCGATAAGTTTGGCTTTCACGATGACGATGTATAAGCCACAAAGGCAGACAATGACAATTTGTGGCTTGGACTTGGAAAATCTGAGTTTCTCCCATGGTCAGATCTATGTTGCATGCTCACGTTTTTGAAAACCATCAAATTTATTTGTTTGACAGATTAACGAGTAATATTGTTCATCATTTAGTTCATCATTAATGGAAAGCAATGATTAATACTAATTAGAAACTTTACCAATCACTTCCTTAACATTACAATTTAATATCTAATAATCATGAGCGCAATAAAATGGAGTCGCAGCAACGCGCGACCGGGTCTGCTAGTATGTATATATAAATGTATGAGGGCCTTCATTGTATGTACTATTCAGTGACGTACGCAAAAAAAGGAAATACCTATAATAAGGTATAAATAAATGGATAATAACAACAAATAAATGTTTTTATAATGCTTAGTCGTTATAGTTTGAGGGAAAACAGAGATGCAATTTGAATTCATGGATAAATAAGAATATATAAAAAATATCAAAAATCATTGAAGCGGTTTTTTAATAAATTTATTTTTTATGTATACAATTTTGAAAACATTTTTCGAAAAAAAATTTGAAACGCAATTTTGAAGGTATTACACATTAGTACATATAAAATACATTAGTGTATATAAAATTTATATTTAAAATAAATTCACTGACTGGTTTTTGAAAATACGATTTTTCAAAAAAAATATTATTTATTTAAATAAAATTTTTTTTTGAAAATTTGAGTATGTAGTCTTATTAAAACTCTTAGGAAGCATTTGCATAAAAAAAATAATTTCAATAGGTCCATCCAATAGTGAGAAAGTCGAAAATATGAAAAGTGGTTCGATGCGAGGTACCGTTCATAAGTACGCAAAATAAAATACTTTTATACTTAAAAGTGGACTGTACTAATAGAAGAACACACATATTTTTTTTATAAAAACTCTTGGAGCCGTTTTTGAGAAATACATTTTTTGTTTTTAACATATGTATGGCAGGTACCGTTTTTTTTCATATTAGGACAATAGTTTTATTCACTATTCAAGATAATGTCAAGGAACTACTAAATACGAAGTTTCGTAAAAATCGATTGAGTCGTTCTCGAAATAGAAAGTATTTTTTTAATAAAAAAAAATAGATAATTTTAGTTAGCGTTAGCGTTGAAACTTTCTAGGAGCTTCTGCATTAAAATATTCAATAACATATGAACCGTTTTCCAGAAAATCCAAAATCTAGAACTACCAAATCTAGAAGTACCAAAAGTAACCATTTTTTCCCCCCCAAAAAAAAAATACTAAAAAGTCCCTCTTCTCATCATTAATGAACTGATTTTTTTTAAACATAAAAATCGCTACATCCGTTTTTGAGATTAAGATTTTTCTGTTTGGGCAATATAATGTATGGTAGGTACCGTTATTTTTCGTCTTCAAAAAAAATTAAAATAACGTGTGGACATATTTCCGAAAGCACAATATCTACCTGTAGACTCGAAGACAGACAGAGATCTTCGCTATCATCGTATTGTCAAACTTGATCAAAATCTCGAGTTCGATTTTTTTTACGAATCCATAACTTGCCATTATAGTACCTTATTATATCGCAAGGAAAAATCCTGTACGAATATTTAAACCTATCTTTTTTTGTTAATTTTTTTTGTTAAATCGAATAATTATTTATTTTTAAATTGCCGAAAACTATACAAAACTGGAGTTGTTCAACAGAGTCAATATCTTTACGTATATCTTAAGTTTTGATCTTTTCATAATCAGGTGGTGAAGTTTTAATCGGACCTGGAGAATAATTTGCAGAAATTATTACATAAAATCACGCCTGGATCCCTTTGGGATGGTTTATTTCTGAGTTGTACGGCATCAGGCACCCTCTCTCTCTTTAGTTAACATGGTTTGACCAAAGGGTTTTGAGATGGTCTTGTACAATTCAGCAACAGAAATCAGATCGAATTTACAAATATAAAGAAGTATAACCAACAATTATTGTTATAATAGAATGCATTTTAAAACTTTTAAACACTTTTAATGGTAATAATGACAACATCGTATATTATTGAATTAATACTAATACGGTTACTGCTTCCTTCTTTTTTTCTACTTAATAGCCACCAGCCATCAATAGCAAGTTTTTATATCTACATACAGAGTAAACATATTAAAATAAATATGTTCACAGCTCATAGTTAAGTCCAGCTGTCTTATCAGTTCAGATTCGTTATTAATTTCATTTTGTATGAATAAATTACAATGACGAACAAATCCCTTCACATTTATTAAGTACCTACCTATCTATAACCTGTCAACAGCATAAAATCAATTATGGATGTACATATAGGCATATTTGTACACATGCATACAAATAGTAAAATCATCAATTAATTTAAATTGATTTGTGTTAAACAGAACCACACAGTGCAAGTACTTCGACCACTGGATGTATTTACAACATCAAACATAATAATGCAACCACCAACTTTTACCACAAACTTTTTTGGTTATGTAGAAGTTGTGAAGGTGAATTTACAAAAAAAAAAAACTTTGATATTTTATCATAAATATCTGTGAGCTACAAGAATAGACTCAGCCAAGGATAGTTACTTTTCGCACCGAGAAAAAAAATCATTGTTATCCCAAGAATTTTAGATTCTTGAAAGATTGTTTGGCAAAAAATTGTTGGTTGATTTTTTAAGTAAATTTTCAGTTTAAAAATAAAATTCTTGAAAAATCCATTTTCATATTCTTAATCATTTTCAAAAACGGAGAATTGTTACCCCAACAGATAAATATATCCCTTCAACAATCAAATTGTTGATCCAACACTTTGTTTTTGAGTTAACAATTGTTATCAAGAATAAAAAAAAATAGTCAGAACAATGAAAAATGTAAATTATCTCTTTGGTAATCTTTTTTGTTGACACAAGAATAAGTTCTTGAAATTAGAATTTATTCTTGGGTCAATAAAAAAATGTTATTCATTAAGAGAAACATTATAGGTAGATATATTATAATCTGTTTTTTCATTAACCTCCGTCAACAAAAAATTTTACTCTCACTTCTTTCCTACGGTTGAGCTATGGATACAGAAAATAAAAAAAAAAAATAAATAAAATTCATTCAACACTTAAAATCGTTGGCGCAACTATTTCATGCTTTAAACATTGTTAGTTTTATAATAGAACTGTTCTTTTAAGAATAAGTTGTTGAGTTTCAAATGCAAAATGTTACGTTGACAATAACTAGTTCTTGGCACAACAATACAATTATTGGCACAAAAATTTATTCTTAACTTTATTAAAACTAACGGTTAACCTGTCCTTTATTGCAAAAGCTGGTAAATTTTCATTGTTTTGTGAATCGCAATCCTTTCAACAGCACTAAAAAGTGTAATGCTCCAGTTATAGCTTTCATTGAAGCTCATCATTGAAAACTTTGACTATCAATTATTGTGAGGCACTTACACAAAAAAACTGATGTCGTTTTGGTACCAAAATGAAGGTGATAAGATATATAAAACTGTGTCAAAAAAATATTTAATTTGCTCTACCACTTTCTTGCAAATTCACTTTTGATTTTTCAATGATCATTGAATGATCATTGAAAATGCTTTCCATCATTGAAAAATCAAAAGTGAATTTACATTAAAGTGGTAGAGATAATAAAATATTTTGTTGACAAAAAATATTATATCTTATTACCTTTAATTTGGTGCCAAAACGACATGAGGTTTATTTGCTTAAATGCATTAGAGTTAATAGACAAAGTTTTCAATGATGAGTTTCAATGAGAATTTCAATGAAAGCTATAACTGGCGCCTAAGTGAATTAAAGTGAATGAAATGGAAAATATTTTAATTGAACAAGTGACAGTAAATTATATAAACAACACTTGAATTGTTTGTAAGTTGGGGATTATCCATTATCCTATTACTGGATATCAGCATTAGACTGTCGAATAGCTTCCCAGGATCTTTTGAAAATTAGTACTCTCATGAAATAAATAAAATTTTTAACAAAACAGTGTTAACCGCCGACAGGCTCAAGTTCAGATATGGATTAAATAAACGGAGAGAAATATATATTCAAGTAAGAACCTTTATCTATATTCTGTCATATTGGTCTACGATCATTGACCAGTAACACAATGTGACAAGTTTATAAGTCGTAATTCACTTGTCCTACTATACTTGTTCAACAAGTCCACCTAGTTCTGTGGGCAAGTTGGTTAAATTTATTCTGACAAATTTATAAGTTTGGGTTATGTTGCAGAATTAACTTGTACTTGCCGGAAAAGTCTTTATTTTACAATAGTATCTATATTTAAATTTTGTTATGTGTATAATTCATATAAAAGCAGCATGTGTATATCGGATACGCTAATATAACTCTTCTGTATTATATTCTTTAGTGTGACTTAATGCCGTGCTGCCAAGGCGACAAAACTCTTTCAATGATATCACAATTGCTTTCTTCAGAAACATTACAAGCTTCCAGCTCATCAACGTGTTTTCAAATGCTTTATGAAAAAATACTTATACAGTCGAACTTCTATAACTTGAATATTTGATTACTCGAATCAAATTGGTTGGCAATAGCGCGAAGTCTGGAGTTTACTTGTAATTTTTGTTTGATAACTCGAACATATTATTTGGCGTCACCTTCGATAAGTCGAATTTTTTAGGTAAATTATCAAATTCTGTTGATTTTTACACGTTCATTTCCTAATGCATTGCGTTTGTGAGCACTGTGTTTGTATATTCTAAGACCTTGTATACATGTGTGTGTTGAAAATAGTGATTCCGTTAAGTGTGAGTAAAAGCTGCCTTGTTCCGGTGTTAGAACACACATTATTAGGTTGATTTACGTATGTTATATAATACGAATTCAAAGTCTTATTTTAAAAGATTAAAAAAAGACGAAATAAAAAGTGAAAAGAAACTGACGTAGATATTAACAGAGCAGTGTGAAGTTTTTATTAAAAGTAAAGCTTACCTGGATATGTCGTTAAACGAACATTAAAAACATCGCTTGAAGATAAATTTTAATTAATTTTTTTTAATAGTGGGTCAAGAAAAAAGGGTGTGGCTATTAAAGATATCATTCCGGCAAAAACATTCGTCAGTCATGTATAACAGAATATTTTAAATAATCACAACAACTGTACTTTTTTTATTCGCTAATAAATATTACGTAATTTGTATTAATTTTCTGTTTTACTTAATAACTTGAATTATTTTTTTGTCAAGTGATGGTTCGAGTTCGAAGTTCGACTGTATATTTAAAAATAAAATATATTCATAATATAATATAATTTTTTCTTTGAAATTGGTACAATTTTTGTCTGATCAAATTTTGTCAGGGTAAGTTTAATTGTTTCGAGATTGATTCTCAAGGTAACTACTTCTTAGTAGACCAATTTAAGTTTGTGAGAATCTGACATTTATAATATTTGAATCAATTTTTTTAAAAAATTTTTGTTGACAATTTCTTTGTGTCAACAATTTATATTCTTAAAGTTTGACATTATTCTTTTCTTGAGGAAACAATTTAGTGATGAATTTTTACTAACAACGGATTGTTGTGTCAACAATTTTTGCTCTTACTTTTTGCGTTGGCCACACGATTTTAATTTTTAAGGATTTTTAACAACTCGTTCTTGAAACAAAAATTAATATTCTTCAAGTTTTGACATTTTTAATCTTAAGTTCAAGATTAAAAGTTCTTGGTTAATGGCTAACACTTGCATTGTTATGTTAAGAATTGTAAATACTTGGGTTCATTTTAACCTACGGAAATTGTTGGGCCAAAGTATAAAATTTTTGATTTTACAGTTTTATTTTTCTCTCGAGAGAAAAATTTTTAGCCCACAAACTCTATCAGGTGGATTGAATATGAGTTTATTTCTTTGCCAACGAAATTAAGCAAACCGTCAAACCTACGCCATCAATAGATTCGTTGTGCTTAAACAAAATCAAGACATCCATCCAACTGATTATGTACAACCAAATATGGAAGAGGTGCAACAGCAATAGATAACCCTCAGATCTGCAATTCATAGTAGTACGCGCGCTATCATCAAAAATTAAATGCCTAAGACTTCAAGTGATCTAAACTGCGCTCCCAAAAAGTTTCAACGGACAGTGATTACCTATACTTCTTGCAATTATCACGAAAAACTGCCTTAACACCTGCCTTAACACCTGCTATATTTTTCGCCACCGACTTTCGAGATATGCCAAAAATGGCAAAGTTCAAGTTGGACTGTCAATGTCGAAGCGAATTACAAATTGCTATTTGCATAAGGTGTTGCGTACACCTCAAATCAATCGGTGATTGGTTAGATGACCGAATGGATGACCAACCTTTATTATATTTGATTGTCATAGGGACGCAGAGGATGAAAATTATAAAATAGAAAGGGCGCCAGCAATTTTTTTATAAAGGTAATTACAGTCCTTTTGGACCGGAAAGCGACTGTGAACAGATTTTTTTTTAAATCAAATAGTGATATTATAATTTCCAATGAATATTATTTATTAGGTAATTATTTTATTTGGAAAACCTTGCAAAACAGAGGGCTAAAACCCAAAAACTTTTAAATTGAATTTACAAATTCAGATAGATAGATATTTTTATTTCATTGTTAAAATAGTATTTGGTTGCTACCGCTCAGTTTACACAGAGAATTGATATTTAAAATATATCTTTCTACTGAATACGTTATTTTTACAACATTATAATTACAATTTAAAAAGAAAATAGTTTTATTTAGAGGGAAAATATATGACAAAAACCTTCATTTAAGTACAGCAACTACTTCGATTAAGAAATAGATTAAATTAAAACAAATAAAACAGGTATAGTAACAGAAAAAGGTACATTTAGATGAATAAATAAAAAAAAAATAAGTAAAAAATAAATATGTAACAAGAAGTAAATAATTAATAATTAACAAGCAAACTAATAAGCAATTAAAGAAATAAATAACAAAATAAATAAACAAATAAATAAATAAACAAATAAACAAATAATGAAAATAAATAATAAATAATAAATCATATATAATAAATATAAGCAAATAAATGAATACAAACATGAAAATAAATAATAAATAAATAAATATAGGAACAATCAACAAAAATAAATAAATAAATGAATAAATTATGGGTTAAACATATATATAACTGAATATAAACGAAAAATTAAATAAATAAATAAATGAATCCTTATATTTGTAATTGAACTACCATAGGGTTATCAGAAATATCACATTTTTTTAAGAAGCGATTAGATAATTTTCGAATTCTTCTGCAAATCAATTCAACACCTGATTGACTATGAAGATCATTCGTTGAATGATGCCGGGGCAGATGAAACATCATTTTTAAAATTTTGCTTTGACATACTTGGAGTTTTTTAATATGGCAAATCGCACAATTCCCAACACCTGGCATCCATATAACAAAATTGTATATAAGAACAAACCTAAATATTGTATATAATAATCTTGTTTTCAATACTGCGATTTTCTATTTATTAGCGGATATACCATTTTAAGTGCAATATTGACCTACAAATTTAATACTGAAAAAAAGAATATTAACCTATATCACTTTGTTCCGAAAGAACTAAAGCGGATTTTAATAGCGGGGTCGCGAGGCCTGCAATTTCAGAAGAAAACCAACGGAACAAACATAACAGAATTTTACAAAAAAAAAATGCAGAAGCTTGCCACCAAATAACGAACAACTAAAATCTGAATAAAAATTTATAAACGAACTAGAACTCTACTTGTGTACAAGTACAATTTCGTCTCCTCAGTACATTTCCTGTCCTGTATATGTTTCTCTATCTTTTTACTCCTCAAGAAAAGGTTTTTTTTAATGCCACCAAAATTAGTTTCTTCGATTTAAAAGAACTTTTCTCCAAAGGATCTCTCAAAATTATCTCGATCCTCTACAGTCAAGAAGACCTTCTAACAAAACGTTCTTATCTATTCGAACCTTGTTTTTTCTCGTCTCCACTGTACTTTCAATCAATCGGAGCCAGCGCACTTCTATCACGTCATTTGTAAGCATATTGCGGAATGGTGCCACTGTTGACGAAATCAAGCGGCCCTACTTCTCCCATATAAGCCCTAGTTTTAGCAAGTCATCGTGTAATTCGGCGATCGTTGGTGTCACTTCCAAGAGCTCACGAGCACGATGAACGCATTGATCAGCCATTTTTACCCTATTTTATAACTTTTTGAGAGAAAACCAGACGAAAAAATAAACAAACCATTTTCGAAATAAATTGTAAAACCATTTTCTCCCTCTAAATTTTTACAAGCAGAACCCGAAAGTAATAAGAGAACTCAAGCGACGAAAAGAAGAGAAGACCAATAGCTAGTAAGTTAAAATGCGGAAAGGTGAATTGGAAATTATGTTCTACTCGCCATAAAAAATAACCTTCTTCGGTGAGTTTTTGATTTTCGATAACGTCTTTTACTGCAATAAAGTTAAAATTATGTCGGGCGCTAAGTCATTCTCAAAAAGAGTACCATCTAGCGGACGGGGGACGAAAATTACCAGCGCTTCTATATGGCTGTCATGAAATTTGAGTCTGAAGTCTCTATAGCAGTCATCGTGTTACAATTATGATCTTTTGAAGTGTCGAGAAAGCATTCCACAGTTTATCGATATCAGCTCTTATCCACATAAGCTTCGATCAGCTGGGCTAATTTAGTCTCTAACAACTTCTGGAAAATTCTTCGTTCAATAGGAAATTGCAACTCTTCAATCAAGTCCATCAAAGCCGAAGTCCATTACGTTTGGAAGCTTGGACCTTTCTTCAATAGCCTGATGACATCCAATGAACCTGTGCTAAGCGACCGTTAGATCTTGAGTTTTACAGATTATATTCACCTTATTCTTAATAACCAGACTTTTGAAGTCGGAACTGGTGTACTTCAGAAAAATGTGCAAAAGAAGACGACATTTATTGTGGAAAAGAACCGGATTGAGCAAGAGAGCACTTACTCATACCAGTCATTACCACCAGTTTTCCTATGTGATTGCTGTAATTTTTGTTTTACCTCAGGGCTTGTATATTCTTCTGCTGCTCAGCATCTTGATTTACAGTGAGAGTGTTGTCATATAGTCATACTCTCCAGATCTTTCACTCATAAAGTTGCATTTCCTTCATTGGGGTTCGAGCAATCAGAGTTCTGATCATTTGCTTTCAATCTAGAAGCTTTGATTTCTTGCTTTGTCTGTCTCTCCTTCTCATCAGAATTGCAGTGAAATTCTTGAAACATTTGGTTTGGAATTACTGTGCAAGTTGCGTGGTTATCTGACGTTGAAGTTCTGACTCCTGTTAGCAATTCTCTACAATTGGTCCAGAATTATTCTTTTGATATTTTCAACATAGGTGCCAGAGTTCCTTTAGAGTTTATTCTGACATCTCCTATTGGTCTTCTCACACAAAATAGTCCATTTCTCACATAATAAGCTCTAATCAAATTACTTATACTTTTAATACTTTTTGGTTTCTTTTTGCTAAAGAAGATAATTTATTATTGCAACCATAAGGGTCAATCATTTTAATTTCTTTTTAAATGTATATACACGAATGGTGTATTCATATCGCAATAAACAATTACACCGCACAATAATAAGCTATAGTACAAGAAAGTACTTCAGTGGAAATTATTTTCGCCAGAGAAACACCTTTTATGAAAATCTTAAAGGGGCCTTATTATACTCGCATAATAGTCAAACTTGGAAAAACTTTCAGAAATAAGAAAAACAAAAATGTTGATTTCATTATGTTGCCACTTTATTGCGTTACATCTAGCGATCCGTTTCCTGGCCAGTTTGACATTACAAAAATTCAGCGTTTCAAATTGTTTCTTATCTGAGACAAAGTTTTTAGGTACAGTCCATCCCTACAATTGTTTCGGGACTTCGAGAAGCCTTCCTTGAATGTGAATTTGTGAATTTTCTTGATTAAAGCATTGCTGCTCATGCGTCAGCTGTCTCAGCTACCGTTAATTTGAATTCACATTTGTTTAACATCATTTTAACCATTCATAAATGTTGGACGAACAAATTAAGCGTTTTTCCGCCATTTCATTCATCATGTAGTTCGCAAAAAATGCCACAAAAATTAACTGATGGTTCAATGAATGATAATTAGAGGTTAGGATTAACCATCGATTTGAACTCATGCACCGCTATGAAGACATGGATGAGGTTGCTTGTCCTACAGCTAAATAAACATTGAGTTACAACAACTATTGTAACTGCTGTTTAAATTATTTTGAGGATTTTCATGCCATTTAGGTATCTAACGTCCTTTCGAATAATTAGAGCTTCTAAATTGCTGTCTACGAGATGGTGTAGCACATAGGAAAACTGCAGCTGATGACTGACCTGTGTAAATGCTGACTTGATCAATCCGGTCCTTTCCCTCAATAAATGAAAGACGAAGTGGAATTTGAAGTTTTCATGTAAAATGATGTAGTACATAAGCCTAATAAACTAAAGTTGGCTACGACCACTAGGCCTTAGTCTGGCTGCTATTTTTGATTAGTGGGAAACTTGTTTACCATACTTGTGTAGGTTGCTATTGAACGATACAGACTGTTTTTGAAGATGGATCTTCAAAAGTACACCAGTTCCGACATAAAAAGTCTGATAATTAAGTCGACTTGGACGTAACGAACTACTACGTTTGTCAATATTGATTAGGTATATCCAAGTGAATGATCTGCATAAGCTAGGATCTCATACAGTACACTCATCACATACACTGTAGAATGCTTTTTCGACACCACGTAAAATTACAATGGACACCCGATTGCTTCTATGGAGATATCCAATGTGCCCAATGAAACATTTCAGACCATGCTAAAAAAGTGGATTTAGCAGGATTTTTCTGACTACAAAAAAATTATTAAGAAAACTGCTATATTTTGTTTTAGGAAAAAGACTGCCACAAATCCTGCCAACTCCAGATATCCTCTGAATAGAACTAACAAAAAAAACGTAAATATACGCCTGGACCACCCAAACTAAAACAAATTTGGTTGGCGTAAGCGTAAAGTTTAACACATACCGAGCTTGATTTTGTTTTCTAGGTTTCTTGCCTCTAGTAATTTTGTGTTTAGAATAAACACAGTCACAAATTAAAAATGACAGACAGTAGTGGAGATATTTTGAAGAAAACGCAAATAATAATTTAATATTATTTTTGTTTTTGTTTTTGTGGACTGTATGGATTAAAGCCAAATTGAAGACTTTTATGACCTGTAGTCCAAAATGCGTTTCGCCCAGGCACGATAGTTGGGCTCATCAGTTAGATGCTATCGTACCCTTCTAAGACGCAATGTTTTTCGGTCGATGATTACCGACTCTTATAAAATTTGCAGCATTTACACACTGCAAATTATATTATTTAGGGAATTTGGTTAAATTCTTTTTTTTTTTTATAACTTTGCACGTTCAAGGGATTATGAATACCCTTTATATGTTTTTCTTAACACAGCGCGGGCATCCGGTGGAAGAAGAGAAAGAAGGATAGGAAAGATGTGTGGCGCGATGTTCTGAGACTAGAACTGGTTGTTGTCTCAGATTTATCTCCAGGGATGGCGGCTGAACTAATGCGAAGAGAATTACCGTGCCTTATGTATTTATGTCCCTTATAATTCGCACTATTTTATTTATTTCGTTGGCATATTTTATGGGTATGCTAGTTTACTCAATCACATGTTGTTAGTGTTATGCCTAAGCAGCATGTAATGAAAAAGCAGCAACTTATTTTATGACAATTTTTAGAATTGGTTTTTAATGGAATATAAGAAGACACAGACAACGGCAGGAATCGAACCCGCAACCACGAGGTTGACAGGCGAGCACACAACTATCGCGCCACAGCCACCCCCAATTGCACCTAATTGTATGTTATGCAGGTGGTCTGGCCAGGAATAATTTTTATTACTTAAATTTACTGGACCGACCACGGAATTGGCCAAACTGGAGACATCAGACAGAAATATACATCCAATTTACTGGAGTTATTGCTCCCATCTTGGCTAATGATTCTGCATTTTCATTATCTTGAGTAGGTACCTACCTGACCTGGTATTCAATTGAGTGTGCCATTGTTATTCTTGTCAAGTTCATTTGGTTTGATCACGCATTCGCATATAAGCTCTTAACTAATGTCGTATGTATGAGCTTATAGCGATTTTTGAGTGGCCGATCAATATTTTGATTGCGGTAAATTTTTGTCAAGGTTTTTCTCCGCTCATTTTCCTATGGTGTATACTTCCGCCTTGAAAATGCTGTTTAAATGTCCCACCGGTAAGAAATGTTTGGCCCTAGTCCCAGATTCCTGCTCCAGTGCCTTCAGATCTTTTTGTGCCATCAGTTGCTATTTCCCTTTTTAGCATAATTTGTCTTGAGTGCTTAGCAAGTTGGTTTCACCTACCCACTCTTTCTTGGAGCTTAACCCTATTTTATCTGCAAGTCGTTTGCATATCACAAGGGCTTTTGTGGGTTTTACGATTGTTATATCAATATGTCTATATTTCATAGAAGCTTATTGTCTACACCTTGCAAACATGCAGGATATCTGCAAGTATGATGCTCCTGTGATTGAATATTTGGACTTAAATAAAGGACTGATATCTAAAAATGCTTGGAGAATTAATCGGAAACTACTTCGGGAAACTTTTTTAACGTTCTTCTTTATATCCATGATCATGCGGATGTATAGATTGTTGGAACTTTCTCTCCCTTAGGAAGGATTGCATCTGTGGTTTATACGTGTAACGGTATATTCATACTGTGTGCTATAAGCTCGATTAAAGAGAATCATCCCACTTCCGCATATCACAAATCACTCATGCGTTTTTAGGTTGGGAGAAGCTTATTATTAGAGATCTAACGGACATCCGGTAGGTATTCGGTATACGGCCTATCCGGCTCCTTTTATAATATCCGGCCGGAGCCGAATAATCCTTTTGTATCCGGCCGAATACCGGATAGTCGTTTTTCAGTAAGAAAAATAACAAAATATTAAGTTTTATGATATGATTGATTTTATTTCATACAATAAAGAACAATTTAATATTGTACGTTTTCTACAACCACATTATGGTGAATAAAAATTAGATTTTCTGCATTCATGGGTACTTTTATTTATTTATATTTTTATTTTCTTTACTTTCATCAATTAGAGTTAGTTATAATAATTAAGTTAGACTAATTAATATAACATTTAAAACAAAAAATAAAAAAGTATATGCAATAAACAATAATTATTAACATTAGTACATACTAATAGTTTGTTAATTTAATTTATTAACTCCACCAATTATTTTTATGACCTGATGTTCAAATGTTTTTCAGGCAATTTTGGTCACTTTCTTCTATATGTTAATAAAATAACTACTTCATATTTTTACCCTACGTTTCGTTGGATTTTCCCAACTTCTTTAGGGGTTGTTTATTTAAACATGAAATATTAAAAGCTTACATTGATCTTTTTAAATTAATTAAATTAAGCATTAATGGATTAATTGCAATGACTAGAAGTCGTTTTTTATTGATGTTCAAAACAAGTTGTTAATATTGTCTTGCATTATGTTTTATTGTAAAATTAATAATAATTAACAAAAAAATCAATGTGAAATCTTAACATTTCGAGTCAAAATAAAAAATTGACATAACATAAGCAACGCAAGGGGATTTTAATGTATAAGTATCATTTAAATAAAAAGCGTTTATGAAACTTAACATGGAGTTTGCTTTATTAACCAAAAACTCGATGTGGTTAATAAGGTTTGGATTCGAAAATAACTCCAATATCTTTTTAAATAAATGATAAACGATACCGTTTGTTTTCGCATACGATGTCAACAACCCTACTAGCAATATTTTTTTAAAAATCCAGAAAGTAATGAACTCCTCTTCTCAACTAGCAATCTCAATCCTCATCCAGTATATGAAATGACAGAACATTAATTACAACGCCGAATATTCGGCTATCCGGCCTAGCTGCGTGCCGAATATCCGGTATCCGGCCGAAATCAGTATTCCGTACAACTCTACTAATTGTCCCTGAAACGATAAGGCATTCGTTCACCTCTGAAAAAAAAAAATGAATCAAATGATGCTCTCTTCGCAGAGAGTAACGGCTATTATGAAATAAAGTCTGGAAATTGTTCATTTAGAAGTCACTGATGATAATAGTCTGGCTACCCTTGATCAACCACCGGGATAATTACTAAAAAATGTAGTTAAACATTTTTCTACAGAACAAGAAACAATTAGCTCCAAAATCACAACTTTACTTCACAAACTATTAGCGGTTACGGCCTCATGCACAATACGTTATACATCATTCAATGTTTTCATCTCAATTGCAAGAGTTTTTTGTACAGAAGCATAATTAACGGAACTTCGCGCGCGTTTAAGAACACGAACCAGTAGCTTGAAGCATCAACAGACCCGCCCCCCCCCCCCCCCACACAAAGTCTCGAGAGTGTGAAGTTCTTATACAGATGTAGGAAAGCTACCAACCTGCTGCTTGTTTTAAAGACATTAAATGTGAATTCAGTTTTCGTAATTTCGTGTAATGCCAGGGAAGTGGTAATTTTCTTTTTCATACCACTCAAAAGTGGATACCGTTATTTTTTTTTTGAAAGGGGCTGATATTTTTTTTCATTCCTTTGAATTATATTAAAAGAATTTAAATTCACGCAACGAAGTTTTTTTTTTCGCTGTTATTGTTGTTGTTGGTCGTCCCTTTCTTAGATATATATACATAAAATGAAAACCCCATTAATATTCAATTACAAGGAGGAGAAAATTCGTGTCTAAGGTTTCTCTTCAATGAATTTGGCAAGCGCTATTTTGAAATCACAAAGACGCTCACTATCGTCCTGAAGGGGGGAAGGAGAGAACAAACAGAACACATAAACACAATGTGAAGAAGAAAAAGAAAAAGAACATCCCAAAAAGTATTATCACACAATCAAAAATGTTCCAGTTGCGTTCGTTGTTCGAACAAATTCCAACTACCAAACCACCATCCCTAAAGAAGCCGATGCAGAATCCTGCCAATTTTATTTTCGAAGATAGCTTTTTATCTAGTCAGTCCTTTGATGGTATTTATAGAATCTATAAATTTATTTATTTTGTGTTTTATGGTGATGCCTTAAATTGGTTGCACTAATGAATTCTTCGAGAATATTTTCATGGATGACCGTCTCCGTCTGTCAAGCAATTGTTGTAGTTTGAAATGGCAAGAAGGTTTTATAAGATGACGACGACCGACGACGAGAACTGGAGGATTATGACCTTGGTGAGTGTGTTTTTTTGTTATTATTTTTTTTTTGCGTCTGAATTGTGCATAAGTATAAAAGAATGAATGAGTATTCTGGAGATACCTATTGCCTTAATGAGATACTTTGAAAACAAAATAAACGGCTTAGCTTGACAGAAGAAGATAACATTAATGTCTGATGCGCTCTAAGGCAATATTGATGGTTTGTTGATAAGAAAATATTATTTAATGAATGTTCGTTGGTGCTTTGTATAAGCAGATAAATTTATTGTTTTCTTTTTAAATTTAATTTAAAGATTTATGTGTTTGGGCTCATTTTTTATTAGTTTTTAAGTTGCTTATACATATTTGGATCACGGTTTTCAAAGTTTATTGATATACGGAAAGATATAAAGGATAAGGACCGTCGATAAGGGGTTTTTTAGTTTTTATTTTGAAGTCCTTAAAATTCGAAAGACTTACTTCATTCTTTATGAATAAGATACATAATTAAATTTTTAAGGTTATGTACCTACCCGCATATTTTTACTTGCGATTATAGGTACTATAAGGCAAGTTATGCATTCGTAAAAAAAAAAACAATTCTAACGAGCAAACATGACATTACGATCATAGAGAAGCCAAAAAGTGATCGACAAAAAATGTCTGTCTGTCGGTCTGTATGTATAGCGAGCTGCAGCCTAAACGGCGTAAGCGATTACCTTCAAATTTAGTATGTGGAGAAACTAAAATTTTATTTTTAGGCCTAAAAATAACGGTACCTGCCATATGACCTTGCAGGAATATCTTATTTTCCTCGAAAACGGCTCCAACGATTTTGATAAAAAAAAATGTCTGGGTAATAGCTATCATTTGACATGACTCCAGTTTACGGGAAAAAACTATTAACGGTACTTTTCATATTAACGGTTTTTTAAATGTTTGGCTTTCTCGGTAACTGTACATTGGATTTCTGTCAAATTTTGTATCCGGGAAGACCTAGGTACCAATCTAATTCTGAATATAAAAATTTTAAATAACTTTTTTTTATAATTAAAATTAATTTAATTTTTTTTTGAAAAATCAATATTTTTAAAACTAATCGAAAAAAATAATTTAAAATTTTATAGTTACATGTATATTAATAAACTCGAAGAACTTGCATACCAGGATTACAAAAAAAAAATTGTTTTCAAAGAACTAAAAATATAAAACCGGATTTCATCCAAATCCATCCTACAATTTCCGAGATACTTTTTTATAAAATTTTCATTGATCTGTGGCATCTAAGTTCTTTCGAGAAACCGATTAAAGTGATGGTTTAGGCAGTTTTTATAAGTTTAAAAAACGATTTTTACCCACCTATACAGCATTCACTCTTATTTATACATATTTATGTACCTAGGTTCTCTATATATAGGTAGGTACATATTACCCTCCTTATTTTCATAATTCAAATCCATTTAAATATACATTTGTAGTTAGATACCTATATGTAACCACTCCTTGAATCATATGTATTCCACAATTCATTATATTAAGAATCAATGTAATCTTACCTACATCGGATTTAATCCTGCAAAGGGCTGGCCGTGGCGCGATAGATGTGTGCTCGCCTGTCAACCTCGTGGCTGCAGGTTCGATCCCTGCCGTAGTCTATGTCCTCTTATTTTTTCATTAAAAACCAATTCTAAAAATAAATCATACAATAAGTTGTTGGTTTACTCATAACATGCTGTTTAGGCATAACACTAACAACATGTGATTGAGAAAACTAGCATACCCATAAATATGACAACAAAATAAATAAAATAATGCGAATCATAAGGGACATAAATTAACAACATTATTTATTTATTTATTTATTTATTCATCAATGGATACATAATCTGTTGACTACAATAAAATTATAATTTATCATTATACATCATTAAAAAAGTTTAAAGCAATACTCTTAAACATATGCCTATTCATTTGAAGGTCGACTTCGCTATGAATTAAATTAAAAAGAAATAAATTACGAGTTATGGGTTCATTAAGTCCATAGTTTGTCCTGTGACTAGAACTCAAAAAGAGAACGTCCCTATTTCTTAGATATCTCTCAGGAAAATAAAAAAGAAATAAGAGCTAGTAAGTCCGAAGATTTTATTTTACCATTGAGTATGTCCTTGATAAAAAGAACCCCAAGGGTTTCTCTACGGCTTTTTAACGATTTTAAATCTATCAATGCGCACCTAGAGCCATAATTGGGCAAACCATCTGGCCACCTGAAATTCCTTAAAGCAAAGCGCGTGAATCTTTTTTGAATATTTTCAATCCTGTCTGAGGAATTTTGATAAAAAGGAGACCAAATAAAACTACAGTATTCCAGTGTGGGTAATATTAAAGATATGTAAATCGTTTTCAGAGTATAACTATCTTTAAATACCCCCGTGTTGCGTTTTAAAAAACCCAGCAACGAATTCGCTTTTGAAATAATAAAATGTATGTGTTCAGAAAAAGAAAACTTAGTGTCAAAAATAACACCAAGGTCCTTTATTACACTCACGGTTGAAAGACTTTCATTGCCGAGACTGTAACTTAACAGCACTTTAGGTGTTGTACGAGAAGCTCTAAATATATTACATTTAGAGATATTTAGCTCGAGATGATTATATTTACACCAATTGAAATACCTTTTTGAAAGTTAACACAATTTTCAACTTAAGAAATTTGGGAATATAATTTCAAATCATCTGCGAACATCAAACAATTTGAAAATTGCAGACAGTCCGGAATGTCATTGACGAAAAGATTGAAAAGGAGAGGTCCCAAATGACTTCCCTGAGGCAGTCCCGATAAGACTTCAATAAAAAAGGATTGATTACCTTCGATTTTAGCAATCTGTTTTCGATTTGACAAATAAGATTCTAACCATTTAAGAAAACCGAATCTGAATCCCATACTCTCCAACTTTCTTAATAGAAGTCTGTGATGGACTCTATCGAACGCTTTCACAAAATCCGTGTAAAAAAAAACATCGACCTGCATTCTTTTTTCCAAAGAAGATAAACAAAAACTTGTAAACAGACACAAATTCGTAGTAGTGGAGCGACCACTACAAAATCCATGATGTCTCGAAGATATTATGTCTTTCACCGTGAAACTAAGTCTATTGAACACCAACTTTTCAAAAAGTTTTGGAATCGCGGAAAGTTTTGAGACTGGTCTATAGTTCTTAATTAAGTGCTTGAGACCATTTTTATAAATAGGGCATATGGATGATATTTTCCACTCTTCTAGAAAAACCCCAGAATGGAGCGATTTATTGAAAATTATTTTTAGTACTTTACAAAGCGAAACAGCACATTCCGATATCAAAAGAGCAGGAATCAAATCTACTCCAGCTTTTATATTAACATCAAGAGAAGCTAAGCCATCAAATACCTCTTGATTAGATAAAGAAAACACATTAAAATCAACTTGAGAACTAATATCATTATACAGGTTTTCACTATTAGGTATAAGGTCTATATTATAATTCGCTTGAAAAAACTTAGCAAAAAGATTGCATGTAGCTTCAGTACTATGGGAGGTCTCTCCATCAAGCTCCATTGAGCTAGGAAACGCAGAACTTTTGCGTTTTGAATTTAAAAAAACCCAAAAAGATTTCGAGTTGCATTTGATGTCCCTTTCAACTGAACTTATATATTGTGAATATAGAAATCTACTCAAAAAATCAAATTCCCGTCGCAGTTGCATAAAACGTATTCTATCTTCAGATTTGCCTGTTACCTTACATCTCTTTAAAGCCTTATTTTTTACAATTTCTAAATTCTTTAGTCTTTTATTGAACCAGGGAGATTTAAAAGACGATCCCTTTCGAACTACCGGAACGAACTTCTTAACACCCTTAAAAAAAAGTGTTTTAAAGATGGTATACATCTGATTTAAAGATTTATCTGCAAATAGTTGCTCCCAATTTATGGTATTAAAATAATTATTTAGCGAAATGAAGTCAGCCTTCTTATAATTAAATATAAAACAGTTATTTGTAATAACAGATTGAGAATTATAAAGTTCAAATATAACCATAATTGCTTTGTGATGAATTTGATTTCTTACTAAAGGAAAGTCTGATTCAGAGACCATAAATTTAAGATCCTTAATTATAAATACAAGATCGAGAAACCTATTTAAAGTATTATTTACATGATTAATTTGGATTAATCCTAACGAGGAAAAGTTATCAACTAATTCAACTTCCACATCCCTTCTAGATAACGCCAATCAATGTCACCAAGATTAAAGTCACCGAAGATACATGGACATTGATTAGAAGATAAGCCATTCAATAAACAACTAATATTTGAAACAAGTTGAACATATAATTCTAAGCTACTCTTTGATCTAATATAATTAACAATAAAACAATATTCAGCTCTGTTTACATTATGTGATAAATGCTCTGAACTAACAAGAACGCATAGTTGATCAAAATAAATAGAATTTGTATGAAAATTTAATTGTTTACTATTAAGTGAAGTATGAACTGCAATTAATACTCCCCAGCCTCTATCCATACCAATGTCTAGAGAACGATCCACTCGATAGACAACATATGAAGAATCAAATAGCTCGGAAGAATAGATTCAATGGTGCAGCCAGGTCTCTGTTAATATTATTACGTCATAATAAAAAACTCATTTGTTTTTGTTCGCAAGCCACCAGCATTTTGATAATAAATTCTAAGCTGCGACGGATTAAGGGAAGACGATGAAGCACATGTTATGTTGTTGAAATTTTGTTCGCACCACTCCCGTTTTTTGATTTTGGACGTTGAATAAAGTTCTTAATCTGCACACCCAATGGCCAAATAGAAGGATTAAATGCTTTCTCAAATAAACATATAAAGGTATGCATAATCCCTTGAGGGCGTGCAAAATTATAATATTATAAAAAAAGGATAAACTATTAACAGCGTCAGTGGTTAGGTACACTAAAATTGTTAGTTACAAGAGAAAGTTCATACGATCAAGTCGTGCATTTTTTTTTCAATCAAGGCATTAGGAAAAGAGAGAGGGTTTTGAAAGAAGCTGTCGGTGCATATTCGTTTTGAATTCCTGAACATTGCAATGACTGGGAAAGACAGAGTGTGGTTAAGCATTCGGCATTCGCGTAGTACGGCTGAAGAACGAATCTCTGAACTTGACAGTACAACCGAAGTTGGGCTCGAGGGTATATTGATGAGCATTCCTGGAGACGCAAGTATTACGGTTGAATTCTTTGAGGGTAGGAATGTAACTGGCTAACAGCCAGATCGGAGCGGGAGAAAAACTTCTTGCATTATCTCAGGAAATCCAAACATAGTGTATGTGATCCTTTAACAAGAGGTGTTTGAAGATGTTCAGTTTCCTTGATGCAAGTGCCACTTATGGATTAGTGCAATATAATTGGGCTGACAATTGCTGACGTTATCCAAGTAGATCAATGTAGGTCCATTGTGTTACCCAAGTGAAATAGGTATCAAATTATGCTTTAACGGCAGTATTTGATTCCCCATTTAACTCTGCTGTCTAGGTCAGAATTTTAGGCGACTAATTTATTGTTAAACTGTTTGGGTTCTGAGAACGAAGTTTGGACATGAAATAAAACACAACTTGGTCGGTCAGAGGTCGATTCCAGAATGAATGGTTCTTTATTCTTCTATTCGCTTGTACCGAAAACTTACAACTAAGGAAATTATATATGTGTATAAAAATAATAGAATAACGAATATTGCAATGGGTGGTTGATCAGTGTTGCCACTGGGCCTACATAATTACTACAGAGTTCAATGAGCTTATCATAAATTACCGTTGAAGATCCACATCCGAAGAGCAGGGAGGCGAATCTAAGATCGAATACGAAAACTTGACACGGTACTACCGTCAGCGAAGCCGATAATTGGATTAGACGTTTCAGACAGTAGATCATTAAAAAAAAATGAGATATTGTCGAAAACTGAATAGAGCCCTGGGGCATACCACCATTTATTTTGTGGTTTCCCGACTTCAACCCATCCAATATTTGGGCCGTCGAATATGAGCGTTGTAGGCTTTCCTGGCTTGCTTGAACTCAGCTTCATGCTTTCGCATTTACACATATGCCTTTACAAAAAGCTCTTAAAAAATATCTTTTATAGTCTCCTAGCACTTTGAAATGCGTCTTTCAAATATTGGTGCCACCCAAAATGATTTTTCACTTGCTAAACGACCCACAGTTCATACAACATATATCGCAGATCCGTCGCTTATTAAATATCCAATGCCTTTACTTGGAAAATGGACTGAAAATATTTCAGACGGGATCGGAGGGGACCACACTTTTTGTATTCGACCGTCCAAGAGATATTGTCTGGAGCTTGTTGATATTTCTGAGCCACTGTGGTGGGCGTATTTTGGCTTTTGAGACTTCATCCAAATCTAATTACAGCTTAGATGAAACAGTTTCTTCCGATGACGAATGCTATGGCTTTGAAGACGATAGAAAGGTGAAGGGTACCAACATGATATTTCTGGGCCTTTTTAGGAATTTATTAGCATGATTATAGAAACAGAGTTATTAACTTTCGTTTTTGACTTTAAACGATTTGAAAAACCTTAGAAATATTAACGTAATTTAATTAAGTATCTAATTTTTTATTTTCTTACATACATAAATTGAAAACTAAATTAAATTTTTTTTATTTTTAAAACTATTAGGCGCTAATTTTAGCTTTCATTGAAATTCATCATTGAAAACTTTGAATATCAATTCTGAGGCACTTAGACAAATAAATCTGATGTCGTTTTGGTACCAAAATAAAGGTAATTATTATTTTTTGTCAAAAAAATATTTTATTTGCTCTACCACTATCTTGTAAATTCACTTTATATTTTTCGATGATCAGTGAAAACGCTTTCCATCATTGAAAAATCAAAAGTGAATAGAAAGAAAGAAAGTGGTAGAGCATGTAAAATATTTTTTTGACAAAAAATAATATATATCTTATTTCCTTCATTTTTGTACCAAAACAACATCAGTTTTATTTGTTTGAGTACCTCAGAATTGATAGTCAAGGTTTTCAATGAAGAGTTTCAATGAAAGCTATAACTGGCGCCTTAACATACCAAGAATGCATTATATCATAAAAAAAATCTAATCAACTGTAACATTTTCAAAAAAAAAAATGGAAGTAAAACCAACTTGTACGATAAGGTACTATTTCAAGAATATAATTATGGTGTTCTTTCTGTGTTGTTTACAGTAACGCACCCATCGCTGCTTTTATTCCTTATTCATTGAAAAATACTTCCCTTATATAGAGTTTGTAAACGTGTTTTCTTGATTTATGCAGCCCCGACAGCATTTTCTTTCAACTAACATGCATTCTGGTGGGTTAAAATCCATAATATACTATGTACGTAATAGAAAGATACTTGTACACACCAAAGTTGGAGAGCATGTCTTGGTCGTAAGTACATGCTTTTAGAATATTGTTAGAAATTATTTCCAGTTGACATAAATAGAATAGAGAGTTACTCGAACCAATACTTACCTTAGAGCGAGTAAGCTAATTTCCGTGAATCTTTCAGGTTAAACTAATCAGTAGCTAAGTTTTGTTGTTGTCTCTGACCATTTCCTAGTTGCAGCAAAAATTCAGACGAGAACAAGGTTCAGTCTAGAAATATAAGGATATACGCAGTCTACTTGCTCAAGGGGATAGAAGATTCAAGCTATCGAAATGACACCCGGAAAATCTTAAAAATCGTTTTTAATCCCGGGACTTGATCACCGGGAATACCATATTGCAGCACATTCAGCAAACTGCTTATGTGGATCGATTCCTACGGCAAGAAGATAACTTAATTCAAATCAATCAAAACCAGATTCACCACACCGTGTAGAAAAGATAGCTTTGTTATAAAACAGCTGACCAAAATCAGTGCTGCCGGTCCTGATGGAATACCAGGAGAGTTCTTTAAAAGCGGAGCTGTTCTGGTAGAGCAGATGTATCAAATTACCAAGGAAATAATGTTGGAAGGATGCATGTCCGATGATTAGAAAATCAGCTGCATGTCCTATTTAAAAAAGGCTACTTTGTAACTTGCAAAAACTTTTGGGCCGTCGGCTCTAAGAGCGTCTTAAGCCATTCTGCTTTACTTGAATCGGTATATATCAGTGTGCTTTGCGGCCCAGAATATTGACCATATACAAAATATTCACTCTAAACTAATCCCGGAAAAGACAAACGAATTTCAAGCGGACACCCACCATTTTTTCATCGACCTCTAACTTGCATATGATCGTCCAGAGATGGCCGAACTCGGGATTTCGGTAAAACTGTTCCACTATTGTATCGGGGAAATCTCAAAAGTACACGGTGCAATAGAAAACTGGAAAATAGTATTTTCGAACTATTTAAGACTTCCGCCATATTGTGAATTCTTTAATCTTGTTTTGGAACAGATATTGGCTTTATCGGCCGCTCCCAACGTAAAAACGCTTATTGGATGGTCTTGGACTGAACTAGGAAAAGACCAAACGCCTACTATTAACAAATAAACAAGCGTCTGCCCCCACCAAGGACATAACTTCAGCACTGATAATAATTTTGAGGCAAGTAAAGAGTTCACCTACTATGGAGTATACCTTATTGCAAGTCCGGCGCACAATAATTACCAATGTGCTGAAAACTCCGCAAAATACTTCTGTTTTTATAGAGCCGAGGAGCAGAAAAGGAGAGCTGATATTGGGCTCTTTGGAAAAAATCTCCAAAGGTTATTTGGTCCTATACGCGAGGAGGGTGAATGAGGGAGAAGAAAGAAGCGTGAACCCTTTGAGCTGTACAAGGTGGCAGATGTAATCCAAAAAGCCAAAATACGGCGACTACTTTGGTTGTGTCACATCGAGCGGATGAACAAAAATGCTTCAGCCAAGAGTCTTCAAACCTTAGGCTGCATGTGCGCGACGCATGTAAGACAAGGCTCCCGGAAATTACGCCAGAGGAAATTAAGCCAGTTTTTTTTGGGGTTTTTTCCAAAAAACGCCAAAAATTTTTCATACAAACTTCTGACCTATTTTCCTAGGAAAAAAAAAGTTTTCCGATAACCTTTTCCCAACTTCTGGCCTTTTTTCCAAAAAAAGTTCTGACTTAAAAAAATGGAAAAAAGCCAAACAAAAATTGAGCTTATGTGAAGTGTTTTTTTGTAATTAGGTTCACGGCGCTCGTTTTTCTTAGAGACCAAGCTATCGGTATCGCGTCTGCCAGAGTTTGGTCTGAGTGATTAAAATCATATAGCTCGATCAGATGCGGGATGATGGAGAAATGACTGGTCGCAGGCAGGGACCTATGAATCTTAAACATTTTAATGGGAGACATTGAATTCTCAATTATAAGGCTTAGACATAGAGTTGATGTGGAGTTATAAAAATGGATGAAAAGATACCGGTATTGAAAGAAAGTATCGATACCTACTTGGGAATCGGATGAAAAGTATCGATACCTACTTGGATCGAATCAAAATTTCTAAATCCAAGATATTGGAATATAATATATGGAGTTGCTCAGTGTCTAAATATGGAGAATTCATGTAGACTGTAAGAGTGTGCAAAGAAAAAGTTTGTGGTGTGTTCAAGTGAATGAAAGAATTCATAGGAGGTGAGTATGTGTGTGCGGAAAGTATGTGGTCACTGTTTTGTGAGAAGGGGAATTCAAAAATGCATGTAAATGAAGCATTTGTGCGAAATTAGGTAAAAATTGTTTCCGAGCTGTTTTTTGTATACATTACACTGGGAATCTGTCGAAGTTCCATGGCATTGGAGTCGAGTAATACTTTGACCAAATTATTTTCAAAAACTTGGTATCGCCAGCGTATAGTAACATAAAGGTAAATGGATCATTTAAAAATAAAAACAAGAGCACCTAAGATGTTGCCTTGGGAAACTCCGAAAGGAAGCTAAAATAGAACTATTGAAGGTATTTCCATCAGGTTCAAAGTCTAGGGTGGATGATAGCTTGAAGATTTTATGTCTAACGAATATTTCCTTCAAGACCTTACTAAAATGTATTCAATTTCATTTTCGATTTCAATGGCTGAGATAATAAATGACCCGAATTAGATAAGTTAATTGGTTGGGGAATCACAATTCTTTGCATTTTATTTAGATTAAATCACATATAAAAGCAAAATATTTTTTGCATACAAAAACCAGTAACTTACCCTTAAAGCTATACATAGAACGTCCATGTTTAATGTTTATCATAACGAAAGATCATAATGAACAAATTTCGCTAGTTTTTATGTTGTGTGCAGAAAGGGACTTGTTATCACGTGTTTATTATGCTGCTTATAAAACTTTTAGGATGTTAACAACATCATGCGGAAGACCAAAATTAGAGTATCTATCCGAAACACCTGTAAAAATACAACCACAAGTAAAAATTCAACAAATGCACCATGGACAAAATAATCAGTAGTTCTCATTTTCCATGTTCCAGGACATGCAAGGAATCCTTTGTAATGTACATTATGCTCTCGAATATATGTAAGAACCTGTTAACCAAAACAAACTGGCAAATTAAACAAACTTCAGGAAGCAGAATTTTCTGTTGTATTTAAAATGCACTAATGGAGCAATACACGATGATAAAACTTTTGATCACTTTTATGGTATGTAAACGATTGTGTTGTTTTGTGTTTTTGTGATGAGAGATTCTTATCGTTGCCATGCCTTGCCTATTTTTGACAGAGAAATAGCTTTGTCTTATGGCTCTGTTGGCATTATTGCCTTTCAAATCCATATCGAGAATTAATACGTAGAATATGCATGGATTGGATTGCTTGAGTCTTTTTAGAAATTGCGTTCTCAAATTGAGCAAGGATATACTCGTAGCCATAGTACGTTCTTATTAAAGACAAGTATGATATCATTTCTTATTCAAATTAAATTATGTTCGGAATGTGTATAATGTATTTTCAGGGTGGAACATGATTTTCAGATAAATTTGTTGTCAAAGTCTTACTGATTGCAGATGAAATCGTTGTTTTTGCAGAGTCACCTCAAAGTCTTCTTGATTACAAAATTGTTCGAGTACTACAGGATGGCGCACGAATCATGCTACAAAAATAAAACGTAATAACTTTTTTTCAGTGGGAGTAATCGGCTTAATTTTATTTTATTTTATAGGCTACTATTCAGATTTATCAAAATGATTGCTTGGCATACTGAAAAAAGGATTTGGATAGTGCAGCGATACCATTCTTTGCAGTCCGTCATTTCCGTCCAAAGGGCTGGAGTTTGGCGGTACTCCCCCTAATAGATGGACCATTATGAGGCTAGTGAATATGTTTGCCGAATCCGGAAGCATCGAACGAAGACCGTATCATCGAGATCCCAATGTTCGGGTTCAGGATACAATTGTGGCTGTTGCATCGGCAATACAGGTAAATCCAAGTGTTTCGACTCGAAACTTATCGGGCCAAATTGGAGTTAGCAGACGCTTATTAGAAAAAAGTCTAAACTACAAGCAAGTTAGGCCCTCAGGATTTACCTGTTCGCCTGGAATTTTGCCGAAAAATTATTGAAATGGCCGAAGAAGACAACACATTGATAAATTGTTTGTTCATGTCTGACGAGGCCCATTTTGACTTAAACGGCAGTGCTAGCAAGCAAAATTGCGGTGTATAGAGTGAATCTAATCAAGAAATGCTCCATGAGACGGAACTGCTCCCAGAACGAGTCACTGTGTGCTGCGCAGTTTCATAAAAGTGTATTGTCGGGCCATACTTCTTTGAAGAAAACGGTGTAACATAAACTGTCAATGGGGACCGTTATTTAAAGATTTTGAAGGAGTTTTTTTTACCCAGAACTTCGCCGAAGACGTATCCCTTTCAGCAGGATTTGGTTTCAACAAGATACAGCAAGTGCACACGTAGCCACACAAGTTATGGCGGAGCTCAAACGAAAATTCCCAAACAAATTGATATCCAGAAACTTCACTTTCCGCTAGCCCCGGATCACCTGACCTGACTGCATCAGACTTTTTTTTATATGGTTATGGCAAGCAGGAAGTGTTCAAAACGAAACCCAGGAATTTGACTGAATTGAAGCAGTCCATTAAGACAATAATTGAGTCGATCCCAATTTCAACCCTTCAGGCCGCAATGAACAATTTTCTGATCAGGTGCCGCATATGCGTGGATCAGTGTGGAGATCATTTGCGGTCTATCATCTTTAAAAACCATTAGTTATTTAATATAAAATTTAATTTTTAATCCAATAAAAAAATTAATGAAATACATCGATTAAAATAAAAGTTATTTAAATTTCTTATTGTAGCACGATTCGTGCGCCACCCTGTACAAGAAATGAAGAGTACTTCAAATTTCGCCAAGCCTAAAATATTGATAATGATTATTTGGAGATCAAACGTATGTCGGCAAATGCTAAATGCGAAGCATAATATTGAATTTTCAAAACGGCAGATCAAGTTTGGGGAAACAAAATGTTCAAAGGACTCTGGATTGATTGCTTGGGGTGGAATTTTCTCCATGAATTATTATGTCCTGCAAAGCATTTCAATATCTATTGTATTAGGCGTAAAGTTTTTGAGAGTGGTATTAGTAAAATAATTAGTTCTAAGGTCTAACATCACATTATATCTGCGAGCACAGGAGGGGTTATACTTCGTTAAATTGTTAGTTTTGTACATTTTACAATAAAAGGTGTCTAACTTTAGTCGAACGTAGGTTCAAGTAGCAGTGCTTGAAGGGCCGTCCTATTGCTGGTTAGCTGGCTTTTTCTTTTGGTGGCTTCAACCTCTGTTGTACCGCTTTCCTGCAGTTACGTAGAAGTTTCCGAAGCTGTCATCTGTCAATATTCCAAATTCTGGGTCCATCATGGATAGGACGTGAAGATAACCCATCTTCGGTTGTTGGTTTACCTGAAATTAGTTTAACAAGATGACTAGGATGGGATGGCATTTTTTACAGCTTCTTCACACTGAGCTTTTATACAATATGTATTTGACTATCGGGACAATTCTTGAAGATTCATATAGCTTTGATTTGCTATAAGAACGAACCGAGTTTGGTTTACGGAACAGAAACGTACAATGACGTAGAACTTTTCGTTCAAAAAATTGCAGTTTTATCATATATGATTGACTTATAGTGTACCATATAGGAAAGCTATACTTACTCTTACTTTCATAAGAGGTCGTACTACAAAAAAGGCATTGATAGCCTTACAAATGTTGAATTTAGAGCGTTGGTTAAATTTGAACCTTTCGAAGAAGTGAACTCCAATATATTCAACCGTTTTCTTGGGCTTGATATCGGGAAGGATCAGCGAGAGGTGCTTGCATCTTTTGGCTAGGCCATTGTGCGAAGGCGTCCCAAAGCAAAATCCCTGATCAAGGCAATACTATCGTAAATACTCATTAGACTTGGGTTAGAACTCCTCACACGCATGTAAAATTTACGGTTAGTGAGGAAACTATGAATGATGAGGTTAACGTGTCTGAGCAAGTGATGAAACTTCAATTTGAATGAAACAAAACACGAATATTATGTTAACAAGCCCATTACCTCATTTCATAGTTACGCAAAATAATTACGACTGAGGTATTTATTAGGCACATGTTGTCCATTTTTACAATCTCAAAACATGTGCTTTACATTAAAATTTAAACACAACCCATTTTCATAGCACATTTTATGGTCCTAAAAGGCTGAAATGCCACATTTTGAGCTTCACCTTAAAAATTAAAAAAAAAAAAATATAATAAACCAATTAAATTATCCTCATCCCTTTTAGCGACCAGTTGAAATCTGAAATGTTATTTTACGACGAAGAAAATACACCATGAAATCTCATCAAAATCCCTCCTCTCTGGCGTCAATAAAAAAAAAAAAACGAAAACAAATAAACTTCGATTTCGAATCAACAAAATTTCGAAAAGGCAAATGTCAAGTACCTCCTTTAAACCAATATTCGCTTGGCTGAAAATGTGTTCTATGTAGAAATACCACTCGATCATGACTTTTATTCACTTTCCGATTTGACCAAAATTGAGACACACTAAATCACCCTTCATTAAGTCGCTTTCGTTCTTCATTAAGATTGCTATGATCTCGTTGCTGGTGTTTCTATGGTTCGTTCGTATTACAATCAGACCTGGAAATCCAAACTGAAATGTCTGACTTAAGTCAATATCGTCAATCACTGGTGCTAAGATTCTATAAAGAAGAAATTGTCGCCCCATTTGATGTCATACCTACATATTTCCCCCCACTACTTCCTTGAAAATGTTTCAGCACAGCAACAATGTTCTATATACGAGTAGGTACCTACCTTGAAAAGCAGGTGGCACAAAGGGGACTTCTTCAAATCGAATTTGTTGCAAGAAAATTTATTACATCCATAATTTAGTTTTATCTTTGGAGCCATCGTCTGCAGAACGGCATCAGCTCAGCAAGCATAGTAGCATCGCACTATACTATTATACTCCATATTGAAGGACAGGACATAAGACGGCTTGGCATGCGGCACGAAGACAGCACACAGAAAGCGAAGAAGCAACGAGTCAGCCCAACCGACGAAGAAGCCACCCAACTCCCAACCATAGTATTCCTTCTCCATTGAATACAATGGCTTTTCCTTTTTGTCTTCTGATGTTAATAGCTCCTTATTGAGTACGCTCGAAGATAAACATTGCTTGGGTGTGTGCTAAGCGACGATTTAAAGAGGCCATAAAAGTTCAATAAAAGTAAATAGCAGCGTTGGTGAATATACAATAACATGATAAAGAAGAGAAATGACTTTTTATACATACACACATAAGCCTTCATACATTCATTTCATACATATAAAAAGAAAGTTAGGCTATATACCATATAGAGAAAGAATTCCTATATTAGAAGGTGGTGTGGAAGAAAGGAGTCGGAAAAGGTGGGTCGTCACAGTCGCATAGTGGCTCATTGAAGAGATTTCCTTTTTCCGGAATGATTCTTGTTTTTCCTTAAATGTCACACAATAGAGTTATACAGCTTTTATTTCACTTTGTTCGGATTCACCTGAATAAGACTTCCTCTTCTCTTTCGAACAATGTTGCAACTACATACTTACATACATACATAAGGAAAATACTTTTACATGCCTTGGATATAGAAATTAGGTATAGAAAATGCTAAGGAACAGGCAAACGTTTGTGATTTGTCAATATGTTTATGGCTTGAATCTTAAAGGATTTCCAGGATGTTGTTCCGGTTAAGAGATATGCTGTTCTATTTATTTATGTTTGTATGTTGTATATAGCCAGGGAGCTTTATTGAGTTCGTCTTTATTTTCAAATTACAAGACAATGAAATTATAAAACTTCTTATCGTAAAAATAATGATGTTAAAAGTTCTCTTGGAACGGAACATTTAAAATCAAAATTGATTTTTGTTTCTTGAGTTGCCATTTTAGTTCCGCTTTGAAATGGAAATTATTGATCTCGGAAATGCTTCCTTTGGAAAGAAATCGGGTATCAGAAATATCTTAGAAAAACGCTTGTTCTTAGATTCCTTCTATGAACCCAATACGTGCAAGGTAGGAGTGTAGTAACACAATTTAGGAGACATGGGCTAGTTTCCAATTTATTTTACTTTAAAACAAAATACATTGATTAAGTGACAAAATTTATGAAATTCTTTGCGCATTCTAAGTTTCCATAAAATCGGGTTTTGTAAATAAATTCATTTGAGATAAGACTGATGTCTAAGTTCTATAAAAATCACTTATACAATAAATATAACAATAAATTTAAATATACTAACGCATTTGACAAAAAAAAATACAATTTTACATAGAAAAAATATAGTGAAACAATTAACATGATAATATTTTTTTAAAATAATTTTTCGACATGTTAAAATCAATTAAGTTCCATAAGCGATTAAATCATTGCATATAACATTTAAAGATTTATTTTATCCATAATTAACTCTCGAACGGGAATTTAAGTTCAGCATAAATGTTTGGGATAATAAATTGATCCCAATAAAAGTTGAAAAAGGAAAAGAACATTATTTACTTCCCTCCTCTTTTTTTTTAGCGTAGAAAAGCTGAGCAGTTTCAAACGATTTTCATATGGTGGAAGTTGTTGATTGGGATTCTAAGGAAGATGACGGAGAACAAATAATAAAAATTGTTTTTGAACACTTTCAATTTTAGGAATGGAAACATCATAAGCAGGACACCAAACACAGCTGCAATACTCCAAAACAGAGTATTGATAGAGACAGGCCCAATGATCACTAGCGGAATCTTCGTCTCACAGGACCCAAACTGATTTTTATCAGTTTCTCTCAGGGTACATGCTTCATCTTTACATGGCAGGACACAGGCAGGAAGATTAAGGTCTCTATGACAGATGGTTTTTGTTGCTTAATCGCATTCTTCGTTTGATCTCTGTACTGGTGTCATTGCCTGAGTTAATGGTGGATCATATAGGTATAGACAAAGTCCTTGCTTAATTTGAAGTTATATCAGTCAGTCCATTATTGTCCAAATTCATTTTCCGTAATTTGTCTAGTAGCTGCATATCTTCACCGTTTAGAAGTGCAGATAATGTTCTTTCCAGATCAGCACAAATGACTATATCTCTTCACATCTCAGTAAACCCGACCAGCCGCTCCTAGTGCTCTATCTTTTTCTTCGGAGAAGTCGGTTTTCCACCATTCTCTTTTGACAGTAGAGCTCCCTGCCTACTTTCTCAATAGCTCTTGCCGGCAGCTTGAATGGTAGGATTTATTCTTGGTAATCTTCGCCAGAAGTACTGTCGTGCAAACTATGTCCTCCGACTACTACATATAACGAGTCAAATATGCTCTCCTTTCTGAATCTGTCTTAAAAAACCACCAAGAACAATGTTGATGTGTTATCTCAGACACATTTACATATATTCCAAGCGATTTTTCGTCCCCGTCTGACAAGTGTCAGCATCTCAATTTTTGCTGGAGTTCTTATTGTATTCACATGAGTTGTGAAGTTTCTGTTAATTTTCAAAAATAGTTTTCATTGATTTCACCGAAAAAAAAATTCATTTGAAAAAGTGAGATGCATATCATTTTTCAAAATCTCTTCTCTATCTCTACTAATAGAGTGTGTCCGCCGGGAAGGTGTATTACTTTGTTTTACCGCCATTTTGCTAAACATTAGTCTTGACAGTTCATATTTGGCAGCCGTGAAGTAGACACGTGGCAAATTTGTTACGAAAAAATATTCGATAAACCAACGTGTTTTAATCGTTAACACTTTTTATCAAAATCCATCATTGATTACTGTGACGATGAGGAAGTTACGTGAAATTTTTTGGAGAAACAACGTGCCAACAAAAGGCAATATTTATCGTGTAGTGAATGATTTCGAAGAAAGAGGGTCTTTAGGTATTAGGCCTAAGCATGGACCACAACGTACTGCAAGATCGGCTGAAAACATTACTGCTGCTCAAGGAAGTGTTCAAAACAATCCATCAACCTCAATTCGACGCCGTTATCAGGACCTAGGCCTTCAAAAAACAACTTTGGATACAATTTTGCACAAGGATTTGCATTTGTTTCCATTTAAGATTCAGTTGACACAAAAGCTTCTTCCACAAGACCATTCAAGCCGCCGTACATATGCCAATAGGATGTTACAACTAGCCCATGAAAAGCCCGATTTTCATGAAAAAATCATAATGATTGACGAGGCACATTTTCATTTGAATAGATATGTGAATAAACAGAATACTCGGTTCTGGGCAATGGAAAACCCTCAAATTCTTCATCAGTCACCTTTGCATCTATTAAAAGGCACAGTCTGGTGTGTAATTTGGTTAGGAGGAAGCATTGGACCTTACTTCTTTGAAAATGAAAACGGCGTAACGGTAACTGTGAATGGGGAGCGATATCGTGATATGATTGAAAACTTTTTAACGCCACAACTGCATGCTTTGGGCTTGTTTAATATGTGGTATCACCAAGACGGTGCCACATCGCATACAGCCAGGATAACAATGGAATTACTGCGAGACCTCTTTCCGCAACAAGTTATTTCAAGAAATGGTGATATTGATTGGCCTCCATGGTCGCCTCATTTGACTGCTCCGGACTTCGTTTTGTGGGGATATTTGAAAAGCAAGGTTTATGCAAACAAACCAGAAACGCTTGATACTTTCCCGGGGGATACCCTCTATTATAAAAGTGTAATTTTGTTTGGATTTTAGTTAGTATGTATATGATAGATAAACTGACGATTTACCTATTTGATGGACATAAAAATGTTTGGATCTGCTTCTTTGGTCAGGTTATAGGCTACTACATATAACTAGCCGACCCAGCTCTCCAAATTCGAGTGCCAATTTATTTATTTAATTCATTATCATTCAACAAAAGACAGAGAATTCATGATTTTTTTTAATTGTTGAACGCAATGAGAAGTACCTAAGCACTCAATCCTGAAGTAAACAAACTTTCAAACCTATACACATTTTTGACACATTAACAATATTTGTTTCATATCATTGTCCTTCAGCTGTTGTTCTGACCATAATATTACAATCGAACACACGTCGCTGAACGTCAACCTTTGAATTTTGTGTTACATTTAAAAATTAGGGTTGTTGTAAAAGTATCGATACGAAATTTGTATCGTTATGTCGATTTCGTTTCAATAAATAGGATCCGCTACTAAAACAAATACTTTTTTGCTTTGAAACGAACGATTACGGACCTAATCTCGAATTGGGACTGTGTGTGTTACTTGGCAGCATGTTAATACATCATTATTTCGTTTTAATTTCCCGATTCCGACGCGGGGGAGTTCCTAAGCCCACTTGCACTTTTTTAATATTTGTTTTCAAGAAGTTTTTAACAATTTTTTTTTTATTTTTTAATATATTAAATTACTTTTTCTGTACACTGCCACAAAATAAAAATTAATTCACAACACAGCAATTGAGAAACTTCAAAATTAATATATTGTAGTGTGTGTAAAAATCTGTGCACAAATCCGTTTTGAATCCGTCTCCAAAAAGAGATTCAATACGAATCTGTTTTTCCAGAAAAAAATTTGAAACGAATTGGATTTTCAGAAAAAAATTGACCGCGGATATACGGCAGATCAATGTTTTTGTTGAAACGAAATCGACATAAGTCGTGTTCGTCTGAATTTTTGACGACGCGACGGCTCACGTCTGCATTTTCTATATCTTCTCTCTTTCCCTGACAAATACATTTCGGGTATTTTGTATTCTCTTTTTTCGCAAATCTTTAAGATTCAAATGCAGACAAATGTAAATAAATTTTAAAAATAATTGGATTATACAAATACCCAGAGCTTACACTTTTGCATGAATACCCCTATTGCAGTAAAGCTATAGCTGCAATGAACTTGAAAAGTGAAAATGTTAAAAAAAAATCTGCTCTCCTTTTCCAACTCAATTTAAAATTTTATCTCCGATCTCTAAAAACCAAAAAGTAAATCTTTCACTTTTTGAAAACACTAATACATTGAATAAATCGCTTCAGAAAATGACCGATAGATGTCGCCAAACTGAAAGCAACAGTTATGTCACTAGTGTATGTGTGTATTCTTTTTCATTTTCCACTTATTGTACTTTTTAAAAAAATGCCAGTTGTAGTTAACGCTTGAAGGTTTAAATGGTTCTACCTTTTTACCTTTTTCACATTTGAAAAACTCTATTACATGGAATACATTTTTTCAGAAAATCACCGATAGATGTCTGAACTGAAATTTGTATGGTGTAAATGTGTGCAGTTTTCCGATTCATTCGAGGTGCGTCAAGGAGTAAGACAAGGAGATGTGTTGTCACCAGTTTTGTTTTTATTGGCAGTCGATGATGTACTGACTTCCACAGTTCGTACAAACGAGAGAAATGACATCCAATAGAATCCATTCGAAAAACTTAGTCATTTTGACTACGCTGTCGATATTTGTTTCATGTCAAACAGTGTAGGCGGCTTGGACCAAATGTGCTAATTGCTGCAAGCGAACGGGGAGATGGCTGGCTTAAAAATCAAGCCAAAAAGACAAAAATGCTGCAGACCGATCGCAGCTCTCAACAGGAGATTATTCTGAGACAGAAAACAAAACTATTGAGAAGGTTTTACTGTTCAACTACCTAGGCAGTATTGTATCAATTGATGGTGGAACGGAATCTGATGTTGTCAGCAGGATAAACAAAGCTCGTAGTGCTTTTGGACTACGCACAACGCTACGCACAAAGCTAAAACTCTTCGAGTCCAACGTGAAATCCGTCCTCCTGTACGCCTGTAAAACCTGGAAATGCTCCGCCGATATCTCGAGCAGGCTACAGGCTTTTATCAATCGCTGTCTTCGATACATTCTCAAGATTCGATGGCCACAAATCATAAGAAATGTTGAGCTGTGGGATTTGACTCAACAGAGAAGGGTGGATCTTGACATCAGACAACGAAAATGGCAATGGATTGGCCATATTCTGAGGAAACCAAACGAGAACATAGCAAAGCAGTCCTTCGGGTGGAATCCTCAGGGTGTAATGAGAGTTGGTAGACTAAGAACAACATGGAGGTCAGTTGCACTTAATGAAGCTCAGTCCTTTAAATTTATTCGTGGGCTCAGCTAAGGCACCATGCCTCGAACCGAGATAGATGGAGGGAATCTGTTGCTGCCCTATTATCCATGTCCAGGAGGAGTTAAAGTGTTGCTGCGAAGGCTGCAGTGACCGGAACCCATTTAAAATGTATGCTCTTTTCAGCTACAGATGCCGCTAGCTTATGTTTTCCGTGCATTTTTTTTTTCAATTTTTATTTATTGCTTAAAACAATTTCTGTGTAGTATATTTAAACAATTTTGGAATTCGGCATATCTATGCAAAAAATGCTTTCGTTTAATATGTAATTTAAGCCCCTTCGGTTTTGTGGGCCGCAAAAAGTGTACCACCAAAAACATGTTCGCCGTTTTATTATATGATATATAAGTTACATTTTATACTACCCTTTAAATGTTTCAACACAGTGCGGGCGTGAGGTTGAGGAAGAGAAAGAATGATAGGAAATATGTGTGTCGCGATGTTCTGAGGCTGTAGGTGGTTGTTGTCTCAGATTTTATCTCCAGGGATGGCGGCTGAGCTAATGCGGAGAAATTTCCGTGTCTTATTTATCTATGTCCCTTATAATTCGCAACAATTTTTTTATTCATTGTCATATTTTATTGGTATACTAGTTTTACTCAATCACATGTTGTTAGTTCTATGCCTAAACATCATGTTATGAGTAAACCAGCAACTCATTGTATGACATTTATTTTTGGAATTGGTTTTTAATGGAAAAATAAGAGGACATTGATTATGGCAGGGATCGAACCTGTGACCATGAGGTTGGCAGGCGAACGCACAACTATCGCGCCACGGCCACCCCCTATGTTTAATATACAAATATTTGCACTTACCTCTTAAATTCTTGATGATTTTAAAATACAATTTCCAAATTTATATTTCGTTTTGTTTTAGTTTTCCTGTTTCCATGGATCTTATTTCCAAAAACATAATTGATTTGCTTTGTTTAGTCCGACGTTGCCAAGGATTTTATTTAAAAAATGACTTTTTGCCCAAAGATTTTTATAATAATATTGAAATTAGGGATGTTCGATTTTGTTTAATGTTTTTTTTTTTAATCTGCAAGCTAATTTAATCCAAATTACGTGGAAATGAAATAATTTCGAAACATGATTTTATATGGGAAATGAAGTAGTTTCGAATATAATTTGGAAATGTGCTGCGAAATAACCTTATTTGCTCCAATAAAAACACATTATAAGATTTTAGGTTACCCGAACTGGAAAGCGGTAGCATCTAGCAGAAAATACCTGGCGTTGCCAGTGCATCCGCGGCAAAGTCTTTTCATGCAATATCTTCCTCTTCCAAATGAAATGAAAAATCAAGACAAAATTCTTATACATTTATTATGTCGTTTGCTTAACCAGGATTACTTTTATTATTAAATTTAACATTGAAGATTTATTATTTATATTTTTTTTTATTTACAAACGAACTATTCTTCATTTTGGGACTCTTCGCTTTCCGCATAGGTTGTTTTTACTTTCGATTGTAGGGAAGTACAATACTCGTATAAGGCAAGACTATCAAAAAATCAGTCATGACATTAAAATGACAGCGAAGGCGAAAAAGGCAGCCATTTAAGTAAGGCTGTGTTGTTCCTCTATGTGTCGACTTTAATTGTCTACATTTCAACGTAGACAATCGGTCGACGATGTCTTTTTTTTTATTTTTTTTTTATTTTAACTATATGCCTGTAAGACCTAAGGTCTTTTAAATGCAACCTGAATTGCACGGCAATAGTTTGGCACAGTGGATTTGAGAACCAGGTATTGACTGTCTCATTTTAACCCATGGGCGGCATCCAATTGGCTATGTAGTATAAGTTATTTCAAATTAACGATGTACATTTCAACAAAATATTAAATTCTGACCTATGTAGGGTGCGTCCAAAGTTTTTCTTTAATTGTTCTAACGGAATAATACATTGCTCTAAATTAAATTTGGATTTATGCGATTTAAATGTACGTTTGTACATACAATACTAAAACTCGCCATTAAATCCTGTTTAACATGCACATTATACATTTTCTCATAAAGTCAGTCCTTGACATTTTTTTTTTGATATCCTTAAAGCAATTAGGTAGCTTAACAAAAAAAATCTCATAAAATTAACTTTAAGAAGTTTTTTACGGCCACTTAAAGTCTCGCGTCCCTTCATCAGGAAAATCTTTGTCCTACTATCATTTCTACTATGCTCCTTCTGGTATATATGTATGTACTTTGTCTGCAGAACTAAACCCGCTTCTGAATGGTGTATAGAAGTCAAAAAAAAAAAAGAAAAGAACACTCGCCTAGCCAGCAGTAATTTGCATAATTAATTCGTTTGAGATTTCTTTTTGAATTAACAGATTATAACCTTGACTGTAGCCGCTCAAGGTCACCTATTCATACCCCAGTGCCCATCAACCTCGTCCTGTCTTCCTTCCTCTTGAATGCGCATAGCCTGGCCGGCGCGAGATGCCAAAGCATCAAGTGCGTTTTTTTTCTCAGACCCATTATTTTAGAAAGTACTATCTTTTTTATAATTCCGGCCGCTATTAATATAAAAAAAGCTCGAGCGGTAACCTAACCTTAACAGAGACACTAGCAACGGTTTTTTTTTTTGTTTGAACAAGGACTTGCGGGGTTGTGAGCAAAGAATAGAATAAACGAGGAGGATTTAAATCAGTGCATTTTATATCCTTAGGCAAAGTCATAATTAAAACATCACATAGAGAGTCGAATTTTTTTTTCAACACAATTCCCCCTTAATGTTCATCTACTCACGCTTTTGCTGTTTGGTCGTCCGCGTTCCGCTTTCCACGTTCACGTTCGCTTTCGCATCATCATCATCGTCGTCTTCATCGTCCTTGTTCCTTGTATGTGTCGTGCATGTGATTGTCTCCGCGCGTACTATAGTCGTCCTTTCACCTCATAAATGAGTGGAATTGGTAATGCGGCAGCAGTGGCAGTATGGCAAGCTGGCTCAGCTCTGGCTGTCAGGCTGGCAGGTGGCGAGGATAAAACGGAGAAAGTTGATTGCTGTTTGTAGGGTAAATGCTTTCAGCTGCCACTGCTCCTAATGACCTCATTTTCTTCCCAAAATGGTTGTCTCTGAATGTACTCGTGGGATTATCCCAAACAAACAATGAAAACGAGGATGTTATGTTCGTTACGGGTTTGAATTCAAAACCGGAAGTAGAATGGAAGAACTATAGGCGGGCGTCATTGTCGTTTACGTCGTCCCGTAGCCACACGTTTGCGTTTCGTCTTCGTAGTCCTTGGAGTCGCGAAATCATTGTGATCAAACTATATTATACAACCATATGCACAGTGGAATATAAAAGCCAAAAATTTGGAATTAAATTAACACATATTAATGTAAAAATTCGATAGTTTTTACAAAATCTTTCAGAAAACAAATTTGACAAGTAGTTATTTTACAATTTTGCCCGAACTAAAAGGCGTTTGACTGCCCTTAAACTGATCAAGTTCAGTGCGGGATTTAAAAGGATATATCAGCCCTTTTTTATTGGAAAATGTATAGGCAGCTCAGTAAATTCTTATTCAGTAAACAACAATAAAGGAAAAATGCGAATAAATTGAGCAATAAAAATAGTGCCGATAATAAAGTAGATAAATCTGTGGAATATTTGGAATGGAACGACTCTCGAGTTGCAGACAAAAAGCTTGTGCACCATTTTTGGCAGGCAGATAGAAATGAAAAATATGAGTGCATATAAAAAGTTCATAATAGTCTAGTCTTATTCAGACTCTCATTACTGCACTACCTATACGTTACCAATAAAATACGGATATCATAGGTATAAATTGGATTTGATTTTCCCGCCAGCGAAATAAAGATACGTGAAAAAATCAGAATTTAATGAGTTTATCAACTGCTTCTGGCATTTTTGTTTTACATCAGGAGAAGATGGAGATAAATATGAAAACGAATATGGAAAGCTTAGAGTAATTTCGGCAGCAAAGGAATTTCGTGGATAAGAAATTCCAGATAAGGGTGTCGGAGACAAAACGGAACCTTGGGGAACGCCACCATTTGTTTAGTTGATTTCAGACTTGAAATCATCCAATACAACTTTTATTGACCCATCCGAAAGGTAAATTGTGTTCCAACGTAGAAAAGATTCACGCAATACCCAAAATACCCGTTTTCGATAAGAAAGCTTGATGCCAAACTCTATCAAACGTCTTCAAATTTTCGTCGGAATAATTTTACTTTCTGTAAAACGATGCAAAATTTTTTGCACTGTTTTGTAAGATATCACCAATTTACACAGTGGGCGTGTTAGACCTTATTCATCAAATTGTTACAATGCTGGTCATAGTGTTACAGTGTTACTGATGGAGCATGACCGAGAATTCTGTTTCGAAATTCCTGTTGTGTCAAATTAACTGATGAATTATATTCTATTAGCAAATACACATCTGTATTATTAAGGTGGCCGCCATTCAAGATGTAAACTGTAGTACGGACGGTCGAACAAATTATAACAATTCCTTAAAAGTGAAGTTTTGCGTGTATGTGTGTCGTATCAAGTTCCGTAAAAAAACTTTTGACGGTGGTTGGATATGTGACCAGCCTATTCGCAAACTTGCCGTATTGGCCAAAGATCTTGCGACTATCCGTACGACCGTGAGTCGCATTTTGAATAGCTAGGTACCTTAGATATCTTGATGATTAGGCGAATGCTAAAACTGACGTTTTGACAGTCAGTCTTTCTTTGCTTGCAAAATCATACCATAATACATTTCATAAGACAAAAACATTTCGGCGCCATTTTTTAATACGCTATAGCTAAGTCCATTAATTTTTATGAGAAGTTAAAGAAAAGGCATTCAAAAAATATCGTGAATTGGGATTTCTAGGCAGGATCCAATTTAAGATTCAACATGCCTTACTTCTTGTTTATGTCTAGGTTGAAGTAGGAGTTGGATCACCGATGGGAGTTCCGGCGATATCAGTGTTATTCCACTAAGCCGTGGTGTAACAATCTTCAACACCGCCCATAGATAGCGACGAAATCCTTGGCACGAGTTTGATTCCAATGGATAGGCGTATGATGTTCAAAATTTCATTCTTAAAGACGGAGTTCGGGAAAATATTGATTATCTCGAACTCTTTGATTATGGTAAGGGACAGATGTAGATTTCTTCGGGATGTGAGTCTTGTCATCACATTTTCCACACTTCCGAATTGAGTGACCGAGAAGCAGTTTTTGATCCAGATATGCCATAAGATACACGGCCGCATCAGTAAACAATACCACCACGAAAACCATGTCTTACCCCGAATTCGTTTCAGGTGCGCTCGTAGTTATATAGCTATATCTGTATCGGGTCTTCCAACGAAAGATTTCATTTTAAATGTTGACCATTTTTTGATTTCCAACATTTAAAAAAGAGTAACATGTATGAGATAATATAAGTTGCGTTGGGCGCCAGTTAAATTTTTCCCGGGACACCCTTATCTTTCAGTTCATTATCATTTATATTTGTTTTTTTTTCTAACTATTAAGATTTCATAGGTTTCTCATTTTTACTAAAAAGAATTGATTTTTTTTTTTAGTTAAATATGTGAATACCATCTTTTTTACTTGCGATATACATAGGTACTATAGGGCAAGTTTTGCATTAGGAAAACTCGAAATCGAGATTTTAATTAAAGTTGATATAACGATGATAGAGAACGCCAAAAAAGTTGGTCCCGCAATTCCGTCTGTCTTTTTGTCTGTCTGTCTGGCTGGCTGTCTACAGCCTAAACGGATGAAGCGATTTTCTTTAAGCTTGATGCTTAAGCATTTTAGGTTATGGTCTAAAATAGATTTTTGAATCGTTTTTTAGGTCCAAAACTAACGGTACCTGCCATACAATTTTTGTACCATCTCAATTATCTCGAAAACGGCTCTAACGATTTTATTAAAAAAAAGTGTGTGTACTATTTAAGATATTTTGGTAATTTTTTTTTAATATTTTGTTATTTACGGTACCTGCCATGCAACCTTTTTTTTTATTTTGGAATTTCCATAAACGGCTCGATGGATTTCGATAAAAAAAAATCTGTAGGAGCTGCTTCAAATTATATATAAAACTGCATAGCAAAATTTTCGAAAAATATTTTTTTGGATTTTTGAAAAAAAAAACAAATATTTTTTTTTTTTTGAAAATTCCATATTTCGAAAACGGGTAGATGATTTTTGTTTAAATTTTGTTTTTGAGTTAATATTATTAAATATTTAAAATTGACGTAAAAAAATAAAAATAGTTGTATATAAAAAATTAAGTAAAAAACTACTTTGAAAATATATTTTTAGATTCTTAATATAGAAACCTTTTGCATACGAAGTGATCGAACATAACAGCAAATTCGTGCGATATAGTCATGCATTTTATTTTATTAATATCTGAAGACTATTCTAAAACAAGTTTAATAGCAATGTGTTACAATATTTTGTTTAAACTTCCAATCTATTTCAACATAGCCCACTGTGCTAAAAAGATGAAAAAGAACAGCAAAGACCAAAAAAAAAAAAAAAAATATAGCTAGAAAATGTGAAATGAATAGTTTTCCAAACTACAGTTATCCATTGTTTTTTCCAGGGCTTTTTACAAAAAGGATTCACATGAAAAGAGAACTCGCTGTGTTGGCTTTTGGCCAAAAAGCTGTTGTGCGGTGAATGTTGACAAGTTTTTTTTTTTCTTTGGAATGGAGCAACCACACTGATATAGGCAGTGTTGTTTTTTTGGGAAGAAGGGTCTCAAAGCTTCGGCACTGTACAATTCTTGCAGGATTCGAGTGTTCTGTTCATTTCGATGTTTAAGCTTAACATATAGAGTGGAACAGGCAGGTAAGGTATAGAAGAATGAAAATGGCAATTAAGTGAGATCGCTTTAATTGAAGTTAAAATACAAACTTGCCAAAAAGAGCGGCAAGACAAAGAAAATGTATACCTTAACTCAAAGGAAGCATGCTTTATTAGATGAAGTTGGAAAAAAAAGTAACACAGATTTGTGTCTTGTTTTCCTAAAGTTTGTCGTAGGTTTCAACAAGGAGATTGCAATTTAGAGAAGTTTGCTGTTAAAGGTAATGGTTTCAAATTCTGGCGATGAATATCAAGTGATAGTCGGTTATGTTTTATTCTGTAATTATGTTTAAGAATTTTTTAGATTTTTGAGCTAAAAGAATGGGCTGACAAGCTATTTGTCTCTTCCACCTCCCAGCACTATTTCAGTCTTTATTTTCGTATGTCATATCCTCTTATCCTCTTGGGCCTTATAAATATAACGCGACTACTTTGGAGATGCTAAAAAAACTAAGAAATTTTATTGGATAACAATTGTAAGAGGTTGTTTTAAAGTTGGAGTTTTAGTCTGCTGGATCAATAAAGTTCTTGAATGTTGATTATTATTACCAATATTTTGAAATAGCTTTCCTGATAACTGACATCCATGTTGATAATGTTTTCGATATGCCGTATTACTTGACCTTAGGATCAGTTATTTTTTAATTAAAACTACTTCCTTTGCGGCACCGACTGACATCTGATGTGACCCGACATATGTAATATTTGTTCGTTTTGTGGATTTCATAGATGAGCGCAGATATGTATGTATATGAATTGTGTGTATTTGCAAATGATTTTTTTTTGTTGGTACGTGTTGTGGATTTTCATTCTGTTGGTACCTACATGAATTGTGTGTATTAAAAGAGAAATTCTTTTTATTCATTTTTTTTTTATGATTACATACTTGCTATTAATGCACTTTTTCGTATCATTTAATGACTTTGAATGCCAACAACAACTTGAGTGTGCTACCACAAAGTTTTTTCTAAATTATTTTTAGCTGGAATTATAGAATTCACGACTTGCCAAGGTCGATCATCAGATTCTTTTGCTCTAGTGGTGCTGGTCTACTTTTCATTTTAATTGAAAAACTTCTTGTGCCTTCATCGTTTATTGAACCATGACCAGTCGCTTAGTAGCCAACGCACTAAGTGTGATTTTAAAACCGAGTATGACAGCATAGTGCATAAAACCCACCGACTCTCATCCACCCAACACCATCCTCCTTGTCAAAGACAAGTCCAAGTGTACTTGGCCGAGACAAATAACCTTGATTACAACTTGGAGGTAAGGTACAAACATAATTACACCAATTAGTTACTGTTATTGCATTGATAGATATTGCCATCAGATCAATGTTAATCAGTGCTTTTCCGGTTCCTACAAAATGCAGGCATAATAGTGAATGTACATTGTATTTAAAATGTCAGTTTTGCTACTCTGCCATCAGAACAGGCGGAAAACACATACTTATATCTATAGGTATAAGATCTTAACCACATTTAACGAGTGTTGGCAACTTAAGTTACTCAGACTAAGTTATCCATATAGTTACGCGTAACTAATTGTAATTAGTTACATCTCATTTTCCACTTAACTTATGTAACTAATGTAGCTAGGAAAAATTTGACAGACTGAACATTGAACAAAATAAACAAATAACATTTTTAAGTAAACAAAAATTTTTATTCCATAAAAACAACAATAATAACAAAATAAAGATTATAAAAGATGTCAGGGATCAAAATGTATGTAAAATACATATGTACGTATTAAATTGGTTGAAGTCGTCAAACTCAAAGTCCTCCAAAGATAAATATTTAGTTCTTCGATTTTGAAACATTAATTTTTTTTTAATTTTTGGAACGTTCGAAAGACAGTCGATAACTCAAAGTGGTGTGAATTAAAAACCATTTCGAAAGAGTACGCTCTATTTCAATGAAAGATTCGGTGCATAGAAATCGGATGTCTTCCAAAACAAAATTGGATTTTCAATATTTTGTTCATATAAAGCTTTAAAAACTACGTCTTTGGACTTAAAAAGATCCCATTCGTTAATTCCATCAGAATTTAACATTTTTAAAAGAGAGTTATTAATTTAAACATAATAATTGTTCCCTTATTTGACTTTAGTGCACCAAGGATGTAAATAGTAAGATGCTAGTGCATAATTATATCAATTATAAAGTCAAGATTTGTAGAGATTTTCGAATTGTGCTGAAACTTTTTATTCTAAACAAAAGTTGACAGCGTCAGCTATTGAAGTTTTAAACTGTTGGCAATTATTTATTAGCTGAAAAATTTGACCGAAGAACTCAATTTTATATTTTATGCTCGCTCTTGATAAATTCTTCGTCAAATAACAATTTTATCATGGTTTCGTTTTATAAAATTCCGCTGCGACAATATTTATTGGAAACCAACTTATAAATGAGTCATACATACGTAAGAATCGCAGTATGAACATCATCGCGTTACACATGCAGCTTCATTTATGGTTTTTTTTTTTTCTTAAAGAATGACTTTGTCATTCAGTTTTCCGTCGAGCACACCTTTTGCAAACAAATTGCTAGTATGGCTATTACAAGTTGATTGTCAAACTACATGCTTAATTTTTTTCCCATTTTCACCATATCTCTTGCATTTTCCGTTTGATGGAGTAGGACTCACAAGGGAAATTTTATCTTTCTTTTTGAGTTTCTTCAAATTGCCTGAATTGGTCATTTTTGAGTAAAAACAACTCAACCGCCAGCTTGTTACATTTTTACTTGCGATATGCACATAGGTATACATAAGCCAAGTTTTGGAAATGTCAAAAAACCGAACGCGAGGTTTTGGTCAAACCTTGAAATTACGATGATAGCAGAGAGGAAAAAAGTGGGTTTCATAATTCTGTCTGTCTATATCTGTCTGCGAGTCTACAGCCTTAACTGTTGGATGGATTTTCTTTAAATTTGTACACAAGTTTTTCACTTTTCCTTAACCAAAACTATCTGTAATTTACGCTTGTGGACACATACATTTTTGGCTCCAACGATTTTTATAAAAAATAAACAGTTCATATAAGAGAAAAGGTACTTTTTGGTATTTTTTTTTTGTGAAAATTGTTGTATTTGGTACCACCATTTTTTTTGGGTTACGATTTTCTGGAAAACGGTTCATTTGTGATTTTTTATGGAGTCAGTCGAAAGAAGTTTAAACAATATTGCCCACAAAAATTTTCCAATCTAATTTGTAATAAAGAAACATTTTTTTTTGTATACTGAATATTTATTTCGAGAACGACTTAATCGATTTCTCTGGGACTTTGTATTAAGTAGTTTTTTGACAATGTCTTAAATATTTGAGAAGAAAAAAAAATACTTTTCTAAATCAAAAAACCATTACACAATAATTATTATTTTTTTTTTTCGCAAAAACGGCTCCAAGAATTTTTAATAAAAAATGTGTATCTACTGTCCACGTTGAAATCTTTATTTTGCGTTCTTATTAACGTTATATGTACTTATAATTGAATCACTTTTCAGATTTTAGGCTTTCTCGCTATTAGATAAATAAATACATTTTTTTTAATATTGCATATTCACATTTTCAAAAAAAAAAAATGTTTTTCGATTTAAAAGAAAATAAATTATTTTTTACATATAATACAATCCTATATACTACAGAAAGTAGAAGACTTAACATTATATTTAATTGGACTTGTTGAATTATTGATTTAAAATAGCTTTTAACGGCCTTTAGTCCACAAAATTTGCGTTTGGTAAAGCGCGCACTAGCCAACTGATGAGTACAAGTGTAATCGCCGGGACGAAACACAAATTTTGTAGACTAAAGGCCGTTAAAGCTATTTTGAATAAAAAAATTTTATTTTGGAAAATCGATTTTTAAAAACAAATTACTAATTTTTTTTTGAAATTCAAACTTTTTACGTATTTAATAATTACCTTAAATTGTAATTTCAATTTTTTTTCTAAAAATATTTTCAACATTTTATATCTACATAAAAAAATATAAAAAAAAAAAATAGCTCAATTTATTTAAACATTTTTTTTTGACATTTTGTTTTCATATTATTTTGCCCAAGAATTAAATGAAATCATTTTTTTCCCTCAAACCATAAAAGCTAAGCAATCTAAACAAGTTTATTTTGTGTATCATCCACAATGAATGTAGGTAATACATTAATATTTTATATACGTGCCAGACTAGTGCTGTGCAATTCAGGTTGCATTTAAAAGACCTTAGGGCTTACAGGCATATAGTTAAATTCAAAAAAAAATATATATATAATTAGGATTCATAGTCTAGATCAAAATTCATTATACTAAAAATCAATGTAAACTTACTTAGGTCCAATTTAAATCTGACTCAGGATAACTAGATTAACCTACCTATACTAACATCGTTAATGCTATGCTTCATTAAAGTTGTTAGCTACAAGCGCAAATTTGTACAATCCAGTGGTGCATTTAATATTTGAAGTGTGTAATAGTAGTCTTAACTTTAAAATTAGGGGAGAGTGAGGAAAAAAAGACTACCCTTGTAAATCTTAAATATACGCAACTTTCTAAACAGCGCGCCAGGCGAACTTCGTCTCGCCCCAATCTAACACCTTCAAATGAACTGTTTTATTTGAATGAAATGAATTTTCTGTTGGGTATTCATGTAGCATATGACGGACGAAATGTTTTTATGAACTCCAAAAACAATTTGGACTCCACAACGTTGAATGGTATGTTGCACCCGAAGAAAAATTTCACAAAAGCTTGGTCACTTCTGCTATTTCCTATTCAGAAATCTTGTCAATAAAGCTGTCCAATTTCGTTGCCTTGTTTTCCTCTCGCAATCCTTTCAGCAACTTTAAATATCAATTTAGATGTTTTGGGGACGATTGTATGCCCGAGCCCGATGAAGATGATAGTATAAAGATGACTTTGACAGCAGAGACCACGTTGAAATATAGACGCTTCGCCAGATGCCTGTATATCTGGAATTCACTAGAAACATCTTACAAGTATTCTTTTACACCACAATAGATGCATTAGTGAAACAACACTTGCAGAGCAGCTGTGATCCTCATACGAATTGGTAGCTGGCCTTCTGGATTTACGCTTCGTTTCATTTTTTGACTTTACATTTAAACTTTTAAATCAGAACTTTTTTAACTTTTAAATCAAAACTTATAAAACGGGACTTTTTGCTTCAAATTTTATTTTGATGTGAAGATTTTTCTGGAGAAATGTAAAAATAATTAATTAGTTACATTAGTTACGTAACTAATTCAATTAGTTATTAAAAATTTTAAAACTCGTGTAACTTACCAACACTGCATTTAACCCCCTCCCCCATATTAGTAAATGGTTTGAATCAATTTATCTTTCTTGTTACACATTTCAGTAAATTGGGAAGGAAATACTTTCTAGGACAACAATTTTCCCATGTAAGACACTAGGTCAGGTATCTACCTCTCCAACCTAAAAAACAGTTATATTGTATAGTTTTAGAGAAACGATGCCTCACATTCTTCCCTAACAACTGTTCTAGATAGTTTTGTTCTTTTACTGAGAGCTTTTAGTGCAATAAATTGATACTCTGAACAATCTTGTCATAATATTCATCATTAATTTGTTTTTAATTGTCATATCCCCGATGTATATTTAGCATCAATTAAGGACGATATTCATCTCTGCCATACCCATAATATAAGTACTTGTATCCCCCAATTCAACCTAATTTTATAACATGAACATTTCACTTGGGATTCATTAACTGCAGCATCTTCATTCATCAAAAAGTAGCACAGCGAACAAAAATTAAATATATACACAATAAAATTTACAACGTAACTGTTCTGATCTGTATAGTTGCTTTGATTGCTTTGCAATTCCTTCAAGTGGATGTCGCAATCGCAATATGAACCTTTTCTAATATAACCTTACCTATTTAAGAGCTATACGACAACGACAAGGAACAGACAGCAAAAAGTCGTTAAATCTTTGAAACGCGCCAAAATGAGCTCCGCCAAAATGTAGGTCAATTAAAATTAAAACAGTTTGTTGAGACAGCATAGTGACTATATACACACACACCTAAATAATAAATAAAATGTAAATGTATATACATAGTTCGTAGCAATCGAATAAATAAATGGGTATCAAGGGAAAAGGCAATCCTTGCTGCTTGCTGTTATGCTGATGCAACAACGCAAATGAAAATGAAAAGTATGTAATTGAACCTTTTAATGAGGTAGATACTTGTAAGTTTGAATCGAATGCATATATAAGTAAGGGATAGGACTTTTGCGAAAGGTGCCACAGTATCTCTTTAGTAATTCTTGCTGTGCGCCCGCCGCCGCGCCGCCGCCGCGCCGCCAACTTGCTTTCATCAAATTCCTTATCTAGTTGTGTTTTTTGTTCTATTTTTCCTTTCTATATTTATTGAGAAGGGGGAGGGGGGTGAGGACCCTTCTGTTACTGGTACTTTTACTTCACAAACGCAGTTCTGCACTATATTGTAAATTTACATTACAAATTGCAGAATAGCGTGCAGTGCACTTATTAGTCAAACTGACGAAGGAATTTTCAATTCTCCTTCTTCTTTTTTTTTTCGTTTGCTTGCTGAAAAGGATTTACATAAAGCTTTAGACTTTAGTGAGCGAGTCTCTTTATTCGTCTTTCTTGGAAGAATAATAAACCTACAGTTTCTTCTTGGTGCGCAATGCAATGCAAGGCACTGCACTGAAATGGCTAACAACACTGTGCGGTGGTGGTAATGACGGGTGTCGTCTTCGTCGTCGTCATACTCAACTTATATTCGCCGTCATCGTCCTTCTTGTTCAGGACTCGTAGCTTAGTTGGTTGGTTTGAAAAGAAGGGTTTTTTGTTAGCACTACGTATATAAGTTCTTGTAGACTTCTTTCTAATGATATAAAAGAAATTTCAAATTATTATTTTATTTTATTTTATATTATTTTTTTTTTTATTTTACCCTTCATTACTGGAGGAGGATTATGCTCGAAGATTTTCATATCAATTCTATTGAATTATGTAAGGAACAGGATTCAAACGGATCCGAGTATTCTTTGCTGAGAAAAGTTTATTGAATTAAAATTTTTGATTTTTTCTTTTCTTGAAGCTCTTTACTTACCAATGAGATTTATTGGTAAACAAAACTTTACTTTTATAAACAAGTTCTTGCCTTCGGTTTGAGAAAATTTAAGAATTCAAATCATTATTGAAATATTATTGCAAGAAAAAGTTATTAGGGCATTAGGTACTTCCGCTGTCCTGATCCTCTTTTACTGATTATATATCTCGTGTTTGAAGGATATTTTTTTTCTCACTTAATTACTCCATAAGTAATATAAATCTACTTAACATTTAAATGTTCTCAAATGAACACAAAAAAAATTCAATCTTTGGAGCATTATTCCACGGATTTTTTATCTTTTCATCTTTTATTTTAATAAAAAAAAAACGCTATTAATCCGAGATTATCCCGCAACACTTGGCTATGTTTGCGAAAGCAGTTTTTACTCATAAGAAAACAACTAAAATACGACTTAATAGTGAATAAATTTCTTTCTCGAAATTATAGAAACAACCAAAACTCAGAAGACTATCTTAAGCGGAAAAAATAGCGAATGATGTAGAAACATACCCCACCATAATTGTATGTTTCCTTCCCCACTACCATGTAATTGCAAAGCATCCGGACGAACAACAGTGGGGTTATTTTATTTAAAACATGGCAAAATTATAAATTTGTTAATTTCACCTCGATATAATTTAAGCCTAGTAAAATTATATTTAATGTTGACAATCTGTGACGACCGTATTGTTTTGTTTATTACTTATATAGGTGGCTCCCGCCTAAGAAGGCTTTAAATTAATTTAAAAAAAAATTACAAAATACACGACTGGATCGCACGTAATTGCTCCTATGTTCGGTCACGTTATATGCAAAAGATTCTGAATAGAAACGGCTAAATGTATTTTTAAAGTCGTTTTTCACTTAATTTTTTATTTATAAAAATTCTTAAATTTCTTCTACAAAAAATTGGTATGAATTAAATATTTAATAATATAAATTTAAAAACAAAATTTCAGAAAAAATCGCCCACCTGTTTTCCAAATATTGAATTTTAAACACAAAAAAAATATTTTTTTTTCAAAAATCCAAAAAAACTAGTTTTCAAAAATATTGAAATGCAGTACTATTTAGAATTCCATAGACATCCTGCATAAAAATTTCGATCGAAATTCGTTGAGCCGTTTATGAGAAAGTCGAAAATCAATAAAATTGTGGTATGGCAGGTACCGTTATTTTTGGGGCTAAAATAATGATTAAAAAATCCATTTTGGACAATCACCTAAAACGATTAAGCACCAAGTTTGAACAAAATCGGTTCAGCCGTTTAGGCTGTACACCGTTATACACACAGATAGACAGACGAAATTGAATAATTGAAAATCTCAACCAAAGAGTATCAGAAAAGGAGGCGAATCTAGCCAACAGATTCAAAGCTCAAACCTTTAATGTAACAATTCAATGGATTATCCATACATCTCCGGTTCCCAAAACTCATCGGTTCATCATCAACCACAGTGCAACACGAATACTAAGCAACTTAACGAAGTCGACAGTTAAAATAAGTTATTTTGTTCGTTGAACTCTTTCACTTCACCGTATATTTTGTCAGGAATTTATTGATAAGATGATTTAAGAAAGCTAACCATCGATTCTCGGAAGAAGTCGATATTCTTACATCTAGTTCGGTGTCGGGAAAACTACTCCTTACTGCATCCATTCATGCAGTTTCAATAACGTCGGATATTTCTGCATGTCAGGAGGGAATTCTACAACTTCATTTACTATGTTTTCAGCACCAAACGAAATGATTTTCCCCTTCCCCTTTTTTAGGAGTTTTTCCTGCAACTTGGGAAATTTTTGTAAGAATCCGCAGTCGAGAACATCAGAGGTGGAGTTGGAGTAGGCTCGAAACGCAAGCTGCTACAACATAATGACCTCCGATCAAGCCGCATCTAAAGCGAATATAAAAACCTTCCTCTCTGCTGAGGACTCTTTTACATACATACACCACGTTAGTCGATTTAAACATTCATAGTTGTCTGGAAAGTCGAGGCCCAATCATAGAGTTTTACACAAAGTTGCATATAGGGTTAAGCTCATCGAAGTCTGTGTAAGCCTGCTTCAGAAGACTAACATTAAGTCCATAATCACTAACGATCAAAATCCAATAATGAAGAATGGTGTGTGAATTTTAATTTACTGTTGTCCGAGAAAAACTGTTATATACCCCAAGCCGAACAACGGAGTTTGCTGGAGCTGTACAGTGGACCCAAAACGAGGAAGATATGACTGTGCAATAAAACTGTTGACATAAAATTAATTTAACCTAAAACACAGTACGAATTCTTCATTTAATATAATTTTTTGTTATATCAAAAAAGCATCACAAAATTACTATAGTGGTTTTCGTCATACGATCAGTCATCAGTACCTCAACACATCCACATAATACACACATCTGTAATTCAAATAAAAAAATATATATTTGATTTTGAGAAAAGTGATTAGATATATACTTAACTACCTGGCAGGGTTGTAAAGGTATGCAATCGTTTATGAATATAATCTTTAAAAATTCATGGGATGCTATTAAAACACTAAATTGATTGATTTCACTATGAGACTGTTATTAACAATTCTGGAGTTATCGCATTCAATTAACATTTAATAGATTGCAATTATATATTACGCATTCATTTTTCAACAATCAAATTGGACCTTTTTTGGGGTTAATGCATCGCGAGTCAATATGTCCCTGAAAAAAAGAAATAAGGAACACTCTTTTCGGCAGAAGAACATTTTATTTTCCAACATAATCTCCTTTTAGAGGGACACATTTCAGCCAACGTTTCTCCCATTTTTCTCTCCTCAAAATAAGCTTTTGTTTCAGCAATTAACTTTTCATTTAAACCAAAGAAATAGTCGCAGGGGAATATGCTGGATGAGCGAAAGTTCGTAACTCATGTAATTTTGCCACTGTCTTCGGACATATGCGAATTTTTTAATGTGAGCAAACGCAGCACCTATTTGCGAAAAACTATTTCATGCCAAAATATTTATGTAAGCTCGAAATCTTTAGGTCACGTGATAAGCCTGTGGCCTACTCAAGTTCGCGCACTTTCACTCACCGATCGTCTATTATCAGACCGTGAATTTTGTCGGCCATTTCTGGTGTGGTAACCTCAATTTGGCAACCAGAACGTTCGGCGTCGCTTGTGCTTGAACGACCGCACCAATATTGACTAAACCAGTCAGCAATTCCGCATAATATTTGTCAAGCTTTTGTTTGGTTTGCGTGATAGTTTTTTTTTTTTTAATGATTACTTCAAATTCACTTTTTCCACTTTTTAAAGAAAATACTCGTAGTCGTATGGATGCGACTAGAAAACTATTTTGAAGATCTGTTTAAAAATTGGGTGCGTTCTTTTGAAAAATGATCTTTAGCAAAATAAAATTCACGGCTAGATCGCACGAGAGATGACAAATTTAAGTATGTATTAAATATTATAAACTAGCTGACCCGGCGAACTCTGTTCCGCCTTAGATTCAATAAATAAGCAGATTTTAGATTTTATTAAGTTCAATTTTTATTAGTAAATACAAATAAAAAAAATTAAATATTTTAATGATTCTTTGTTGTTCATGTATTTTGATGCAATAGGTTGCACTCTTTCGTTAAGTACCTTGTGATAAACGACATTTTTTGTTTAATTATCAGTAAAAGAATAGTAAAATCGTTGCTCCTCCAAATCATCTCATTGCGTAGATGTTTTAATGATCGGATAAATGCTTCTAGTGCACGTTTTTACGTCATTGTGCATTCGTCATTCGTCCCAGATAATGATTTTTGATGCTGATAAGACTTTGACAATTTCTGAGTTTTTTGTAATAGTAAATGTTGGTTCTTTAATAGTTTGAAGATTTAACGGCAATGGTAATGCTGATTGAGCAGTACGGGATCCTTCTGGCAATTGGCTGCTATTCCAGAAGAAGCAACTGCAACCGAAATGTTGGATGTCACACAGTGGCAAAAACTACTGACATGAGGAATGTCTTACCAGTTCCACCAGGGCATACAGGAAATATAAACCACCATTTCCATCATCAATAGCCTTCATTAATGTATCACAAACTTTCTTTTTTTGGGTGATCATACGAGTATTTACGTTCCCGTTCCAATTCTCGATTAAAGGTGTCATTCATTTCACGATTTGGCGCTGGCATTCCTAATCGGGCTAATAAGCTACCGCACATGAGGTAACACATGTCTTCGATCAAGCGAGTAAAGCCCGATTATGTATTTCCTCATTCATCTCAATATCGTGATTTCTGGAACTGACACGAATTTGATGTAAAATATCTTCTGACATATTACCCTTGTATTCGTGCCACAGGTTAGATGGATTCGATAGAAAGCATGTCGAAATGATGATAGCAAATAATGTGCGTATATGACTTGGAGATGCAGCCATAATGGCTTCAATGATTGTCGAATCCCAATAGCTAGGTATGGTTTTCTAGTAAATTGAGTTATTCACATGCAGTAAGATATGTTGGAAATATTATACCATTAATAGTCCGTAGTGTCTCAAATGACGTTGGCCTACGCACATGTACCAGCATCAATCGCAAATAGAAGCATTCCCTGATTATGACATATTATTGATTTCTAAAAAAAATTTATAATTATCAAATTTTCAACCATACTTGACCATAGCCAAAATTACGTTTAGCTGTCATTTGCGTTTTGTTATTCAGTGTAAGATGCGTTTTTGTTATACCACGATTTATAGTGACTTGTATTCTCTTTGACGTTTTATGTCACGTCACACGGGAACGCGGTCGAACGGAATAAAAAGTATCATATGTCCGTCTCCTGGTTGTAAGCTAATTCCACACCAATTTTTAGCCAAAGCGGTTCAGCCGTTCTTGATTTATTAAAAGTGTAACTAAGACGACTTTCTTTTATATATGTATATATAGATTAAAACACCGATTTAAAAAAAATCATCAACCCGTTTTCGAAATATTGAATTTAAGAAAATATATTTTATTTTTCAAAAATCTAAAAAAATTATTTTCCAAAATTTTGATAGGTATGTGCGTAGTATTATTTATAATTTGAAGGAACATTTTTAATCCAAATCCGTGGAACCGTTTATGAGAATGGCGGTTATGCTTACCGTCAATTAAAAAACATGTACAAAAAAATTAACCAAAATGTAGAGGTTCTTTATATAAGAGGTTCTTAAAATTTAAGATACACTAAAAATCTACTTTTTTTTTTTCCAAAATTCATCAGAAATTTTTTTAGTAAATTAAGTTAAAAACACGTTTTCTTAACTTTTTTATTTTTATTTATTTAGTCGCTTCTATAAAAAAAATCGTCTGCTTCCGATATTATAGAGCATTACAACAAGTACGTGCGATCCAGCTGTGCATTTAATTTAAAAAAAATAAGAAGGGAAAAAGTGTAATGTGACAGTAGCGAGTAAGAGCAATAGACAAGATCCCATGGCACATACGTCATTTTATCATAGCTGAATTTTTTTCTGTGAATAGATACCACAGTAGATAACGAATGGACATTCCGAATTTTCAAAGCTGGTGCTTTTCGGAGTTATGCAGTGTTAAAAGTGCATACCCAAGTACGTTATTTTATCAAAGCTGATTTTTTGATATGTTAAATGGGATAGTGTCTTAAGTTTTGTTTGACGCAAATCAGCTTTGATAAAATAACATAGTGGGTATGCACTTTTAACACTGCATATCTCCGAAAAGCACCAGATTTGAAAATTCGGAATGTTCATTCGTTCTTATCTACTTTGGTATCTATTCATAGAAAATTAAATACACGACTACTCCTATGTTCAATCACATTACATGTATGCAAAAGATTCTTAATAAAAACGGCTAAATGTATTTTAAAGTCGTTTTTCACTTAATTTTCTATATATAAAAATATTTAATATTTAAATTTCAGAAAAAATTGTCAACTATTGAATTTTCAAAAAAAAAATAATATTTTTTTTTTCAAAAATCCAAAAAAAAAGTATTTTTCGAAAATTTTGAAATCCAGTATTATTTAGAATCCGAAGAGCTCCTGTATAGACATTTAGATCCGTTTGTAAAAAAGGCAAAATTCAATAAAATGGTTTTCTGGCAGGTACCGTTTAAAACAAAATATTTAAAAAAAAAAAAAAAAATTATCCAAAATGTAGACCATACCCAAAGTAGTACACACCCCAACTTTTATTAAAATCGTTAGATCCGTTTTCGAGATAATTAAGATGGTAGAAAAATGTGTATGGCAAGTTCCATTCTTTTTGGGGCTAAAACAACGATTCAAAATTCTATTTTGGACAATCACCTAAAACGCTTAAATACCAAGATTGAAGAAAATCGCTTCAGTCGTTTAGGCTGTAGAGAGTTGTACAGACAGACAGACAGACATCATAAAAGAATATGGACGAAGTTTCGCAAGAAATTGCAATCAAAATTATTTGCAGTCACAATCTCAAACTGATCTCAATTAATGCAATCTTTTAATTCAATTTTTATTTTTCAAGATTGCATTTTTTTGCAACCTTGATGTTTTGGTTATTCCGGGTATACCTCGTTAATGACTTATCCGATTTTGTATAAACTCAGGAACTTTTAAGCATTTTAAATACTATTGCATTAAATCATTTTGCAAATAATTTAACTATTTAATCATTATATATACCCAACATACCATATATCTTTAATAAGTTCTAATTTTGAACTACAAGAATCTCAGGAAGAAGAAATATTCCCAAAATTTCCTTCGTTCTCTCTCTTCTATTGTAAACTTTTGTTTTTCTTCTTATAACTCATCTACCCAAGCCAAGTCTACCGAAATGGCATGTTTTTCTTCCCACACCGATACACGCAAAAGCTATGTGTTTTGGGTGGTAAAGTAGCCCACTGTCTGTGGTGCGGTATGGCGGCCTGTCCAGATGTCTGATGGCCAGATTTCAACAAACACTCACCACACAGCAATCACTTTAATTTGCCCCAAGGCTTATTACGCAGGTTGACAGTCGAACAAAGCCTCTTGAAAACTGTGAGTACATAAAGTAACAGAAAAGGACATTAGGGACAACTACAACAACAACAATAATATACAAAAAAAAACTGTTACGAAAAGCCTCACAGTCGGAATGAAACGCAATCACTCAACCGGAACAAAGCACCAAGCTGATAGCGTATGTCGACTGAATGTCCATTAGAAGGACCAAATCGCAAGAAGATATGCAAATCAAGTGAATCCTACAGTTAAAAAAAAAGAAGGTGCAGGGAGAGCCGAGACCGAGTGAGGTAGCAATTTGTCCGTTCTAGCCATTCCATATTCTATTGCTGCTGATGCTTGCGTTCAGTACATTTTCTTTTCTACTTCTACTGTAAACCATTTTTCGCCTGCGTGCGGGGAGTATTATAGTAAATGATTTTTTTTTGCATTTGATTTCGTTTTACTTTCACTTTTTAAGTGCTCGTGGCCAAAGCTATTACCAGAGATGCGGAGAGGCTGAGTCTTGGTTTGGCATGTTACGGGTGCGAGATGGCTATCCTCCTGTTTTTCGCTTTTACTTATCATTCTTTTATTTAAAAAAAAAAAATATATAGATACCTACCTACTCTTAAAAGTTGAGGCTTGTGTTTTCCTTTGTAAGGAAATTGAGTTTAATGAAAATAAACAAAACTCATCTAAAGTGATATTAAAGTGAGATAGGTTATTTGTCCAGTTAGGGGGATTTTTTTCTGTCAATACTGGATTTTCTAGACTGTCCTTATTTTTATAGATATTTTTTTGTTTGGTTTTTTGAATTTTTCTTTTCTTAATGTCATTACGATTTTGATCGATATTTTCGGGAGGGTGAATAATTTTGAATAAAAGATTAGTCCTTACAAAAGACAGAGGGAGTCATATTGTTGGGATGTGTTGGCAGTAATTGCAAATATACAGAATTGAACATTTCAGATAAAATTAGGCTTTTGAAATAAAACAACAAAAAGAAATCACACAATTAGGTACTCGTATTGTTTATTATGGTATAAGACTATGGATAAGATAAGGCTAAGTTTGCCATAATGTTGCTTCTTGTTTTTGTGATATAAATTAGATTTTGTTTATACCCCACTTCCATAGAAATCTGAAGCTATTCAGAGTGACAGAATTATTGAATAAAGTTTTCAAACTAGAGAAATTAAATTTTTGATGATCGAACAAAAGTTTTGGTGTAATGACACAAGATTGTGAAAGAATCATTTTTCTTTTAATCTAAGTTTTTGTTGCCCTCTGGAAAACATCCACAAGTCCCCAGGGTGGTTATTGGTCTATGTGAACCACATGGCATATGGCTAAATTTGATGCTTTCAATAAAATTGTGCATAAGATAGAAGATTTATCAATCATCTATTTAATCAAATAAGCAATTTGATAATTATGGATTTTGATATCTGGTCCGAAATCTAAAACTGGAAACCTAAAATCTCGAAAACCAGTGATACAAAAGGTTGCCAATATCCATGTTGTCGGCTTAAGAAATAAAATACACAACTTGATGGTACGAAGTAGATTTTGTAACTAACAACTAATGATGCTAAATAATGGCGCTTTTTTTAAGGTAGTCTAGTTATCCTCTGCAGGTTTTAAGCCGATGTTTTTTCTCACGTTGATCATCCATCTATAAATGGTATAAGTCTTAAATTCTCGGACGAAGCAAAATACTTGGGGGTTATTTTGGATAAGAAATTAAGCTAGAAATCCAATATACAAGAAAGAGTTAAGAAAGCCACGGTTGTCTTTTCCCTGGCAAGAAGGCCATTGGCAACAAATGGGATCTAGAGCCCGCGTAGTCCATTGGCTATACACAGCTGAGTAGAGTTCAACGCACTGCTTGTATGTGTATAAGTGGTACTCTCGGTACTACTCCAACTGTAGCGCTTAAAATGCTTTTTAATCTGACACCCTTAGATATTTTCAGCAAGCAATCTGCAGCCTGCTCAGCTTTTCGCCTGAAGGTGACCTCACAGTTGAAAAACAACTGTTTTGGCCACGCCAACATAATGAACACTTTCAGAATCCCACAAAGTAACATAGACTACATCAAACCCCAACCACTTTTTGATAAAAACTTTCAGGTAAGCTTACCCTCCAGATCACAGTGGGAGTATAATGCTTTCATGGAAGATGGAAAAATTCAGTTTTTCACCGATGGGTCAAAAACAAATGACGTTGTAGGGGGTGGTGTTTACTAGATCTACTAGCGTCAAGTTGGGTAATTATGAACAGGGGTAATTGTAAGCACATATTGTATATGTATAAGAACCGTTTATATTTCATAGCATGCAATTACTTTACTTGAAAACACATTATATTTCCAATATACTGACACGTGGAAGGTGATATCTATCAGAGATTTTTTTGCATTTTGTTCATTTGCGTGGTTGATTAATTTTTCCCTTTTTTACAGTTTTTCGCTGTTTACTTAAGTTGCTTAAAAACAAATAAAGGTGATCAAAGTAAGTTAAATTTTATGTTATTAGCTGTTTACAATTACCCCATTTTTTTCATACCATGGCTAAATGTAAACACCAAAATGGGGTAAAAGTTAACATTTTGGGGTAATTATATACATACATTTTTGAATGTCTTTGGCATTGACTGAACTTTATTTTATATCAAAAATATATACCATACGTATCAACGAAAAACCGCGGCTCTATCATACACATCAGATGATATTTTAAATTCAGTAGAAGACGTGTGCAACAAATACAAAACATGTCGACAAGCCGCAGAAGCGTATACGGTGTTCCGATATCGGTTATTTATTAGCGAATCGATGGCAGAAAAAATCTTACTGCCAATATATCTCGAGGCAGAATACTTGCACTGTCATAAAACGTGCAGGCACTTTAGCAAGATAAGATGTCTTATTTCAAGAGCTCTTGCTGGTTACCCTTTCACTAAGAAGGACCTCGTTGATTTAGTTGGTTTCTTCAAAACGAAAATTAATCTTGTAAATGTAACTATCAACTTTTATGGAAAAAAAATAAGCGAATACGTTTAAAATTATTACTTTTTAATAGATTAGAGAATGCAAACGTAAGCTACATCAATAAAAATATTCAATTTTGCATAGTTTAGCTTTTCTGAACACTATAAGTTGTGACCTCTCTATGCAGACGGCACATTAGCCGTCAAATAACACTGCCTCGTAGGTAGACATGTTGCAAGACTCGGCGTGCGCGGAAACGACTTCTGCAGTAGCTGCTTAGATGAGGAACAGGAGGAAACTGTTCTTCATCTCCGCTGTACATACCCTGCACTGGAGTTCTTTTTGGTGCAAAAAACCCAACTCCTGTGGTATTACAATTGTCCTTTCTTTTTGGCCTAAGTGTGTTAGGTAGTTAACAGCCTACAGACACTATAACCTAACCTAACCTAGGTAAGATTACTTTGACTCTTTATAATAATTTGTTGAATGGATGATTCAAGGTATAATTCTCTGGTGTCTGGTAGAAAGGGGTTAAGTCAGAAATAGTACTCGTAGTTTTCCGCAAAATGAGATTTAAGATTGAATATTTATTTGTAAGTCCAGTTATTGCTTTTCAAAAAATTAGTGATGCAGAATAATCATCAAAACGGTCTTCTGTAATAACATTAAACTATTGACAACACACAAATATGGGTACCTACCCGATTTTCTGATGACTTACAGCCACATGTTTTTTTTTTTAGCTACCTGGTTAAATTAGGTTTTTTCTAGGGACTTAAGCCAAAAAAAAATGTCTATTTGCACATAAATAACCGAATTTAATTGAAAAATAAACTTTAAAACAATAAATAAATTTAAATAAATTAAAATATTGAAATTTTATATTTCGTCATCTTCTAACAAATCTGAATCAGTATCTGGTGCCTCTTCCTAAGTTGCCAAATTTTTGTAAAAGGCATAGAAAACAGGTGGAACTAAGGTTAGAAATGAGCACAAATCCTTTATTTTTCTCCGGATATTGGATTTGAATTCTTGTATTTTTTTTTCAGGACATTTACGAAATTTATTATTATTATCTTTTGTTAAACTAAGAAATGTGTATACTCTCTATCGCAACCGATTGTCTTTTTTCTCTTTGATACTAGATGCATAAGACGATTTAAGCATTTAGGAACAACAAGATTTTGAATTTTGTGTGGTACGAAAGGCTAAAGCCCTTAAAATAATTAAATACAAAGGACTTAAGTCCACTTACACCCTTTATACCAAACAAATCTGAAATCTTCTTGACTTACACCTTATGTACGGAAATATTTTTATTGGAATGAGTAACGCTAAAATTACGCCGATAGGATCAAACGATATAGAAATAAAATATGGCTCAAGTCTAATAAGAATCCAAAAATCGATTTTTTTCACTTAACCCCTTTCATTAATTTCATTTGAATTCCTGGATAAATAATAATATATCAAAAAAAAATTCAAATATCGTTGTAGCTGTTTTAAAAAAAAATATTTTTTTATTTATAAGATCTAAAACCCATTAAAAAAAATTGTTGAAACGCCGTTTGGCAACTACTATTTATGAACATAAAATTAATATTTCAAAAAAATCAGTGACTGGTTTTTGAAAAATAGATTTTTTCAAATAAAAATATGTTGATTTATTTTTTAAGAATCGAAAAGCTTTTTACAGTTTTATTAACACTTTAATGAAGCATTTGCATAAAAAGAATAATATTAATCGGTTCATCCGTGAGAAAGTTCAAAATACAAAAAGTGGCTCTATGAGAGCCAAAAAAATGGTAGGTTAGTTATTACTTGAGGTAGGTAGGGTAAAGTGGGGTAATTATGAGCACACTGCATGCAATTACTTTATTTTAAAACACATTAGTATATCTCCAATATTCTGACAAGTGGAAGGTGATATCTACCCAAGAGTTTTTTGAGTTTTGTTCGTTGGCGTGGTTGATAAATATTTTCCTGCTGTTTAAGTTGCTTAAAAACAAATAAAGGTGATGAAAGTAAGTTACATTTTATTTTTAAATCAGTCAAATACAACTGCTAATGAATGCTATATGTTTTTCTTTTCTTTTTCATAACAACATTAAAGTTATAATAGCTGCTTACAATTACCCATATTTTTCATATAGCATTGATAAATGTAAACACCAAAATGGGGTAAAAGTAAACATTTATAGGTAATTGTAAACATCCATTTTTAAATGTCTTTGGCGTTAACTTAACATTAATTTATATCAAAATGATGTCCCGTAGATTTATATCAACGAAAAACCACAGCTCCATCACACACGTCAGATAATATTTTATATGCAGTAGAAGACGTGAAGGGATTAAAATATGCGGAAAATGTAATCGTAATGCGTCCTTTCGTTTCAGGCCTTAGCTGGAGCGATTCTCCCAACTGACCTAGCCCAGCTTCTACAATTCGAAAAGTCTTAGGCTTGGGTAGATGGGAATTCAACGTTATTATAGGCCAAAACGTTTACTTAATTTTTTGAGTCAAACGCAATAATAAAAAGCTGCGTCATGTAAGATATTTGTTTATTTTTGTGCTAAAAGCTGAAAATCTTTATAATAATGATGACATGCCTCATTGCCACATTTCCTTCAATTGATGTAATCTATTTGATATTTTTGTTGCAACTGATGCATTTGCTAAGGATTTTTACACTACATGTAGATACATCGTAAGAATAAACTAAGGCACTGCCATTGAATTCAATGGAAGAAGGACTTAGAAAATAAAATGGATTATTTTATTCTATTTTCTCGAGATAAGATAAAATTGAATTGTATGATAAGAAGTATATGAACTCTATTGTAGCAATTGGAATACAATTTCTACTCCCTTTTTTTGTACTAAGCAAGATGAAGTCACTCCCACTCTTGTTGTCGCTTTTTGTAGATAAGTATGGGCAATTTTTCCCTGGATCATTATGTATGTAAGTATTTAGGTGTAAAAACAGAATGAATGTACATAAAACCTTCCAAACTAAATCTTTGTGCACAACTGTTTGTTCCTTTGTAGTCGTACTCGTAAGGATTTATTTTTATTACTCACCTAGATTATTGCTCTCGATTCTTTTACTGAGATAATCAGGAGTAATTTTGGGCGAATAATATCTAAACATAAATAGTTTAATAAGAGTATGTTATTTTGTTAGTATTTATCGATAAACTTTTCTTTATTTTAGCTAAGGTATTTGTTTATGGATTTTATATGGCAAGCCTTGATGGGGAAATAAAAGATTGATTTAGCAGCAAACAACTTTTTGTTGTCATTATTGATTGTGAATTTAAGACGAAAATTCTCATCCATTTAAGTTTCAATTGATTGCAATAGTTTCAATCATACATTTATTGATTGTATAAAAATTGCTTTCGTTCATCACGAACGCATTATTTAGAACTTATACTAAAGATTGATATTCTTGTAGAATTTTTCACTAATTTTCTGTATTTATTCGATGCAGAGAATCCTCAAATGAAAAGTCTACAATATACCCATTGATTATATTAAGCGAGTTATTTATCCCCAAATTGATTGTGAAATTATATCACCCCTGTCACACAATAAAGTTAGTCATAATCTACAGCACTTTCCTTAGGAAAATCTTCTACTGAAAAAATCCGTCAAATCTCATAATACCGATTGCTAATGAATTTTGAATAATCAACTACCCTGAAACGAAGTGTCTCATTGCCCTATAGAAACCATATGACAATTGCCAGCAGCTGCATCAAATACCAGTTCGTATGATACCAGCAACATAATAAGGTCATATTACCACCTACCACAAAAAGATACAAATTCAGCAACATCATGCGACCACTAAGGTACCCGTACTCATCGTAATCATAGCATTTTCCTATACTCTGTTCAATTTATATTTTCAGCGCAGGGAAGATACGATATTTGCCTTTCACCCTTACTATTAAGGCTTTCAATAAGCTATCTCTATTTCTATAAACCTTTTCCATTTTTCATAGTTGTCGTTGTGAGCACTATAAATTGGCATATTTCTCTCAAAAATGTCGGTATTGTTACAAATTGTTAATGTAATCGTAAATTATATCTAAAAAAAAGTTAAACTAAGTGCAAGTAAAAATAAATCTATCTTTCTCCACACCACCAAGAAGTAAGATAGTAGGTGTTTTTTAAAAGTTCCACAGAAGGCCTAATCTATTTTAACGAGAAAAAAACCAAAGAAAAAACGTTAACCGTTTTCAAAAAAAAAAAAAAAAAAAAGATGTAAGCAAAAAAGCACGCACCGACAACACCTTTCTCCTTAAGCTGAAAATATATGCTCTCAAAAGCTATAAGAAAGCTTCGATTCTGAAAGCTCCATAGCGAAAATCAACGAAAAAGGTATTAGAATTTCCATCAACGGACCCATGGTAACTCTTAATCAATGTGTTTATTTTTTTAATAAGCACTATAAGCGATAGTCAAATTGGCGATCAGTCTCCTACTCCTTTCAGCCGCGGAGCAGACAGGTAATGGTGGAATGTACGTGTGTTTACTGAATGTTGCTGTAGCAATTTCTTAAGTTGTGTGCAACGAAAACACCAGCCGGCACCATTGTGTTTGAAAAAGCTCTCCCATAAAGCCTGTACTGAAAATATGAATTGAATAGAGTATAGCCACACACTACCCATCAAGTAACTATCAACTGCAAAACATATAAAGGTGCTATATCAGCATGAAAAAATAAGTGAATTGCATTTGCTATGCTTACTATTCACTGTGTTAACTAAGAAAATATTACAAGTTCTTCTAAGAATGTACAATAAATAGAGAATAGGGCTGACCAGTCTCAGTCTCGTCAAAATCGAAAAATTTCAGTCTCGTCTTGGACTCGATCTCGCCTAACCAAGTCTCGCATCCATCTTGGTTTCGAGTCATTCTCTTGAAAATTTTATTGTGCATGTGCAGTCTCGCCTCGGTCTCGGTACTGGTCTCCTCCTTAGTCTTGGTTTCTTTCGTGATTTTTGATAGTAATAAGATGTTAGATAAGACGTGTGTTCAGGTTGAAAAGATAGAGTTCGTTATCTCTGCAGTTTGCTGGTAACAAAAATGTGAGGTATGGAGTCTTGTGTGAATCAAATAATAAAATCGGATAAATTTCGAATTTTCTGAGGTAAAATTTGATTTTTGTAAAGGTTTTTTTAATCTATTTGAATTAAACCCATTCTCAATAGATTATGACAGTTCATGGCTTGACGGGTAGCCAACATACTATATTTTGACGTTTGGATAATATTTTTTTCAAATGTCAAATAAGAAGCTTATATCAACTTTTTCTAGAGCAAAAAATTCGAATTGTCTGAGGTAAAATTTTGGATTTTTTATCAATTTAAATCGGAGTCATACCTCGGTCGATTTTGACACTTCATTGCTCGACACGTAGGCAACAGACTATTTTTTGCCATTTGTATAATATTTTCCCAAAGGATTAAAATAAATAAAAGAAATTAAATAAAAAATATTAAAAATTTTTGAGGTAAAATTTAAATTTTCTATAGGATTTTAATCCATTTAAAACGGGGCAATTCTAAATGGATTTTGACAGTTAATGGCTTGGCCTAAAACCAGATCCCAGATGAGTACTAAAAAGTAATAAAATATTTCTCCTATCGAAAACTGAAACCAAACCAACGAGGCTCTCAGCGAATTTCGGTACCAAAAACAGTCGCGTCTCGACTGCTTTTAAGGTAGTCTCATCTCGTAGAACGAGACCGATAGTGAAACTTTGAAATTCATTTTTAATTCTTGATTTCGGTATAAATAACTGAGGGACAAGATTCTTTTTTTTTGCCGTATATGGTAGTTGGTGCAACTATGTATCATACATAACATAAGGTCGACTTTATTGTTCTAAAAAAGTTGTTTTCCATCGGATTCCGACCGTTTTGTCCCTGGTTCGCTTCTTCTAAAATGATATCGATGGCTGAGTCAACTAGTGTAGCTCCACCTTCTTTAAGGAATACAAAGGAACTATTACAATAATCTTTTAGTAAATAAATATAATTGTAAAGTCTTCTAAAGACAAAAAGAAGAGTTTTATTTTTTTTTCTCGGGAAATCCAAGACACCGACGACGCGACAAGCTTAACTCAGCCATTCAAAAAAGCATCAGATCACACTCCAACACCATTATTCCTTCCATTTTGAAATTTCCTAATCAGTGCACCATTATTTATTTTTAGACTCACCGTTAACAACTTTACTAAAGAAAGAAGTAAGCTTTCTCGTTTTTATTTTGAAGATCGTCCTATTTTTCTGCATATAATTATTAAAAAAAAGGCGACATCTTCGAGCACCTGATTTCTTGTAATAATTGTTGCGACATTTCAACGCATACCAATATACTAAGCTAAGCTCACCAGCTGGGAACTATACTATACTTATTCTGATGTAAGTATGTTCTCAAAAATATATCTTTCAATCTCATTGTGATGCTTTTTTCCTGATACTGAGGTGAGCTCGTCGTGTCGAGGGCTTTCCCGAAGAAAGCAAAGTAAAACTCGGATATAGAAGGAAGAACTCGCCAATTACCAGTTATAATTACTTTAAATTAAAGCGGTTGTTTTAGAAAATTAAAATTTTCATATTCTGTAATGTATTTATTTATACTAAGTAATGTTATTTGTTATTAATTTGCTTTACTAAGAAATGTTAAATGTAATATGAGCCTTAAGCCATTATTATACTATAATCATGCCACCTCGCGGTCATAAGGAGAACTGTCAATAACAAACGAGAACTAACTTCAAGCGAAATGACGGGAAGAATGAAAAAAGGAGAGAGGGGGGGATCGTTTTTGAAAAAAAAAAGAAGAAAAAGACCAGCCGCCGTTGTGAATAGACGCTTCAACAAAGAGAGATAATAAATTTGTTAAAACGAAAGTATATTTTCATTTAGAGTTTCATTCAGATTTCACTATTTAAATTCTTAAAATAACTAACAAACTATTTCATATAATCACAAAACTAGTTTAATTGAGTTACAGGAGCTCCAAGACGTTCACTTTGAAGAAGCGAACCGGGGATAGTAGGTTTTAGGAATCTAAATTCCAGCCCAAGCAGTGATGCCATATCGTGGGGAATTCGCCTTTTCGTGGGAAATTTAAGCCAAAAATTTGTTGAAAGGGGAAAAGAGGAGTCCAGTAGCTTCTAGAACAAAATATGCGAAAAATCGCATCTTACTTACTTTAATTTGAGTTATATAAAATGTAATGAGCAAACAAAATACGCATGATTTACACATGAGTCGAGCGTGTGCGTAAGCGAAAATCACAACCCAGGCTAACACAGTAAATGCATGCAGAGCATTCGCAATCTGGAAATGTCATTTTTATTGCATTAACTGGACATGTGTTTGTCTGTTCTCGTTTTTTTTGTGTATTTACCATTGAAAGTTTGTGTTGTTTTTTTTATTTTAATTTTGAAATGCAAAACAATCTTTAGATCCCTGAGACTTTGAGTAGGTCGTTATTTCTTTAATCTTTGCGTGTTTTTTTAAATCCATACGAGAGTTAGAAAATCAGTTTTTGATAACTTTTACAAGTTATATTATTAGAAACATATTAATTATTAATTGCAGATGAGTAATGGTAAAAGAAATTTAGATATTTCTTCATCCTCAAAAATATTTCAAGACTTTTGATTGGATCTTCCTGATTTCAAATAGTTGCTAGATCTGGTGAATTGGTCGGTCTATTGAATCGCATTGTCGAAGCAAAAAAAATATGATTATTTATTTATTCTGTACAACATAAAAAGTTTAAAAAAATTGACTTTTACGCATATTTTTATAATTTTATTTATCGAGGGGAATTTGTGGGGAATGCCGCTGATAGGAAAGGGGAAAAAGGGAAATTGCAACACATCTAAAGGGAAATTTCGCTTAAAGCGTCTGGCAAAACTGAGCCCAAGGCCTACCCAAGAGAAAATTACTTTGCCCTAAACTAACCCTGAAGGGGAAAGGAGGGAAATCTGCGGTTTATAGGAATCCAATTCCAGCCCAAGGCTAACCCAAGGGAAGCATTTTTTTCTTTCCAAAAAGTCCGCTTTAAATGGCCCACTAGTGAACCATTTAAAGTTTCACGGAATTGATCACCAATTGTGTTGCCACTGGGGACCAACGGGAATCTTATTCCTCAGCAATAACCAAAACCTCGATCAAGGTATGCTCTAGAGTGTACAAGTTTCCTTCTCGCGTGTCGTCTTTCCTCACATCCTCTTATTATAAAGAGTTATTCATTTCGCGGTTCCAAAAGTATAGGCCTGGAATTCGACATCTGTCAAGCTAAGCTGTTAAATCAATTTTATTTTCAGTTGCCTTTATTTCAAGAGACATTTCCTGGCCGCGTAATTTCTCGTCATGGCGATATGAACTGGCCAACAAGATCATGCTATTTGACACCGCTGGACTTTTTTTTGTGGGGCTTCGTAAAAGACCGTGTTTATGCAGATAAATCTTTAACTCTTGAGCACTTGAAATCCAACATTCGTGAAGTTATGGCAGAGATACCGCCCAATATGTATCAAAAAGAGATGGAAAATTACCATAAAAGAATCGATGCTTGCAACAATTCGCGTGGTGGTCATTTAAATGATGTAGTGCTTCACACATAATTCCAACGTTCAAACTTTATAATAAAAAAGAAATATCATGAAAAAAGATATTTTATATGTGTTCTATTTACGATTACTTTTGAAACCGAAAAATGGAAAACCCGTTATTTTCTACCCTAAGGCAGTGGGAATTGTAAGGATCAAGTATGTAAATGTCAGGGTGGTGTTAAGGTCGAACGTTGTTGCTGGTGTGTGTTGCTGGTAGCGGCTCTCCACTGTAGGCGAGTGATTAGGTGCCGGTAGTGGTCGCACGATGCTGCTGCATTGTGGTTATGTGGTGGTCGTGCGGACTTGCTAGATTTTTTGGCTCAATATGGCTTGTGAGTTGGTTGGCTTGGCGGTGGTCAGATAAATAATTCCGGTTCGGCATGGGATTGGGTGCGTTAGTTTAACGCTTCGTTACACCATTTATTTGCGTGTATATGTCGGGAATGCAATTAACTATCAAATTCAACTGAAGGATGGCTACGATGTCAACAGAAGAAAAAACCTATAAAAAAATACTAAAACTTCTAATATTTTTCATCCATTGACATCTTGTCATCCTTCCGGGATTTTGATAGTTAGTTAATAGCTTACCAGATGGAGGACATACTATATTTAGTGCCAGGAGTTTTATTTTGTTTCATACGTCACACAGTTTTTTGACTTTCCTTTTTCCGGAGCAGTAGTAAAAAAACTAAGAAATTTATGATTTTTAAAAGCAATCTTACGAAAAAAACATTATTTGTACACTGCCTATCTTTCGTACCATCGATCGCACTGTTACACTTAAACACTGTAACAGTGCCGTGTTTGCATTAATATTAACCCAATAGTGCCACACGGTCACACTTTTAAACTGAAGAAACACCACACACTGTCACACGGTTGGCATGTCTCGAGTCACGTCCTCTTGTTATACATACCTAATATTTATATATTTTCGTCCTGCCTCACTTTTAAACACACAATCTAAAACAGAAGACTTGTGTTCGGAATTGAGATAGACTTATATAAGAAAATAGGAAACTATAACCACCTCACAGTAATTTAGTAACTAACACTAAAAACAAACTTTTGATTAGAAATATTAAATTTCGTCTATTAGCTTAAATTTCATATGAATCCATTAAGTCGTTTTAATGTTTTCGCATTTTCCAACAAAACTGCATCTACTAGAAACTATATCAAACTAACCATTATTCTTATCACTCTAATCGACTTTAATGTTTTAACAAAATATTTCTGCAATCCTTGTGTAAGAAATTATTTGAACTTTTTTTCTATCTCATATAGATAAAGTTTGAAATTAACTATAACGAAACCAGATACCAGATCTACTCAGAGTAAATAAGTACTCGTAAAAGATTTTATACAAAAGATGAAACAAAACTCATGCACTAAGCGAACCGAATAAGAAGTGTATGTACTTACTGAAAGAAACTCCAATTAATCACTTGTCTGATGCAACATTGTCCCTTGCCTTTTACCTCTTTCTTTTTATTATAACTAAAGCATTAGATGCAGTTGTATTTATGGTTGCCACTTTGCATATTTTGAAACTTGCATAAGTTGATCTATTAAAACTGTTGCTCTTTAGTATACTACTTTAGTGATAAATTTTTAATTTACAAGCTCAGGGCAAACTAAAACTAGACGAATGTATAGCTATGATGAACCCTTAAGGTCAAGTATTCTGTATTCTCTTTGTGACACATATCTCTTCAAAAAAAAATTCAAAAATCGTTGCAGCGGTTTTTTAATAAATTATTTTTTTATGTATAAAATTTTGAAAACATTTTTAGAAAAAAAAATATTAAACGCCATTTTGAAGATATTATTAATATATATATAAAACTCAAATTTAAAAAAAAAATGTGACTGGTTCTTGCAAAATCGATTTTTCAAAAAAAAAATTTTTGTTTATTTCTTAAAAAATCGAAAAACTTTTTTTTTTTAAATTTGAGTATGCAGTTTTATTAACAACTTTAGGGAGCATTTGTATAAACAAATTTATTTTAATCGGTTTATCCAATATTGAGAAAGTCGACAATATGAAAAGTGGTTCTATGGGAAGTTTCGTTAACAAGTACGCAAGAAGATATATTTTTATACTCAAAAGTGAACTCTACTAATTTAGAACACACACATTTTTTTATAAAAATTCTTGGAGCCGTTTTCAAGAAATAATTTTTTTTCTAAACGGTTTGTTAAAATTTGTATGGAAGGTAAGTTGTTTTTTTATGTTAGAAGAATAGTTTTTTTTTAACTATATAAGATAATGTCAATAAACCACTAAATACGATGTTTCGAAAAAATCGATTGAGTCGTTTTCGAAATTTTGAATTTTCAATTTTTTTTTTTAATTTTGGTATTTAAAATTGTTTAAACTTTCTGCGTAAAAAATTAAAAAAAATCAGATCAAACGTTTCCGAGAATATCGAAAACCAAAAAATGGTTTTTCTAGAGGTCAAAAATAACAATTTTTTTCCAAAAAAAAATAATCAAAAATTAATGAACTGATTTTTTTAATAAAAATCGTTGGATCCGTGTTTGAGAAAAATAAGATTTTTGTTTTTGGCCAAATAAAAATGTATGGGAGCTACAGTTCTTTGTCGTCTTCAAAACAATGAAAAAAACGTGTGGGGATATGACCGAAAAAACAAAATGTACGAAGTTTGACGCAAATCTATCCAACCGTTTCAGCTGTAGACTCGAGGACAGACAGACATACTGACAGAATGACAGAAAGATTTAATGTCATGTTTGATTGTTTGATTTTTTTTTACGAATACATAACTTGCGTTATAGTACCTATAATCGCAAGTAAAAGGAGAAACAAAATCTTAATAATTAGATATATGTACAATGGTTGGAAAAAGTATTTTGACAAAACTATTTTCCTTGTTATATTGCTTGTCTTAAAGAGCTGAGAGATATAACGGAACTCGTGTGATACTCGAAACAAAATATCTACGTGATTGTAACTATAAATTACAAAATATTTTATTTTTCCTTACGCATTCGTTCTAAATCATGTTCAATGTATGGAGTGAGTTGAAATTAACTGGAAAAAAGTATTTTGACATCATATTCTTTTTAGTTCATTTCGTTTCTTGCGTGCGATCAAAGTTAATATTTGTTAAAATTAAGCACATTTAAATACAGAAATTTTATTACATTAATTTTCTTTTTCAATTTAATTGGTTATAATGGGGAAAACGGCGGAAATACGCGAAGTTTTAAGAAATGAAATGGTGATCAAGTATGATGCTGGTATTTCGATTGAATACTTAAGCAAACTATACAAAGTGCCTCGTCAAACCGTATATTACCAAATAAATAAACAAAAACATCACAAATCAACGCGAAATTTACCACGTTTAGGACGCCCACGCAAGACAACCAAAAGAGAAGACCGTTTAATCGTCGAAAAATTTAAATAAAACGTGCTAAAAACGCCAAAATCTGCAGCAATAGAAATGAAGAATCAGAATGATATTGAAATTTGTGAAAAAACTGTAAGAAATCGTTTAAAAGAGGCTGGCTTTGCCACTTACATAGCCAGAACAATACCACAAATATCACATAAAAACAAACTTAATCGTTTGGAATTCGCCAAAAAATTCTTACATAAGTCTTCGTCATTTTGACAATTGCTCGCTAACAAACAGGTGCCACTTTTTTACGCATTTTCTTAGGAATTCTGCAGAAAGTTTTCTTTTTTGAGGCATGGTACTGAAATGAGCTTTCATCAGTCCACAATATTTTTTCCCAAAATGATGAAGGCTTATGTAAAATTTTTTTGGCGAATTCCAAACGTTTAAGTTTGTTTTTATGTGATATTTGTGGTATTGTTCTGGCTATGTAAGAGGCAAAGCCAGCCTCTTTTAAACGATTTCTTACAGTTTTTTCACAAATTTCAATATCATTCTGATTCTTCATTTCTATTGCTGCAGATTTTGGCGTTTTTAGCACGTTTTCTTTAAATTTTCCGACGATTAAACGGTCTTCTCTTTTGGTTGTCTTGCATGGGCGTCCTGAACGTGGTAAGTTTCGCGTTGATTTGTAATTTTTTTGTTTATTTATTTGGTAATACACGGTTTGACGAGGCACTTTGTATACTTTGCTTAAGTATTCAACCGAAATACCAGCATCACACTTGATCACCATGTCATATCTTAAAACTTCGCGAATTTCCGCCGTTTTCCCCATTTTAACAAATTAAATTGAAAAAAAAATTGAATGTAATAAAATTTCTGTATTTAAATGTGCTTAATTTTAACAAATATTAACTTTGATCGCACGCACGAAACGAAATGAACTAAAAAGAATATGATGTCAAAATACTTTTTTCCTGTTAATTTCAACTCACTCCATACATTGAACATGATTTAGAACGAATGCGTAAGGAAAAATAAAATATTTTGTAATTTACAGTTACAATCACGTAGATATTTTGTTTCGAGCATCACACGTTTTGTCAAAATACTTTTTCCAACCATTGTAGTTATATCATCTTACTAATCTTACTAATATTATAAATGTGAAATTTTGGATGGATGGATGGATGTATGCATGTTTGTTGCTCAATAACTCCGGAACGGCTTTATCGGATGTAGATGAAATTTGGTACAGAGATAGATTATTGTCTGGAATAGGCTACATGCTAATTTTTATCCCTGAAAAATTTATGGTTCCCGTGGGATAGTTGTGTTTTAATTTTTCATAGAGCTCATTCTACAAATAGCCAACATAGCTTTTATTCACAAGGCGCATAGAAGCACACAGATTTGCCTGAAATTTGATTGGTAGATGGATGGGGTACTGGATTCTCACATATGTCATTTTTATCCCGTAAAAAATTAACGGTTCCTATGGGAGAGGCTTAAATATGAAAAATATATACATATACTTGGGTGTTTGTTCCGCTTTCACGCTTCAACGAATGAACGGTTTTTAATTGTAGGTGTATAGATGTCATTCGATTCCCGTGGGATAGAAAGTCCGTATACCATCGCACGGCCATCTGCTATTAAAAATGGTGTGAAAAAATGTATTGTAATGCATCAATTGAAAATGAATGAGCTGATTTCACTCGAACTCATTTTTAGTTGTTCGTAAAATCCAGGAGAAGGTTTTTGCCAAAGAAAATTTTGGGTAAACCCTCCAGAAAAGTCGGAAAATTTTAAAAATCGAAAATTGATTTTTTGTATTTAATTGTGTATGCAAATGTCCCGGAATGGCTTTTCGAATGAAAAAATAGCAAATTCTTAGTGGAAAACTCGAAAAATTACAGAAAATCGCGAAAATTTTTTTCTTGATGATGTATAGATAAATTTAAAGCATGATTTGATGATTTTGGACAATATACAGGTTGAAAATTTGTTGTGAAGCTTGGAAAATTTCGGATAATCATACTGATATTATAAATGTAAAAGTTTGGATGGATGGATGGATGTTTTTGCTCAATAACTCCAGAACGGCTGAACGGATCTGGATAAAATTTGCCACATGGACACACACATACTCGATTATCACATAGCTCATTTTTATCCCGAAAAACGAACAGTTCTTATGCCTATATGGGAGAGGCTTATATATGAACAAAATATATACTTGGTTGTTTGTTCCGCATTCATGCCTCAACCATTGAATGGATTTTAATGAAATTTGGTAAGCAGCTGGAAGATTAACCATGATTTATTTTTCCCAACTTTATTTTTGTAGTTCTTACTTTTTGAATCCAATATTAAATCTTCGCTTTGTTCGCGAACATGACCATACACGACGAACATCAAAGCCAACGAACACGACAAAAATTAAATTTTTGGCCAACAGCAAGCGGCTCGCGAACCAGCCCACATACAAGTAGAGCACAGCGAGCTCGAACATGCTAGGCGATCATGTTCGTCGTTTGTGCCTACATTCTACGACTGAAGGGTTTTGAATGAAATTTTGTATGTGGATAGATGATTTCATTAGATTCCCGTAGGTCCGTAGCATCGCACGGGTATCTGCTAGTTAATAATATATTACAAAAAAAAAAAACAAAATTATTCAATAAATTCTCGCAAAAAGTGAAAACAAACCATTGTTTAAACAAAAAATAAAATAAAATCAGTTAAGTTAAAAAAAAAACTTTTAGGTTTTACTTTAAAATGCAATCCAAAAATCTCTTTTGTAATCCACTTGAATTGAATGCGCTAAGCGTAATGGTGATTTTATTTGACAATTCGGAATCTCTCTCCAACCAATCAGGGACCCCACCTAAACACTTTATTGGTTTTGACAATTCTGAATTTTTATGTGAATCACAGTCTGATTGACAGTCTGCCTGACCGTCTGATTGAAAGTTATTTTTGGTTAAGCGTCCTATGAATGAATTAAAAAAAAAGTGGAAAACTTCTGAATTTAAACATTTTATTTCAAGAAGAGTAATTTTTTCAACTCAAAGTCCATTAGAATTAGAAATATAATATTTTATTACATATAGAAATTTCTATTAATATTGACAGTTGTCCCACCAGTTCCATTATGAATAATAGAATAGTTTCCGATTTTAAGCATTTTATTTTAAACGCTCCTCATTTCTTAAATCAAAATCCATTAGAATTGGAATCAAAATATTTTATCTAGGTATGTATACAAAATTCTATGTATATTGACAGTTGCCCCTAAAAAAATATTTTGGGTACAAAAATTTTGCTTCAATTAAAAATAACAAAAAATTACAAAAACTAATGACGTATTTTTAAATCTTACTACTTTTCACGTATATATTTATATATAGATTACAACTTGGTTCAATTTTTCCATTTATGCGATATTTAAGCTTTTAGCACTAATCTCAATACATAATTTCAGTTCAATTTAACTCAAACTTTATCGTAAATTCATATTCTGGGGAGAACAATGTCTGGATGAATTTATTTGTTTTTATTTTTTTAAAAATTATTTCGCAAATGGCAACCATATTGCAATGGCTAAGTTTTTTTAACTTACCTAAAACGGCATTGTTGTGTTCATGAAAAACCATTAATTCTGACTAGATTTTCTTATACTTGAGCTTTTGACTCCTGTGCTAAACATAACATTTATTAAGTGCATTTTCAACATTCTGGTGCATCTGGCTGGTAAGTGTATACTTTGATGGACTTTGAAAATTCTATTGTGCCTGGACTTAGATGAAGTAGTTTTGATGAATTTTCAGAAAATTAATTCTCTAAGGCAATGCTCAGGGTTGATTGGATTTTCGAAAAGTTACTTTATAAAATATAGATACCTATTATATTCCTACCCTAATCCAATTTAATTGGGATAAGTTATAGTATTTTATTTTGTTGTTGTTCTTTGAACTTATGCTTTATAATTTGTAACCCTATTCAATTACAGTGTTCAATCGAAATATCGATTTTATTTGCTTTATTTTATCTTTAAAATAAAGCTAGTTTAGGTCTTTATGATCTAAAAGATGCACATATATTTATGTATTTATGAATAAACTAATTTTATTTTCGTAAATTGTAGAACTAGTTTTTGAAAATAAAATTAAACGAAAGTGATTATTTATTTATCTTGAAGCTTTTTGGCTATTAAACTTAATTACCTCTTTAAAGGCAAATTGTTATGTTGTTTAAAGTTCTATTTGATTTTGTAGGCACAAATGATTCCATCTGGAAGTTTTTTTTTTGTATTCCAAGTGTTCGAGTAGATAAGAAATATTGAAGTCCAAATAAGTATAAAAGAATTCAAAAACATTTTACCCTTTTGGCTTTAAGGGCTCAAGGTTATATGGATTAAATAACTACAACAACAATCGATTTTCGATGGATGATTTTCCTTCATTTAGGTAGGTTGATCTTTTCACCAATGGACTGGAAAAGTACATCTTGTGAATGAACTTGTTTAAGGACAATATTGAATTAGGCGGACTAAATGTTAAATAAGAATGGATTTTTTTTAAAGAAATGAATACAAACCGAAAACAAATGTGTTGATAAATTTGATTATAGTATTCTTGAAGTACAATATCCAGCATCTAAGTATATAATCTATACTATAAAATATTAAAGTTTTAATGTACCATTTTGTAACTCTTTTAAGAATCTTTGAATAAAAGACTGATGGTTTGGTTCTATGAAAAATCAAAATGGGTGGCAATGGCGCAGTGGATAAAGTGCTTGATTGCTAACTAGGACGTGTGGGTTCGATCCCCCCGCTAGGCGCATTCTTTTCTATACCACCAATTTTAATTGGATACCGCCCATGGGTTAAAATGAGACAGTCAATACCTGGTTCTCAAATCCACTGTGATAAACTAGTGCAGTGCAATTCAGGTTGCATTTAAAAGACATTAGGTCTTACAGGCATATAGTTAAATTTAAAAAAAAGAAAAAAAAAGCTTACTAGTCCAGTTAGGTCGGCGAACAGACAAAATCATCGATTTCTTACCACATGATGATTAAAAATACTACATCTTCAACTAACTCTGATAGATCAAGCCTGATTGGAACGATGGCATGGTACAATCTGACTTTTTCGACGTAAGGAAACTCCACAAGAAATTAATCGATTTTGGTCCGCTGTTGTGAGATAATCACTTTCAAAATCGCAAGTGCCGAATATGAATTGTGGCATCTATTTAGTACTGTCATATTGGAACCATACATGTCTATTATATATAAATCTCGTGTCACGTTGATGTGCTGAATGAATTCCGATTTTCATGTTTTGTTTTCAAATGTTTATTTTCCTGGTGTTCCTAAGATAGGATAGTTTTTAATACATAATACTTAATACATCTTGATTGTGTCGAAAACGGCTTTAACGATTTTGATAAAAAAAGTGTGTGTACTATTTTAGGTATAGTCTACATTTTGGTCAAACATTTGTTTTTTAAATATTATTTTATTAACGGTACCTGACATACATTTTTTTTTTATTTTCGACTTTGTGATAAACGCCTAGACGAATTTCGATAAAAATTATACCAAAATTTTCAAAAAATATTTTTTTGGATATTTGAAAAAAATAAATATTTTATGAAAATTCAATATTTCGAAAACGTCTTAATGATTTTTTTGAAATATTAAGTTTATTTTATTAAATATTTCAAATAGCCAAATCAATTTTTTTTGAAAAAAATTAAACAAATTTTGTGTATAAAAAATTAAGTAAAAAATATTTTTATATTTAGATTCTTAATAGAAATCATTTACATACGATGTGATCGAACATAAAGGCTAGTACGTGCCATCCAGTTGTCCATTTCATTTTATGTTCCATATAAAAAAAAAGAGAAACGTGGAAACAAAGGATATGTACGATTCTCTGCGTTGTTGTTGTGAATCAATCAGGGCTCACACTTTATTAGTCTTATTTAGTATATAGTTTTATAAATATAGAATGATACCAACTTTTTGAGTACTGGCTTTTGGTCTCATAATAAGAATAACCAAAAATGTAATGTAATGGTTAAAAGGGAAATTCAGTTTTCAAATAACCAAACAATTATTCGCAAATTTATGGAAAATTCGTGTACAGATTTAGTATTGTATAATTCACAGAAGAAAATTTAATGATTGGCAACACTGATCAGCATCGAGGTTGATTATGTTTTTTCCAGTAAATCCAAGATGACTGCGCCAATGAAATTACTACTAAAATTTGAATGTGTATGTACTTACTCTTATTTGCTACATAATAGTCATATTTTTGTTGATTGTGGACCGAATTTCATGAAACTTTGAAATTTGTGATTTAAGACAACTTACTGCACATGAATCATATTTTTATTACAGGGTGTCTGAAAAAATGACATAGGTATACACTTGAACTTTAATTTTATTTCATTCAATTATCTTACGGATCTTAAAGATGCTTCCCTTGCTTCGTCCTCAGTACTGAGACTTTTTTTTTCTTTTGAACACCCTGAAAACAAAGAAAAATATTAGCCAATTAATATAAGTACATGACATTGGTTGTGTGTTCTTACCAGCATCGTCCTCATCAGCTTGAGACATTAAATTTATTCTTTTAACATTTTTATTGCCACGTCATTTTATGACTTTTAAGTCAATTGACACTATTATTTATGAAAATGAGATCGTCAGTTTTCCGACTGAATTTTTAAATTCTCTGGATATGCCAGGAATGCCGATACACAAGCTCTATCTGAAAATTGGTTCACAGCTCATTCTTTTGCGGAACTTAAGTCCACCAAAATTAGGCAACGGTGCACGATTAGCCCTCAGAAGAATTTCCGGAAACGAACTTGAAGCAACGATATTGACTGGAAAGCTTGAAGGAAAAGTCCTTCTATGATCTCGAATACATATGATTCTATTAGAATCAACAATACCTTTCAAAAAGCTACAATTCCCGATACGTTTGGTCTCCGCGATGACGACAAGTAAGCCGCAAGGGCAGACAATAACAATTTGTGGCTTGGACTTGGAGGAACCGTCTTTCTCCCATTGATAGGCAGCTGTATGTTGCATCCCCACGCGTTGGAATACCATCAAACTTATGTTTTAACGAAAGACAGATTAACGAGTAATATCGTCTATCCTTTAGTTCTTAATTAATGCAAAGCACTAATTGATAGTAATTAGTATCTTTACAAATCATCTAAGCAATACAAATTTTAATATCTAATAATTGAACGCAATACAATAAAGTCGCAGCAACGCGCGGCCGGGTCTGCTAGTATTTATATATAATTCAAATTGGGTACGGAAACTTGTGCATTTATGAAGAATATGAACTTTTCAACTCTTAAAAGTCACCACGAATGGTGGTGATTCATACCAAAAAAGTATGAAAACAAATTTTGTAGAATTGAATACAATTTTTGGAGAAGTAGGATCGAAGAATATTTTTGACACTTTATTTTTAATGCTTATTAAACGTACCAATTTCCAGCCTTATGCGAATTTTGGCTAAGTTAAATGTCTTTTTGACTGGACTATTAAATATTTAACTAAGTCGTAGCAAGGGAATTTGACCGATGAGCAAATTGAGAGGCAAGGTAATCTTACTTCAATCAGCTTTAAACCTTCATATAATAATTATAGACTAACCTAACTACTAACATCGATAATGTTTAGCTACATTAAAATTGTTAGCTACAAGAGTAAGTTCGTACAATCCACTCGTGCATTTTATTTCATCTTTTGATCGTATTTCCTCGATCATTAGCCGTGTTATATTGGGAATCTATCCATTGTACCGTAAGTAATTCCCAAAAAAACGAGTCGACCGTAGCCTTTCTTTTAGTTTTGTAAAAATTGCACCCCTGCACAGCTATACAAGCGAAAGAGTTTTGTCCAAGGCAAAATTAAGAAAATATCAAAATCATGACCAATAATTTACTTTTAATTATATAAAATAAAAAAGTAGAAAAACGTACTAATATTAATTTATGTTTGAAAACCAATGATAAGTTAATGGTTTTGTTCATAGACTGTTCAAAGTCTCTTTTTACATAGCGCATTTTTGTATTGCTTTAAATATCATCTATGGCTTTCACACGAGGAAATAAGATTGCTGGAGATTTGTTTGTTTCCTTTAAATGTTTCTTGGTTTGAACGCACAAGTTTAAGGTGTTCGCTCCCCTAATACTTTCACTTTAACATGTTTTTACTTATTTTCTGAGTAAATCCACAGATACTTTGTTCAATTTATATTTTCAGGACAGGCCTTATTGGAGAGCTTTTTCAAACACACTGGTGCCGGCTGGTGTTTGCATGGCACACAACTTAAGAAATTGCTACTAAAATATTCCATAAGCCCACGTGCATCCCAACATGACCTGTCTGCTCCCCGGCTGAGAAGAGAGGGAGACTGAACGCCAATTTTGACTCGCGCTTCTAATGTGTATTATTTAAAAAAAAGACACATTGATTAAGAGTTACCATTGGTCCGTTGATGGAATTCTAATAAGTTTTTCTTTGATTTTCGCTATGGAGCTTTCAAGATCGAAAGCTTTCTTAGAGTTTTTGAGAGCATGTAGTTTTAGTTTAAGGAGAAAGGTGTTGTCGGTGCGTGCTTTTCAGATTACATCTTTTTTATTCTTTAATTTGAACATGGTTAAAATGCAGTTATATATTATTTGGAAATAGAAATAAAATGAAGATGGTTTCGTATATAAGAATATAATATTTAAAATAGTGCGTTGCATTTTGAGATGATATTATTACTTTTGTGCTGTGCTTATTAACATTTAAAATGGCTTCAAGTTCTCCGAAGGAAACAAGTTCCTTATTATACCTTATTTATTCGGTTTTTCTGTGATTTATTTTCACGTCAACATAGATTAAGCCTTCTGGGGAACTTTTAAAAAGCGCATATCTTACTTCTTGGTGGTATGGAGAAAGATAGATATATTTTTACTTGGATTTAGTTTAATATGTTTTTAAATTAAATTTACGATTACATTAACAACTGGTAGCCCTACCAACATTTTTGAGAGAAATATGCCAATTTATAATGCCCGCTACGGCAACCATGGAAAATGGAAAAGCTTTATAAAAATAGAGATAGCATATTGAAATCAAAAATAGTAAGGATGAAAGACAAATATCCTATCTTCGATGTACTGAAAATACAATTTGAACAAAGTATAGGTAGACGTTTATTTTTCAAGTCTATTTAAAAAAAATATTTTCTGAGTATGTTTTGCTTTCAATTCAATAACCGCTCATCAGTCTTCAGTTAATATAAGCGGAGGAAGAAACAAATAGTTAACATTTGCCATTTCTAGGCACATGTCCAGAAAAAATAATCAATGGGATCACAAAAATGTACGCTATGGCCAACTTTTGGTATAACAATGGACCTATCTGAGGTCTAAGTGTGTCAGTCGTTTTCCTGGCAACCACTTCAACATAAACTTACCTATGGCCAACATCCATTAAACAGTGAAAAAAAAGCACATTTTCTGAAGTTCACTTGCCGCTTAGTGCGTTACAACTCATAGAATTTCATATGAATAAATATTTTGTAGCATATTTGCTTTTTTGTAGATCTAAATAAGAAGATGATTTTTTCACCAAATTCTGTTTATTTATAAATATCAATAAAAATTGAACACAAAACGAAAATTGGTCTTAGTGAGTCAATAATAAAAGCAAAACAAAATTCATTCAATTGAGATTGATTTTTTTTCAAAATGGAAATCGAAATTTGATAAAATTGATCAATTAACGTTAGGGGTATGCAAAACTGCAGATATAGGTGGAATTTTATACATGCTTCAGAAAATAATTGAGCGAAGAATACAGATTCTAATAGTATTTTGCGGTAAAATTTACCACAAGTTTCACCTGCCTTTTGTATAACTTAGAGCCTGTAGAAACTTGGCGGCCATCAAGCAAAGACCTACTCTTAAGGTATTTTTGAAAAGTAAACAAAAACAGGTTTTAATAGATCGAAGATTCGAATGATAATTATCAAGAAGGCGGGCGGTCTCTTATTGTTTATGAACCAGCGGATGAGTTGAAGAAGTAATCGAGTCAGGCGGACTCTTACTTGGGTCAATCATCAAAACTAATTCAACCTAAATTAAAGTAACTTATTAACTTCATGTTGTGTTATAAAAATGGGTTGTTAATGTCTTTTTTATAATTCTTTAAAGTTAATTTCCGTTTTAATAGTACAACCGATCAGAATTTAAACAGAGTAGATTTCAGTATTTAAAGAAATGTTTTCCCCTATCACCTCGCGATATTGGCTTTAAAAAGATCGCTTCGCGCTTTTAATCACTCCCGATTTATTTTAGAGTAACTAGGAGAATGCCTAAAAGAAATTTTTTTTTCAGTTTTGTTTCTTTTAAACTTAGTCGAAGAATTTTAGTTGAAAAGGTTCTGAACTCGGCCATTTGGATTCGGCAAGTTTTGGAAAGACATCCAACAACTTGCTGTATCATTGAATGTGTGTGTGAGAGTTAAGTTTCGATGAGATTCGACAACGGAGGAACAGGGGTTTTTTAGGTGAGCATGTAGCTTTTCAGGAAGCCGTGATCTGAAGATCTAGATTGAACGATTGAATGGTATGTATGTGTGAGAGACTGGAATGGTCGAGCTAGGCAATAAATTATGCATTTTTAAGTTTTCGTTTTATTAATTCGAAATTTATCCCAGTCTTGAGGGACTTTTTTTTAGTTAACGGCCCATTTTCTTTTTATTTTTTTTTGCGTTTCATTTCGGCTTAACGTTTCTACCGTAAGCCCGTTAAAATTGTTACATATTTCTATATATTGAAAAATTGAGGGTTTCAATCTCTGGAGTTTGGTTCAAAGGTTTCACAAACAAATCTTTTAAAATCCCCATCTGGGTACACAAAACTTGTGTTTTATTTTTGGTTCTTAATTGTTTTCATTCCTTTATTCAATACAATTAGCTTTGGAATTTTCTAATTTTTATACTCTGGTGTTATAAAACATTCCTGGCGCTCATTTAATTTTTGGTACACCCTGTACATACATACCTAAGTAATCAATTAATTATATTTTATTTTAAATTCGTTTAATAGGTTTTATTAATCGCTTCCGATTAATAACCCAATTACTTATTGAACCCACCCCAAGCCGACTAGCCGGTTGGCTGCACATTTCGTTTGCATTTTGTTGCAATATTTTCTTTATTCTCCTTTCGTCGATCGCTTGACTTTTGTTCAGATAGAAATCTTACGCGAGTGCCGGTTGCACTTAAGTAAATATTCGCTTGTTTTTTTTTCCTTTTAAATAATTAATAAATTAGATTCGTAATCATAATCATCCTAAACATAATCGTATATATAAGTTATTCAATTCGGGAATAAATATAAAAGGAATATTGTTGGTGATGAAATTATTGTAACAAGTAGAAGTGAGAAACTTTTCAGAAGAACATCTTATATCTTTATTAAGAAATGTAGTTATCTAAGATTTTTGGAATATAAACTGGCCAACTGCAAAAAAAAAGGCGAAAAATCAAAAAGATTGATTTGTCTTACGAATGAGAACTAATAATTATAACTACTCCATGAACACAACCATCGATTTTCAATCCAATTATCAATCGAAAAACGAAAAAAAAATCAAATTCGCGACTCGAATAAACGTCAACCAGTCATCCACCTTCGTGTTCTAATTTAGCTTTTTATCGACAATAGCGAATTGATTGTAAGATCCTACGACGGATAAATTTACGATGGATAAATTTCCCAATAAAACACTGTTATTATCATTAATAGTGTTTTTGCAATCGTCACGGTCTGCAATTATTTTGAATAAGGTTATTACTAGAGGTAAACTTGATAATACATTTTAGTTAGTCTGTTTAGCTGATTTTTAAAATATCTCGCAAACAATTTGCAATATCAAAAGTTGTAGGCATATTTTTAACATTAAGGACATTCTCACCAGGCCTTAATAAAACTGACAAATTTCTTCGAAAAATGAAGTAAAATTCGGGTGTTCTAATTTTAATATATTCAAGCAAATCAAAAATACTAAACCATGTCAAGAAAAGTTCAGATTTTATTTTCTCTAGAGTTCTGGACATGATGGAGGAATATCTGCTGGTGGCAGCGTGTTAGATATACTCCACTAAATAATAACTGCGATTCCTTATAAAAAGACAACACACAACAAAAATACAAACAGATAAATAAAAACTCCATCAAGCCATCAACATTGAAATCGGAACAGGCTTGATGGAAAGGCTAGTATGTATTATAATTACGTTCAAGTGCGCTCTGCCAGTGTCACTCCTGGCGTAAAGTTTTGGGGTCAAACATAAATTACTTTCGAGTAGCCAATGCCAATCACGTACGACTCAAAGTTCCTGAATCCTGACTGCCTGACATACTAGTATACATATAGATATTGCCCAGAGAGAGCAACAAGGACTATGGCATAAGTGTGTTGGTCGTATATTCGTATATATTACAAAATTAGTCTGATTTTATTTTTTTTTCGTCTTGGTAGTTGTGTTTTTGTATTATTATTTATTCTTTTCAGTTTTCTGTTGCCCCCCATGCGATGCGATGATTGCGGCATATGTTCGCACGGGTGATTTATGGTTAAAATATTTATGCTTAAACGGTTTTCATTTCAAATATATTTTTCCGGCTAAGAGTGATTTAGTGGTATTGTTGTTTTGAATGTTTTTGTATCTATTATATGGGTCAGGAATAATGGGACTATTTTAGCGTCATGTCCAAATATTTAAAACTAAGCTAACAATCATTAAATTTTAATTAGTAAATGCTTTTTAAATGTCATTACATACTGAATGGTATTTTAATGGTCTTAAAAACTAATCAGCAATAATTGCTATCACAATGTTGGATTGACATTGATGAGCATTTCAGGGAATAGATATCAAGCTGCCAAAAAACTTTAATAAAATATACCTTATACCTAGGTATATGTAAATACATATGTATACAAATACCTACTTGTAGTTTCGAAAAACGCATTACTCCACAAGTAGCACAAAATAGTATATTTTCGGTATCACATTTCTTAATTCATAATTTATTCATTCTTAAATTGGCATGCTTATTTGCGGCTTCTTTTTTTAGTCTTTATTTCTACTTTATTAAGTGTTTTATTCAAGAATAGTACGTTCACTTCTACCTTAAGCTTTCTTAAATACTTCCTAAATAGGCATTTCTAATATCAGCATTTTTTTGTTTCTTTTATACGACTTTAATCCTTCTTAATTTGGTTTTGGTCTTAAGGCATTAAATCGTTAGTTTACTTGTACTATAAGGCAAGTTATGCAATCGTAAAAACGTACAAAAATTCTAACCATGAAACATGAAATTACGATTATAGAGAAGCCTTAAAAAGTGATCGACAAAAATTGTCTGTCAGTCTGTATGTATAACGAGCTGCAGCCTAAACGGCTTAAACAATTACCTTCAAATTTAGTATGTGTGATTATGTTGGCATTCCCCAGAGGGGAAATTTTGTTTTTATTTTTAGGCCTAAAAATAACGGTACCTGCCATATAACCGTGAACGAAAATCTTATTTTGCTAGAAAACGGCTCCAACGATTTTGACAAAACTTTTTGAGAATTTTTTTGTTGGTACCAGATTTTATTTGATCTGAATAAAATTTACGGAAAAAGTCTATTAACGGTACCTTTCATATAAGGTTTTTTTTAATTGTTGGCTTTCTCGGTAACGGTAAATTGGATTTCTGTAAAATTTTATATCTATGAAGATCTAGGTAGCCAAACAAATTCTGCATATAAAAATTTTGAAAAAAAAATTTCCAATTAAAATTAATTTTTGAAAAATCAATATTTTTAAAAGTACGAGTAATCAAAAAAAATAATTTTAAATTTTATACTCGTATCATTAATAAACTCTAAAAAACTGCAAAAAACTAAAAATAAAAAACAGGATTTCATCAAAATCCGTCCTACAATTTTCGAGAAATTTGTTTATAAAATTTTCATTGGTCCGCGGCATCTAATATTGTTCATTGTTTTTTTGGAAAAAACTGATTAAAGTGATGGATTTGGCAGTTTTTATAAGCTTAAAAAATGATTTTTATTTAAGTATACACCATTCATACCATCTATATAGGTAGTTACATTTCACCCTCCTAATTTACATAATTAAAATCCATTTAAATATACATTTACCTATGAAACTATTCCTTGAATCATGCATTCGACAATTCATTATACAAAGAATCAAGATAATCTTATCTACATCGGCTTTAAATCTGCATAGGATAATTATAGACTACATTATACCTACTAACAGTATCAGTGGCTAGCTACACTTAAGTTGTTAACTATATAGCCAAGCTTGACGGTGTACCAATATCAACGTGTTCTAGTGAATCCTTCTGCGCAATTTTGTATAATTTTCAAAAATTCCAGGAAATTCCTCGTTTAGTTGTTTCTATATTTCACGCAAAGAATAAGTAAAGCAAATAAATACTTTGTGTTCAAAATTATCTTATAAAATAGCTTAATATAATTCATTTGATTATATAGGCAAACCTTCAAGCTTTGAATTCTATCTGCATCAGTTTCTTAATGAGTTAAAGGATGTAATGCATTATGGTTTGCAATAGTTAACAATAAACGTATTGAAATCGAAGTGATATGTTACCCATTGGATTCACCGCAAGATCTGAAATTAAAATTTAGACTATTTCAAAAATATGCGAAAGTGGGAAACCTTATCTATAGAATTGTAAACATTTTCTTTTTAGATGTAGCTTATCAAAAATCTATTATTTTTTCGGTGCAGGGACATACGTAACTCCGCGGGACATATGTTAGTTCAAAATTCTTTGTGTTTTACTTATGTCCCATTTTGGTGGGACATAACAGGCTTAACCGGTGCACTCAGCCCTATATCATTTGGCTAGAAAACCAAAGGTTGTTAGAATACTGTCCAGCTCTTAAAAGCATAAATCGCGTGCATCGCCAGAACAAATTATAAATTTTCGCAATAAATCGAAAAAAAAAATTAAATCAAAAAAATAAAAATGCATACACCCAAACTGGACCCGACCCCAAATCCTATAATTGGGTCAAACAGGGGGTCCCACTAAAGTGGGACATATGGTTTGGACTTATGTCCCTGCGTCTATTTTTTCACTTTTTAACAATGCAAACTTTTATGGGCTTAGAATTTGATTATAAATACAACTTTAACACGCCAATTCATTTTTTTTAAATTCATTTTTATTTAATCTTAACTTATAACTATCTTAAAGCTATACAAAAATGTTTAAAACTAGCCTAGTTATCAATAACTTACAACTAATTTACTGGCCATTTACGGGCGCTCTAAACAAAATTATATCTCTTAATACTAATGTCTTTCGACCTTAAATCTATTTCAATTAATTCTAATTATTTTATTTTATTTTTGTTTTACCAAGAAAACTTTTTTTAAAAAACTCGGTTTCGTACCATTTTTCATTTTTTTACTTATAAACTACCTAAATCTAGATAAAAATAATTAAAACTGGATACAATTACTTATATACTAACTAAAACTACTTAAGATACCTAAAAATACGCAAAACCACTTAAAACTACTTAAAAACTAGAACAGCCACGGCAGCATTTTTTTCGTATTTTTAATTTTTTTTTGTTTATATTTTGCATACGCATGCAGACACACAGCTACATTCACCCCATACATACATGTACATACGTACATACATATACGTACGTACATTTACGCAGGTACATGCACATATGCCTCCGCATACATACATATTTTTAATTTTTTTTTGGTGACACCCCGACTGTTCTCTATACCTAATTATCCTAAATGTATGTAAGTCGGCCAAGACATACCATCTTAATCGACTTTAAATATCACGATGCTGTTCAGAGAGCCACCAGAACTGGTTCTCCTGTTTCGCCCTATCCCTTCGGTCCCGATCGGACACAGTCCTACTAAACCGAAGGTGCTCTTCTCCACCTTGAGCGATGACGTCTCGACCTCACAGGAGTCGCCTATCTACAGTTTTACGGCTAACGTGGTAGATGAGCGGAACCGCCCCTTAATCCTGTATCAGCCCTCGACTGTCTAAATAGAGGAATGCCTCGGGAGGGATGTAGCCACTTAGCCGCGCACTCTCGAAATATTGGTTATTTGGGTAATACGCCCCAAAAATTAAGCTGTTAGTTGAGGACATCGCTCTTGCAACGTGACCCCGAATCAGCTTAAACAAAAAATTATCTATTCTGTTTCTGTTTTGGCTCCGTTGTATAGAACCTGGTTGGAATAATATCTTGTGTACTCCGACTCTGGTGTTCTGTGTAATCCAAGGCAACGTCTAAGACATTGCCTCTCAAACACCCGAATCTTTTCCATTTGAGATGAGGCAACGTTGAACCACACCGGGCATCCGTAGGCAATCATCGGCCTGATGAGGGCCATGTAGCAAATCACCTTCACCCTGCTGTCAAGACGGCTGCTATAAAACAGTCGTTTTGTCAAGGCAAAGGCTCCCCTAGCCCTGGCCAAAGCAGCACCTATAAGTCTGTCGAAATACAGGTACTGATCCAACCAGATGCCAAGGTACTATACTACACTTTTACTCGCCAGTGGATGTCCATGTGGCCCTGCGATCACCAGCTTGCGCCAGTTCTTTCTCGTATCCCTTGAGGCGCTAGACAACGGAGTCCTAAACAAAATAGTTTCTGATTTCTGGAAGTTGATTTTCAACTTCCAGTCATCACAATATCGCTGAATCTTGTCGAAGTCACTCTGCAAGAGACTTTTGATGACCTCAACTGTATTAGCTGTTCTGTACGCAATTAGATCGTCGGCGTACGCAATTGCCTGAGTTAGGCTTCCTATCAGATCGCTGGTGTAAATGCTGAATAGAATCGGCGAGTTAACCGCTCCCTGCTGAAGACCATTATTAATATTAAAAATGCGGTAGAAGTTACATTGCCACTCTTGACAACAAACTTTCTACCATTTAGCATGTCATAAAGCATATAGTTACAATAGAGGTTTACTTATACCTAGTCTGGTTAACTTTAGATAGAGACCTTCTAACTATACGGTGTCGAAGGCCTTCTCCAAATCAACCAGACAGGCACCCGTACACTGCTTTTTAGTTTTGTTCCATTGGATATCAGAAACTAGTTTAGACGCGGCATGAATTGTGTCATGTCCCGCCTTAAAATCGAACTGATTATCCGGGATGATATTTTTGTCCTCCGCCCACTTTAACAGGGCTCTATTAATAACCTTTTCAAATCCTTTGCTGATACTCGGAAGAAGACTTATCGACCGGAGATTCGACGGATTAGAGTTGCCCTTTCCCTTTTTGGGGAGAGGATGTACCACAGCTGTCTTCCACCGCTCTGGATAATATGCATTATTCAGCGCGTTGTTAAACAGTGTGGTATAAATGTCAACTGCTTCTTGAGGCAAATGTCGTAGTACAACGTTGAATATACCATCGACTCCTGCAGACTTCTTTTTCTTTAATGAATCGAAGATGAGCTGTAGCTCATTCTTCGAAATTAACAGGGGACTGGGCCCATTTCGGTCGGCGATTATGGCGTTTGCCAAGGTTCTCAGATCGCCATTCGCTTATATCGTTTCGGAGCCATAAGTGATGAAGCAGAGGTCTGTTCTCCAGGTCATGATTCGGGCGAATGCTAGCATTCACCTTGTACACTTACTGGAAAGCAGCTCCCACAGCCTCCACCCTCTCCTGCGGATCTTCGATTATATAAAGGTCATCGTCCAACTCGGCATCCTCTGGGTCTATGCCTGCTGTCAGAAGTACGTCTCTGTTCTCTGTCATCCTCTGGAGCTTAAGACACGGAAGATCGTTTTGATCCTTTCTTCTAAAAATCTTATTAATTTTTGGGAACATACTCGGGTCGGTAGCGTTCACGGCACGAATTTTATTGTCCCAGAACAAATTAATAGACAACCAATAATTTTCTTTTATCAATTGGTTGATGTTTTTGATGGACGACTTCAGTGTCCTAATCTCCAGATCTCGTGTATCAGTAAACCGTCTGTACAAGCGTTTTAGTCTTGTTAGTAGTCCACTTTTTTGTTTGTGAAGTGCGTCAATTGTCGCGTTTCGGTATTGCTCTGTTCATTGTTCGTAGAATCGTTTCGTCAATTTGTTCTAAGTATCTGTCGATTTCAGTATTTGTTAGGTTTGTTACGGAGCCGATTGGCCGATCATCTGAAAACCATTGATCAGACAAAAATTTAAAAAAAAATAATAATAAATTCCATGAGAAATTAAGAGGAAAATAAAACAGTCATACCTACTTTCTGCGGAAAATGGTGACAGCATTTGTTTTGTTTTTTTTTTTACTCTTCTTTAAAATTAGCTTAAGCCCCTTTTGTTTTACTTTTTTTATTAAGCTGCGAATTAATTTTCTTAAATTCCTTTATTAGTTTTATTGTTATATTTGCACTAAATACACAAAACAAAAAGAAAACAAACCCGACAAAACATTCACGAACGTTACAAAATAAATTAATTACAAATAACTTCTGTCTGGATTACATTTGTAATAGGCTAAAGCTTTTAGCAAAAGCTCATTAAGCTAAATTGCTAAGATCATTCCGACTCAAAGTGCTTACATTGATTTCAAAATTCAAATAACAAACAACTAATTGTTTGAAATTTTGTTAGTAATATGTATTATATGTAGTTATTTGTGTATTTTATTATTATTATTGTTATTGTTATTATATATGTAAGTATGTTTATGTATGTTTGGGTATGTTTGGGCATGGTTATGTATGTTTAGTGTTTATTCGTAGGTAAACGAAATATTAACATTTAAGTGCAATATTATGTTTAGGTCGATGAACTTGTGTGTATGCATGTAAGGGGTTTTCCAATAAGAGGTGTTATTTTGAATAGCCCGCTAATTCGGTAGCTGTCACTTTTGAAGCTGTCATTTTTTGACATTTGACAAGTAGAAACTACGCTATTAATAAAAATGGAACGATACACGCTTCAACAACGCAAATATTTGAATATCAAAATAACACCTCTTATTGGAAAACCCATATATGGGTATTCAGTGAGGTAGGCCAAGGCCAAAGCTCTCAGATAATATATTTGGAAAAATGGAAAGAATATATGAAATGAGTTTTTGATGAGGGCAGTGCAATAGCTGAAGGGGGCCTAAATGGAACGCTCGTGGAAAGCTAGATAGGGGAAGTATTGGATTTATTGTATAAAAGCGAATTAGTAGACAAGAAAATAAGGGAGTACAGGCTACATAAGACAACGGTCGAGTGGTACATGGTTTGATTTTTTTATGATTAAATATTGATAAAGTATTATTGCACATTAATTTTCTTTACTTACCGCAAATACAAAAGTAGAGTTTGTGTACAAAATTTGTGGAAGAAAATTTCAATAAATCGCAGGAAAATTTTTATATAAAAATTAAATAAAACATACCTACAAATAAAACTAAGTTAAGATAAATAGAATTATTCGAAAAAAAAAAAATTATCAGATAAAAGAAACATTTTTTTTTAGAAATCAAACTCCCTAATCCTGAAGGATTATTAAGCAGGCAAAACCGGTGTATATCATAGGGTGGACTGGCGATAGGCCAAAGGAATATCAGTGATAGATTCCCTTCAACGCATAGGTAGGATACCACCATGCTAGTTTCCGAATGCTCTAAGTATTTACTTATGTACATACATACGTTATTACATTCCTTGGTTTAGATCAAATAAAACAATAAAGACTGGTGGTCTGGACCTCTGCCAAGGTTTTTTTTAAAGTGCTGAGGGTGACAATCTGCACAAGATCGTCAGGGAGGTTGTGCCTAGTTGGCTAGTGGCTGGCAGGAGTTGTAGCTACGACCTGCAATAGTGTGCGTTTAAAGGTGCAGGCATCAGTCGCACCGAAGTGCTTAAAATCCTAGTTTTCTGTTTGTACCTTCTGGACTCCACTTAATTTTTTTTATCTTAATTTTTTATTGAATTTAAAATTTCGAATTACTGGTAAAAGAAAAAAAAGTAAGAAAGAAAGTAACAATAAAAGAATTTGATAAAGGACTTAAGAAAGAAAAAATCTGAAGTGAAGTGGGTATTTTAAACATTAGAACATTTTTTGATGTAAAGTGATTATATAAATATTTATACTAAACTCTAATCGGGCTGTAAATTGAAGTAACCAACGTCTTGGAATGTTCTGCCGGCAGATCATCGAGGGAAGACATACACAAAACCATCAAACAATATGTAAGTCTTTGTTTAAGACCTTTTTTTGATTTTTTACTATATTTGCTTAAATATTTATATGATTGTTTTTTAAGTACATATTAACATATTTGTGAACAAGAAGTCCCCACACTCCGGTGCTTCAGATTAAATCCAATTTTTGATTAATTTTTTTTTTATAAATTAATTAAATCAGAATATAAAGTGGAAGTAAAAATACCTACACTACAGTCCATTTAAACAGGCCCAAAAATTCTCCATTTGGATTTGAATGAATTTTAACATTATTTTTTTTTTAACCTTTTTATCGATTTTTTTCTTTCTTTTTTATTTTCTTTTCTTACTTGATTTAGAATTTTCGAGTAAATTATATGTTATTGAGAATTGTAATAAAAGTGAATTTCGATGAAAATTTTGGTTTATTCTGATTAAAATTTAAATAATAATGAAGTGCTAAAATTTTAATAAGAGGTGTGTGAAAGTTCGGCTGAGCCGGCTATGGGGAAGGATAAATTGGAATTTGTGTAGACAATGACTCGATGCTGACTATACTTACCTTAGACATACTATATACTCACCGTACGAACTACACTTACTATACTTAATTTTCTTCACAACCTAACTACACTCTCATACTTAGGACTTTACTTACCTTTATTTTTTATAAAACATATGGTTTGACTAAGAACGATACATACTTTTACTAATTACCTACTTACGCTATGGATTATACAAACCTTTTTACATACATATACTTACCCTACTTATCATACTTACTAAACAATGACTTATGAACTTAAATACTTACCTCGACGAACAGGAACAATTTATTTTGTTATCAACTTACCATTTAAGATATGCTATCACACATAATACCCGACTTACTTCTCGTATATGACTTCAAAGCATAGATGAAGACAGATTTTTCGGACAAGTTACTGTAGTTTACGATTAGAGGTTCATGTTAGGGGCTATCTCCGAGAACATGGCCCAGGAGATAGCAAAGGTTGTATCTCAGATACAAGGGTGGGCAGGCCGAAATTTTTCCGACAACATCTGGCAAGGCCTTCTAGTGTCTAGACGAACCATTGCATTGGAGAGACAGTGGGACGCTTGGAGTTTAGGTGGGCAAAAATTCCTTTTCTTTGATTGTTAGATTTAGGATTTAGATTTAGGTTAAGTTATAGGCAAATATACATATATATCCAAATACACATGGATATTTATATCTGATACAACATCTAGAATTTTAGGGCTTAGTATGTAGGTTAGTTTAAGTTTCAAAATCAAAGGAAAGGGGATTAGTGTCCGCCGTGAATTTCAAAGCTAACCCCATCCTTTCTTCAATGCAGTGGCATAGGTAACTAGATTTGTGCAATTCCTATTATTTTGATTCCAGGTCCCTATTATCCTATCCTCACCACCTTCCTTTTCCACATCCTTATAGTTACAAAGGCACGAGATTTTTTTTTGTTTTCTGAGTAGGAGGTGTGACGGTAGAGAGCAAGAACTCACCCCAATCCGTCGAGCTTAGCCGTGCAATAAGCAAGCGTGCCACTACTCTCTACCCGCACCGAAGACGCCCTCGTGGTGTAACCTAGACTCGCAAAAGGTTCCGGTCATTTGGTGGGGATATACCATTTGACCGTAAATGGCTCAATAAGGCGTTGGAGAAGCTTGGCCAGCGCACCTTACTGTAATTGTACGTATGAACAGGCACATACTCCTCCAACTCCATTAGCTCGTTCGGAAGTTGTATAACAGCGGCGAATCCGCAGTGGTCACTGTCGTACTCGATCGTTCGTAAACAATTTCTTGGTCTTTGACCCACAGTGTCAGTAATTGTTAGCCTTGCGTCTTTCAGCAATAGATCCAGATAGGCACCGCTTCTTGGAAACGATGGCCTCTCTGTGGCTAGAAGATCGAAGCGATACTCAAGGTTGTATCGACCCATGCAATTATACAAATGGTTACCTCGAGGATTTGGTATTTGATTTCCCCTATCTATGTGTTTGACGTTTAAATCACCGGCTAATATGTAAAAGTTTTCTTCCGAGCTCAATCTTAAGCATTCAAAAAGCTTTTCCAGCTCTGTTATAAACTGGGTGGGCTGAGGTGTTTCCGGTGCATAGGCAGCGATCACATATCACACAATCCCCTGTTGGAGATGAATGCATATGATGCATGCCTCTAACGTCCGAAATTTTCACACATCACTATTATATATTACCTTATGACTAATGCCTTTACGTATAAAGATTGCGAGGCGCGCCGCCTCCTTGAGTGGAGTTGGGTCGGTCTCCTCTTACGATACTGTAATTGTTGTTAGTCAATTTATGTTTTTGGTTAAGCTTAGTTTCGCTAGCCATAAACACATCTGGACTTATGTCTTTAAGCAATTGGAATAAATTCGCTCTACGTTCGGTCCTAATCAGTGAATTTACATTCACAGCTAGGATCTTAAAGGGCCTCTCCGGCAGCGCGCCCATACCCTCTAAGTTGCGTTAAGCTCGGCAAAACTCGGCCTAGTCGCCTGCTCCCTGATCTGGTTTTGGACACGCCAATTCCTTTGCACAAGTGGATAACGAAAACGTAATTTAAGTTAGCCTTTTTCGACACGCGTAGACATGTCTTAGGTTGGCTGAGTGGGTAGCGCATAGGCACGGCGTGTGAAAGGAGTCGAGTTCAAATCTGGGTGATGGCAAGGTAAATAATAAATATCATTACAAGAAAAGGCAAAAAAGAGGAGAATCTACAAAAGTAAGACAATGGAAAATGGGAAAACCAAAATAAATACCCAAATTAAATAACAAAAAATAAAATAAATAAATTTTAATTTTTGTGATTTCAATTTCTTATTGTTTTTTTTGAAATGCCATCACCTAAAGTAGGAAGCAAGAAGTATTAATGAAACTGCTTCTTCTTTAAGAACGAGTAAAGAATTATTTAAGAAGAATCTTATTCCCATTTAAAAAGATATTAAGAATCAATTTAGCTTCTAAATCCCTTTTATCGGACCGCCCACTTGCGCCTTTTTTCTACTTACAAAGCACTTAAATCCTTCTTAATAAAGAATGCAAGTAACGATTTAGAATTCTTTAATGATTCTTTAAGTAATTCTTTGCTACTTGTGTCGCATGCTGCGGGGTGTCAAGACGAGCTTAAAACTACTGTTTGTGCCTTTAATCTTAGCACTACCCATCTTCAACTTCATCAAAGTGATACGGTTGTCATATTTTATTGTTTTAAAAAATTGTACCAATCATAAGAACTTGCCCTCACTGCTTAATATTGAAACTGTATCTTAAGTATTAAATAATATCATATTTCTATATACAGGATGTCCCGTAAGTCAACGTCAAGCGGAAGCGGGTATAGGGTGATAGTACTACCCTACATAGTAGAGTATGTGACGTACGCAACAATTCGTAAAAATTAAATATTGCTTATTGGGTAGAAATAAATGAGCACACATAATAAAATTGTTTTACTTATATTGCTTAGTTGCCATAGTGTAGCGAATACCTGGACAATTTAGAATATATGAACAAAAAATTCAAAAATCGTTGAAGCAGTTTTCTTAAAAAATAATTTTTTATTTATAATTGAAATAATTATTATTTATAAATTTCAAAAAAAATTCACTGACAAACCATTACCTATTTTATTACTTAAAAATCGATTTTTTTTTTTTGCAAAATTTGAGTATGAAGTTTAAATAACACTTTAATGGACAATTTGCAACAAAAAAAAAACCAAATAAATGTTAGTCGGTTCATCAATGGTGAGATAGTCGGAAATATGAAATACAAAATAAAATATTTTTTACTTAAAAGAGGAATGTACTAATCTAAAAACACACACATTTTTTATACAAATTCTTGGAGCCGTTCTCGAGAAATACATTTTTTTCTTAACGATTCTTTTCTATTTGTATGGGAAGTACCTATTCAAGATAATGCCAAAAAAAATATTAAATCTAAATTTCGACATAATCGTTTTCGAAATTTGGTTATTTTTGGTTTAAAAAAATTTTTTTTTTTGAAAAATTTTGGCCTACATTTGTGTTTAAATGTTCTAGGAGCTATAGGTATCTACAAGTGTAGTTTGTAGGTATCTACAAAATACAGGTACTTGTGGCCAGTTGTAGTGATGCGGCTATATACAGATACGACGTACGGTAGTATCTGATCAAGGATACGTAGATGGTATATCCTTAGTACGTCCGGATTGATGTACGTCGTAGTCTGCACGATGGGTAACCTTGGCACCACTGCTACTGATATTCGCAAAATAAAACTCGGATCTTGTTTGAATGTAATCAATGACTTATTTCTATTTCATTCGAAGCTTCGAACGATAATATTTGTTTAAGTTGTTTTAATTTATTCGAAAATACATATAACTCAATAAATCTGAAATCTTGTTGTAATTTTACTAGAGGGAAATATGCTGCCTATACGTACGATGTAAAATTCCAAAAGTGAAGTTAATCGTTTTCTCGATCTTTCCATCAGCCGACCCGCTATTACGTCATTCAACTCGGCGGTAAAGTTTCGACCAATTTTGGTTCGTTAAGTGGGTCCGTTTCAGTCAGAGAGATGACTGCAGAATTCAGATGATGTGCATGTTTTCCAGAAAATCGAAAACCAGAAAACAGAAAAATATTACCAAAATGAACTGATTTTTTAAAAATAAATATCATCGTAGCCGTTTTTGAGAAAAATAAGATTTAAATATTTGGCCGCAAAAAATGTACACCAGGTACAGTTATTATTCGCTTTAAAAAAAAATGTTGTAGGCATATGTACGAAAACACAATATGTGCTAAGTTTGAAGCAAATTCATCGAAACGTTTAGGCTGTAGACTCGAGGATTGACAAACAGACAGACGGAATTGCGGGACCCACTCATTTTGCGTTCCTTATCATCGCTATGTCAAGTTTGATACGAATCTAGAGTTCGATATTTTTACGAATCGAACTTGACATAACTTTATCGGAAGTATGTAAATAAAATGCACAAAATAAAAATATATGAATATTCTAATACTATTCATTCTTAATGAATCGTTTCATAGTATGCAAAATAGAAATAGCGAAGATGAAAATAACCAAATTAAAAAATGTCTATATGAAAATAAATAAGAAAATAAATTAAGATTTTCGATTGTGTTTATGATTGTGATTTTCAAGTGCGCGTTTAATATTTTCACAAATGAGTGACGCTACTTGGTTAAATTACAACGCGCCTATATAATTCTGTGTATTAGATCATGAAAAATAATTTTAAAAAATAGTTAGATAGTAAAAATATTTAAAAATTAATTTTCCAGAGGTGAAATAAAACTAATTTTGAAAAATAATAATAATTTCGTGTTTTCTTTAACTACACTCCGACGACGATTCTATTTTAAAATGAAAAAAAGAATAATTGGATTAATTTTTTATCTCATAGCCATTTTTATTGTCAGGTAAGACGTTTCTTCCAATTAAGCTTGAAAACTATCTGTTCTGGAGCTACAATATTAATTACTGGTGATATAGAGCTTGTTTAAGTCGGAACTATTTTACTCCGACTGTCTGGACAGGGTACATAAACCTTGACCAGAATGACGATTATACAAAAAGGTTCTTGTACCTTTTGTATACTGCGGAAGAAGGAATAGTTTTGATTATATTAATGCCCCTTACCACTGGTGGGGGGAAGCAATAATAATAAGGAGACCAAACAACCTTTTGAGCATAAATGATAAATTTTATTAGCTTACAATACTATTTATACAATAATTTTGCTTACTTAGCTAAATTTATAAACAACTAAAATATACAAAAAATAATATGATGCAAAAAATAAAAGGAAATATAATACATTTCTGTCTCTGAGCATGAATGAAGAAAAAGAAATGCTGACTACTGTGAGAAAATTATTATTTGCATTTGAATTGAAGCATATAGAAAAATGTGAAAATAAAGCATACAGAGAAGCTGTTGCTGTTAATTAAACAGAGAAGCTATTGTAGGGTAATAAATATTGTAAATTGTTGGTATATGATAATCGGATGGATTAAGATATACAGAGCTATTATGTCGGTTTAAAATTCATTGTACATTTTCTAGAGCTAACAAGATAGCATTTTCGTCTTTTTAAATTCATGTTATTGTTAAAAGATAGGGTGCGTCAGAAATTAAAATTCAAGGAAAGCAAATAATAAAACAAATTTAGTTTATAGGAATAAATTTTTTTAAAGAATATTTCCTGAAGTGTATTTAAAGCCTAAGTTGCAATTTTTAAAGATTAGAGTTTCAAAACTTTTTTTTGAAAAGCTGCTCGCTTCATTGTGATATAGAAAATTTGTATCCTTAATGTGTAACAAGGTGTTTTTTTTTATAATACAATTCAATATACTACTGATATTACTCAGCCAAGAAGAAGACTTAGCATTATATTTAATTGGACTTAATGGGTAACCACAACTATCTTCTGTGAGGGAATTAAAGTAGGATTATTTTTTTTGTGCGTACACGATAAGAATTAAAGCCCTGAAAAAAAGTTTTTTTTTAATACTATGAGAAACCCTATATATTTATGTACATTACTATGCAAAACGAGAAATTATCATAATTTATAATTCCAATCTGAACATGGTTAACTTACACTAAAAATTGAGTTACATACATTCATTTATTTTTTATTTAAAATAATAATTTTTTTTTGCTTGATAAAATAAATATTTTGTATTTAAATATTTATTATTTATTATAATATGGGTTCCTGAGGAGAATGCGTCAAGATATTAATTCTCAGCTCTACAACCGATTTGTAGTTGGTCTTCTAATGATATATTTTGACATTTCGAAATGCGCATGCGTTAGAATTTTACTTCTAAAGCTTAAGCTACTGTTTAGAGCTCTTATTGCGTCTGTTATTGCATTTGTGTAGTGGAAAGCTGTACAACGGCCCCTTAGATGCAGGAAGTTCAAGTAGCTTGTTCATAGATCGCATGAAAGGTATTATGGATCTAGTTTGAATGACTAAACGTTGAACGAGCTGACAGTGCTGTTAAACTTCACTCTAGAGCATGATTTAAAATAAAAATACATTGAGCTGTGAAATTATACCATATAAGGATATAGCTTTCGATTTCACTTGTTTGGAGCTGCATAAGTCCAGTTTTGCACCTTATAGCTGTGACAATGTTACTTGGGACCAATGGATCGTACGAACTTGCTTTTATAGGTAACAATTTTAGTGTAGCTATAACCACTGGCGCTGTTAGTAGATATAGGAAGTCTAGTTATAAAGCCGATGTATGTAAGATTACCTTGATTCTTAGTTAATGAATTGTCGAATGCGTGATTTAAGGAATGGTTATATACCTACGTACTTACCTACTAGTACGTTATTAGTTCCAAAATTTTGATATACAGAATTCCTTTGGCTACCTAGATCTTCTCAGATATTAAATTTGACGAAATCCAATGTTTCATTATCGAGGAAGCCATAAAAAAATAAAAAACTTTAGATGAAAGGTACCGTTAATAGACTTTTTCCGTAAACTTAGTTCTGATTAAATGACAGCTATAGTACCAACAAAAAAATTCTCAAAAATTTGTATCAAAATCGTTGGAGCGGTTTTCGAGAAAAATAAGATTTTAAGTAAATTAATTGGAGTAAAGTGTACAGAAAGTAATTTGTTAGCATCTACGCATTAAGACATATATCAGTGTTTTAAGCTTATTTGCAATACAATGGGATCCAAAGCAGAAGCAATGATTAAAAATCGATCTATTATATAATAACAATAATATGCACTGCAAACCCTCCATTTAAAAATATATGAAAAACTGTTAAGCCTACAAATCGTTTTGACGTTCGTTATTCACCATAAACAATACAAATATAATTTTTAAATTAGTTCGCTTGGAGTTACATTGATCCCTTTGATAATACTATAAGAGGTTTAAATTTAAAATACATTTAACGACTTAAAAAAAAAACAGCATCTTTAACCGCAATTTACCGCCGGCTTTTTTTTGCTTATAAATGAATATACCTACGATTTATATCTGTATTCTCTTTTAATTATTTCGTTCCACTTAAAAAAAATATAAAATAAAGGTGCAGGTAACTTCATTAAATGTATCGATTTTTAACCAATAATTTACAATTAAATCTACCAAGATCTCTCAGGGTAATATTGTGTGTATAAGTAATTAAAAAAAATATAAAAAAACAGTATTTAATTGCAATTCGATTTTCATCATGGCTGCGTATGTGTATATAGGTATTTTGTATGTTTGTATTAAATGTAAGTAAAGTATCTTTCAAATTATTACTGTTTCTCTGTCGGATAAATAACACTTCTTTTGGGTCAATCGTTCGGCGGTGCATTCGTAATTCAGAATCTCAACCTACAACCATCAGATATCGGTAAGTTAATTGCAATTCTCATCCTTGCCTTAAAATTTAATAGCTCGTCCTTGCTAAATAATTAATGGTTCACTTCGAATTCGAAATATTTAAATGAACAAATGCAACGAAAACAAATCCATACCCAGGCGATGTGGTGTAAAGGACCTAAACTCGAAAGTCTAAGCTTTCGTTAGTGCCATTTTTGGTTTTGCATAAAAACAAAAATGTGGGTAACTTTTTGATCAAAATTGGGGAGAGGTGGCATTAGTTGCAGAACAAACAATATTCCTTCACAACTTTAAATGAACTGTCATGCCTACCATTTGTGGAGGTTTACCCCTTGGGGGTGCAGAGGACCCAAGATGGGGGTTAAAATCCAGACCAGGGCCCATGTTCCGTAACTCCTTTCCAATGGGGGTGGCCGTGGCGCGATAGTTGTGTGTTCGCCTGTCAACCCCATGGTCACAGGTTCGATCCCTACCGTAGTCTATGTCCTCTTATTTTCCATTCAAAACCAATTCTAAAAATAAATGTCGTACAATGAGTTGTGCTGGTTTACTTATTACATGCTGTTTAGGCATATAACTAACAACATGTGATTGAGTAAAATTAGTATTCCGATAAATATGACAAGAAATAAAAATACTAATGCGAATTATAAGGGACATAGATAAATAAGACATGGAAATTTCTCCGCATTAGTTCAGCCGCCATCCCTGGAGATAAAATCTGAGACAACAACCACCTACAGTCTCAGAACATCGCGCCACACATGTTTCCTATCATTCTTTCTCTTCCTTAACCTCACCCTCACGCCCGCGCTCTGTTGAAACATTTAAAGGCTAGTAAACGGTGATTTTTTAAGAGCTTGGTTTTTGAAAATTCAAAAAAACACAGAAACTTGTAAAAAGTGAATGCCATTTTTATTTGGATCGATAAATCAATTTCTGCCATTTACTTTTTAAAAATAATTTCACTTAAATGTTGCCCGCGGCTACGCTTCAGGTGGTCCATTCTGAAGGTCCAATTTTGGAAAACTTTTTCACACATTTCGGCCGGAATCTAACCAATGACGCGTTCAATGTTTGGATTGTCCCCATAGACAATAGACTTAACATAGCATCACAAAAAATAGTCTAACGGGGTCAAATCACATGATCTTGATGGTCAATTGACTACGCCAAAACGTGAGATCAACTGCTCACCAAATTCGCCTCTCAATTGATGCATGGTTTCGCGTGCGAAACAGATTTTTCACAGAGCACGAATTTTGATAATAAATTTCAATAATTTGCAAACGTTGTTCAGGCGTAAGTCTATTCATGATGAAATGGCAAACAATACTGAATCGAAATGTCAAATGTTCGTGGAATTTGTCATGTGTGATCTGTCAAAAATATAAACGTCAAAAACCAAGTAGCAAAAAAATCACCCGTTATAATCCCTTGAGCGCGTGTAGAATATAAAACAAACAAAAAATTGAAAAAGTCATTTTGGCATCTTAAGAACAAAACAAGCATATTTTTTTTTGTTTCTTGACTACTTTCATCGATTCGAAAGCTACAGAACATGGGCCCAGGTAAATTGCATTTATGTATATTTTTCGACATTTCTATTCAGAGAATAAAATTTGGAGATTTTAGGTTTTGACCCCAAAAATAAATTCCTATCATATAAAATCCAATGGTTATATGATTACTATTGACGATGACAAGGATAATTTAATCCCCCCTCTTCAGGATCCGTTCCAGGATTTCACGAACTGCTTAATGCAGAACAATGCCACTACTATTTTATATCTTTAGCTGCGATTACTAGCCATAGTTTTCCCCTGAGAATATTTTGTATTTTTGGTGACGGCCTTGATCACATAAATAGTGATGATGGAGATATGCCTTTCACCTGCGTTGCACTGAAATTGTAATTAAGTACTTTGATCAAGTTTCACGAGCTCCACCTGCCGCGTATCCAGGATATGAAAAAATAGGCATCGGTTAATTCTGCATTCCCTAAAGATTATAAATCTCTTGTGTGCGTATATTGTTGCCACTTTGGGAAAGTGAAACTTTTTATGATAAATAATATTGTTTTATTATATCTTTGTGCGTATGCAAATATTCAGATATTCAGGAAAAGTTGTCAAAAATAGATGTACGTAGAAGTAGATATGTATTTAAATTGCCCGGAATGAGTAAATAAAAATTAAAATATACGTACTTGGAGTTGAACTGTGTACATCTAGATCTAGATGAATGATGGAACTTCATATTTACCAATATTGTACCATGTTATTGTTGATAGTTTTATCTTTTCTGTCTTATACATATTTTAGTAAAATGACTAATGATTTGCATTAAATTGAGCGAGTCTTACAGTAGCTCCATAACGATGCCAAATATCTGCCATCTTTTGGTGAAGTATCCAGAACATTAGAATCCATTTTAAAGTTTCTTTTTTTAACCTCAAGATCATAAATATTCATAAAATGTGGTAAAAAATAAAATGTTCTTAAGATCTATCAAAATGACACGTAATACGATTTTCTACCATTATGAAAACTCAACAAAAATATTTTTCGAAAATGTTGTTATGCAGTATTATTTTGAATTCGAAAGAACTCCTTTACGAATATTTTGATCGAAATCCGTAGATGAGAAAGTCAAAAATCGAAACAACCGTTTTATTGTAGGTACATCAATAATTAAGTTATGTAAAATAGTTTTAGACAAAAATCTATCCTACACCGCCTACAATCGTTGGTAAACAAAATTATATGGCAGAAACCGTTGTTCCGGGGCTAAAAAAAGATATATTCCTCTAAAACTATATAGTCAGCTAAACATAACGGGTGATTTTTTTGCTACTTGGTTTTTGACGTTTATATTTTTGACAGATCACACATGACAAATTCCACGAACATTTTACATTTCGATTCAGTATTGTTTGCCATTTCATCATGAATAGACTTACACCTGAACAACGTTTGCAAATTATTGAAATTTATTATCAAAATTCGTGCTCTGTGAAAAATGTGTTTCGCAAGCTACGTCCGTTTTTTTTTCCGCTCATTTTTGGCTAAATGGATACGTGAATAAGCAGAATTGCCATATTTGGAGTGAAGAGCAGCCAGAGGCAATTCAGCAGCTACCAATGCATCCCGAAAAATGCACTGTTTGGTGCGGTTTATGGGCAGGCGGCATCATTGGGCCGTACTTCTTCAACGACGATGAAGTCCGCAGGGTTACGGTCAATGGAGAAAGGTACCGTTCGATGATAACAGATTTTTTTTTGCCGAAAATGCAAGAACTGAACTCGATCGACATGTGGTTCCAACAGGACGGTGCCAGGTGCCACACTGCACGCGAAACCATGCATCAATTGAGAGGCGAATTTGGTGAGCAGTTGATCTCACGTTTTGGCGCAGTCAATTGGCCACCAAGATCATATGATTTGACCCCGTTAGACTATTTTTTGTGGGGCTATGTTAAGTCTATTGTCTATGGGGACAAGCCAAACACGATTGCTGCCTTGGAAGCCAACATTGAACGCGTCATTGGTGAGATTCCGGCCGAAATGTGTGAAAAAGTTTGCCAAAATTGGACCTTCAGAATGGGCCACCTGAAGCGTAGCCGCGGGCAACATTTAAGTGAAATTATTTTTAAAAAGTAAATGGTAGAAATTGATTTATCGATCCAAATAAAAATTTCATTCACTTTTTACAAGTTTCTGTGTTTTTTTGAATTTTCAAGAACCAAGCTCTTAAAAAATCACCGTTTAGTACTCGCGCTTCTAGGATTGCTCATCAATTTGCCTTCCAATTTTCTATATTCGAAGCTCCAAACCTAATGTGCAAAGGTATCAAATATTAAAATCATTTCCTTACCGCAATCACTGTGCCTATATATTTGAAAGCAGTAAAAGCCGCACTAGTGCGCGCAAAATATTAAAAACAAAAATCTTTTACAAAGGCGAACATTTTTACTTGCGGATTCGTAAACAAATCGAACTCGAGATTTTGATACTATGATAGCGGAGACAAAAAAAGTGGGTCCCCCAATTCTGTCTATCTGTCCTCGAATCTGCAGCTGGATGGATTTGCTTCAAACTTGGTAAAAATTGTTTTTCGGGAATATGATCACACTTTTTTTTTAATTTTTTTTAAGACGAAAGATAATGGTAAATACCATACATTTTTTTGGCCAAAAAGAAATCTCTTATTTTGTTCAAAAACATGTCCAAAGATTTTTATAAAAAAATTAGTTCATTAATGAGGGGAAACGGTACTTTTTAAAATTATTTTTTGTAAAAAAAAATGGTTATTTTTGGTACCTCTATAATGAATCATTTTTTTGGTCTTCGTTTTTCTGGAAAACAGTTCATTAGATTTTTTTTAAAATTAATTACGCAAAAGCTCTTAGGAAGTTTAAACACTAATGTAAGCCAAAATATTTAATTGTTTTTTTTTTTTTTTTTGAAAACTCTAAATTCCCAAAAAAACTCATCGATTTTTCGTGAAAGTCGTATTCGGTAATTTTTTGATTATTAGGTATTAATTATATTGAATAGCTAAAACACTATTTTCGTAAAGTAAAAAAGAACGGTACCTCCCATTAGATGTTTAAAAAACCAATCAGAAAAAATAATAAGTTCTCAAAAACGGCTCCAAGGATGTGTTTATTCCTAAATTACTGCCGGTACTTCCTTAAGTACCACTTTTTATATTTTCGACTTTCTCACTATTGGATGAACCGATTAAAATAATTTTTTTTATACAAATGCTACCTAAAAGTTATAATAAGACTGCATAATCAATTCAACTCACTCAAATTTTCAAAAAATTGTTTTTTCGATTTTTGAAAAAATGGTATGTGTGTGTATGTATGCGTGTGTTGGGGAGTATGTATATGAGCGTGTGTCGGGGGGTGGGCTTGTGTAGATGCGTGTGCTAAATTTTAGCGGGATAAAAAGCATCGTGTGTGCTATTCCAGACGATAATCTATCATATGTGCCAAATTTTATCCAGATCCGTTTAGCCTTTCTGGAGTTATTGAGCAACAAACATCCATATATTTAGCAAAACTCACATAAATAATATTAGTAGGATTACTTCAAAATGGTTTTTCAAATTTTGTTTCTAAAAATGATCTTAGAATTATATTAATAAAAAATTATGATTTTAAAACACGGCTCAAAGGATTTTTTTTTGATATTCATATTTGACCAAGAATTCAAATGGAACAACTTTTCCCTCAAACTTTAACAACTTAGCAATACAAAAATATTGCATTATGTGTATGAATTATTTATTTCTACCGAATTATATTTCATTTTTAGATATAGATACATATATGCATGCAAGGATGGCTAAACTACATTCCTACTAACAGCGTCAATGTTTAGCTTCATAAAAGTTGTTAGCTATACAAGACCAAGTTCGTACGATCCAGTCGTGCATTTTATTTTAAAATGTGAATGGGCTCAGCTGTTTTTAAAATGTTCGAGAAAATGGCATACATAAGAGATGTTTTAAGATATCAGGTATCACAGTACACATAATAAAAACAATGGCGCAAAATTTTACACAACCCATTGTTAAAGGCTTAACATTTAACTAGTTAGCAATTTCCTAAGTGCTGTTTGATTGATTAACTATTTTAAAATTTTTAAACTTTTTCTAAACTAGTAAATTGCTAATTAAGCAGAAAGCTGAGCATTTGTAGGGTTTGAATTTTGATGATTTTGACAATTATTGTTGTTATGCGTTATAAATTAATTATATGTTGATGAAAACCCAACATGTGCTCTAAAAAGGTATTAGTTATTTCTATTTTCATCATTTTAACTTCATTATTTACAAATAAAAAAACAAACAAAAATTGTGCACCAGCAGGACTCGAACCTGGGCACCCCGCGTGCAAGGCTGATATACTATCAGAACTTTTAGTTGTAATGCCGTCTGCCCATCAAGAACTATTGTCGAAAATATTAATATTTCTAATGGAGAAAATTTAAAGATTTTAAAATTGTTGTCATACAATATAGCAGGCCTTTATAATAAGAGCATATTTACTGATTTTTTTAGCTTTGTTAACAAATTTGAAATAATTTTTTTGTATGAAACCTATATTACTGATAGTAGCCTCGTCAATTACGAGAAAAAATTTAATAACTTTGAACTTAAAATAATACCGGCAATAAGAACTCACACAAAAGGCAGAGCTAGCGGAGGTTATATCTTTGGATTTAAAAAAGATTTGGTTTATATCAACTGCAAATTTAAGATTTATGGTGAGATTACCTGCTTGGATTTGATAATATGTCAGAAGAGATTTCGGATAGTACCAACCTATATCGATTGTAACCACTGGGATACAGATTTTGAAAAGATCAAAGAGTTTTTGACATGTGAACACAGCGATAACGTAATGCTTGTTGGGGATCTAAATGCGAGAGTTGGAAACGAAGGTGGGTCTGAAAATGAACGGATGGGGTGTAGAAGAAAAACTAAGGATTCAACTAAAAATGCAAGAGGTGCGAAAATTCTTGAACTGTGCAACTCGTTTGGGCTTAGAATTCAAAATGGTACGAGTAAAGGAGATGAGCTGGGAGAATACACCTTTGTGGGGAAGCAGGGAAGTTCGGTCATCGATTATAGCATTTCAGGCGGTGATTGGAATTTATTTATAACAGATTTCGAGGTAGAAAAGAAAACTTACTCAGATCATATGCCGATTATTGTGTCATTTAAAGGTGGAAAAGAGGGAAATGATGAAAGAATAAATTTAGAACTAATGCCTAAATTGCATTGGTCAAATTCAACTGCCCCAAGTGTATTCAACTGGCGACAGTTGAATACACTTCTGCTGACCCATGAATATGAAAGTAGCCTAACAAATATCGAGAGTTGTATAAAAGAGGCATATGAGGTACCGGTAAATAATAATTGACAGAAAAAGAATACCTATAAAGAACCATGGTTTGATAAAGAGTGTATGCAGGCAAGAAACTTATCATATGTCTGGCTAAATGAGTACAGACGATGTAATCAATCCTCCGCAAAAAACTTGTATATAAAATATAACCAAAGTTTCAAAATTCTGTGCAAGGATAAAAAGAAAATTTATTATGATGCTGAAGCGCAAAAACTTGCCATGTGCAATAACCCATCTGAATTTTGGAACTTGGCCCGGAAACTTAATGGAGCAAAATACATCATCAGTCCCAAGCTAGATTGTAATAGATTAAAAAATCACTTCAAAGAACTGCTAAACTCAAACGCCATAAGCCCATGCATGATGCAGTACACCCCACCTGGATTCCATGACTACATTTTGGAAACGTCAATATCCCAAGAAGAGGTTAAAGCACCTCTAAATTCACTATCTGATGGAAAGGCAGCAGGTTCTGATAGAATACCAACGGAATTCTATAGATATGGAACGGAAGAGCTAACTAAGCAATTGACAGAAGTATTCAACCAAATTCTGGAAACTGGGGATATTCCTCAACAGTTCAAAGATGCCCTGATATTTCCAGTCCACAAAAAAGGCAACATAGAGGATCCGGCAAATTATAGAGGCATCTCGTTTTTGAACTCATCTTATAAAATTTTTACCACGATACTACTAAAAAGATTGAACACTTGGATAGATTCAAATAATTTACTAAGTGAGTTTCAAGCGGGGTTCAGAACAGGGTACTCTACAATAGACCATATATTTGTGCTCAATAGCATCGCCGACTGGTTTATTTCGAGAAGTAAAAAACTTTACACATTTTTTGTCGATTTGAAAGGAGCCTTCGACACCGTGGACAGAAACGCATTGATGTACAAGTTATATGGATTAGGAATGTCGTTTAAGCTTGGCCGAGTTCTGCGAAACTTGTACATGGATAACAGAGTAGCGGTTTGGAATGGCAAAACTATATCTGATTGGTTTTCGACGGAGTCAGGGGTAAGACAAGGTTGTGCGCTAAGTCCAAGTTTGTTCGCGCTATTCATCGATGATCTAACTGAAGCACTACCAGGGGGCGTGGAGTACACTGTAGTCATCATTAAAGCTCTTCTTTTTGCAGATGACATTGTACTGTTTGCTAGCTCACCAGAATCCCTCCAGCTAATGATAAATAGACTGGCCGAATATTGTATGCGATGGAGCTTGTTGATCAACCTTAACAAGTCGAAGGTTATGATATTTAAAAAAGGTGGAGGCAGGTCAAGGTCTAACGAACATTGGTGTTTGAATGATGAACAAATTGAAGTTGTGAAAGATTACAAATACTTGGGTGTCTATTTCACCAATAACCTTAACATGGAAAGGCATCTCACCGATAAGCGTGCGAAAGCTAAGACAGCTATTAATGTAACATGGCGGGAGTGTTTTAATAACAAGGCTATTGCACATAGCAACAAATATAAAGTGTTCGAAGCAGTTTCACAATCAATTCTTTTCTATGCAGCGCAAGTGTGGGGTGGTAAAAAATATGAACCAGTAGAAAAACTCCTCAGATATTATATAAAACGAATATTTCGTTTGCCACCTAGCACTCCGAATTATATGATTTTTCTTGAAACGGGTTTATCTCCACTATTTATCAAAACATTAAAACTACAAGTCGACTACATTAACAAAGTTCTTAAGATGCCAAATAATCGGCTTCTAAAAAAAGCGGCTCTTCATGCTATACACTCCAAGTCAGGATGGTTTAAAAACTGGATTGAACTTTCACAAGATGCAGGTCTGGAAATAAATTCTAGTGAATGGAGGTCTTGGAAGCCTACGTTGTATACGATGATTATTCGTCTAGATGAAATCTATAGAGACAGATACAAGGAAGAGGCATCAAATTCATTACACCGAATGATCTACAGTAAATTGAGCTATAACATTAATGAACGTAACTATTTCCGAGATGACTACACCATCGATCAAATTTCAAGCATGTTCCGGCTAAGAGGTGAACTTCTTAATTTGAATTTTATACCGCATCGCGAAGAACTACAAATACTTTGCAATATGTGCAATATGGCGGAGCGTGAGGATATATTACATTTTGTTGGAAGGTGCCCGATATTAAGGGAAACAAGAAGATACTTTTTGGGTAGTGACTTTTTTACGGATGACGAAACCTTAAATCTTCTTAATGAAATGAACGTATCTAAATTATACTAATATTGTAAAACGGCAATTAATTATAGAAACAGAATTATAAATGAATGTCTTTAAATGAATACTGTTACTTATTGAATATTAAAAATATAAAGTAATTATTTAAATTCATTGTCAATCAGGTAGATGGCAAAGCCATGCATTTAATTGATTATACCTATGATATTTTTGTAAGAAATTGCGAAATGTAAATAAAAATCAATCTTAATCTAATCTACTATCAGATTCCATTATGCATTTAGCAAATTGCTAAAAGTCAAAGTAGCCATTCCGTGATTTTAGCTTTAGTAAAATGTTAAAATCGCTTAAAATTAGCTCAATCATCTTTTTAGCTTAGTATATTGCTTAAAATGGCTTTAAAATTTTACTAAATTGTTTAAAATTTTGCGCGAACATATTCCGGTTTTCATTTTCGTTCAAGTTCGCCATATGGCAAAACTCAGAGACACTCGTGTCACATTTGGCATGCGCATAGGCTTAGGCATAGGCCAAACTGCTAGTTGCAATGTCTGTTAATGTTAATTTTAAATAGCAGTTATAAATTCCTGTTACTGAAATAACAATTATGGAACAAAATTTGTCAGTAAAATAACAATTTTAATAAACTATTTTCCGCTACAATATTAAAATTAGTAATTCATCACTTTTTTATGTATATTCCGCTGTTTTGTTTGATCAAAATACAAATTTAGAAACTTCAAATGTTATTTTAATAACAGTTATTTTTGATCTACTGTTACACATCTTACTGGACACATCTTACTGAAATATGAACCCATCCCTATTATTATGTGTTCTGTGATCAGATATTTCAGCTTATTTTTTTGAAAAAGTTCGTGGAAAAACTATTTGATGTGATCGAAAAAGTATTAGCGCCATAATATGGTTTTATAGACTTCAAAAGAAGTAAATTGCTCAAAAGAATGTTGTTCTCACGATTTGGTCAAACATAAGAGCAAGTTGGTACTCGCGCTTGAGATCTAGTCATGAATTTATTTATTTTTAAAACTTCAAATATCCGCAGGAAATAAAAGATTTAGTAAAAGAGAAATAAAAAGCACGTACGAGATCACATTAAAAGCCTTTGATAGGCAAGGACTCAACGAAAATTGAAATATACGCTCTAACTCAAGCGAAAATTACATAAAAAGAAATGTTAAACTTGCCAAATTAAGTAGAAAAATAAGAAAGCTTAAGTGTAAGAAAGCTCCGGGATATGACTTAATTACGTCCGAAATTCTCGAAATGCTTCCTCGCAAAGGGTTAATTAATCTTCTCTATATAATAAATGCCACTCTAAAGCTAGAGTACTTTCCGAGCCAATGGAAGTTTGGGGAAGTTATAATGGTTCTCAAACCAGGAAAACCATAACATGATAAGAAATCTTAAAGACCCATTTCACATCTGCCAGTAATATCTTAAGTCTTTGAAAGAATATTACTCCCGCGGCTGCAGACAATATCTAATAGAAGAAAACCGCCTTATACTTGAACATTAATTCGGATTAAGAAGCAATCATTCGACAATTGCACAAGTGCATAGGATCACTGACGTCATTGAGAAAACGCTTGAAGGAAAGACAATTTGTTCGGCGGTTTTCCTAGACGTGTCGCAAGCTTTTGATAAGGTGTGGCACGAAGGCCTAAATTTTAAATTAACACAAATTCTGCCTGAAGCACTTTATACACTTCTAAAATCATATCTAGAAAATAGACTTTTTAGAGTAAGACATGGGAACGATTACTCGGATATCAAGGAAATAGTGGCTGGGGTACCACAAGGAAGTATTTTAGGTCCAATATTGTACCTATTATTTACACGTGATATACCTAAAGCTGAAGAAACTGTCGTAGCCACGTTTGCTGACGACACTGCAATACTAGCAGTGTGCAAGCGATAAATGATTCCAGGACAAAATTACAAAAAGCTCTGAATAATATCAATGAATGGACAAAAACATGGCGGACATCGCTCAACGAAGTAAAATCAGTCCATGTTGATTTTACGTATAAAAAAAATTAATAGATTACCTGTATTTGTCAATACGGTTCAAGTTCCATTCGCTAATGAAGCAAAATATCTCGGAAAGACTCTAGAGGCGAAATTAAAATGGAAAACGCATGTTAAAAAGAAATGCGAAGAGTTAAAACACAGAGATATGTACTGGTTGCTCGGGAAACACTCTAAGCTCAGTATCAATAACAAGCTAATTTTGTATAGGCAGTTGCTTAAGCCTGTCTGGCTTTACGGTATACAACTCCGGGATTGTACGCATGATTCTAATTTAAATACCTTTTAGACATTTGAAAATAAATTGCTAAGATCGTTTGTAAACGCACCTTGGTCCATTAGAAACGAAGATCTCCTCAGAGATCTCGAGATTCCCACGGTTCGCGATGAAATACAAAATTTTGCCCGATATCATAGAAAACGGCTATTACAACACTGTAATAGTACTGTAATCGAAATTATCGATGAGACGAATTTAGTACGCCGCCTGCGAAGGACTAAACCTTCCAATCGGGTGCACTAATTGAGAATCAGCTTTAAAATCGCAGTGTAAGCGGTAACTATCACCCGATAGTTACCTGCAATACGTTAATTAAATTCGTTCCTTTGTTATCTACGTTTAAAGTTACAACCTTGACGAAACTGCTTCCAAAAGCATTTACATCAACTTTAAATTGACGACTTTAAGCTTCCCGAACATTAATTGTTCTATACAACCTTCCATGAAATATTGTTTCAATAGTGTCCTTGGATGTGAATCTTTTTTTTATATTTTTCTTTACTATAGCTATTAAACCGAACCCTATGGTAACGGACATAAAAGGCTGCACACTTACGATTTAACTCCTATCTCCTCCCATAATCACGTGTCGCATATGTACGTTATCCCATAACTTAGTAGCAAAGCAAAAATCCTTCCTCGTCATGTCGATGTCGGTAGGGTCCCTATAGTCGAAATGCACACAGCACACACAAAAAAGGAACATTATCCTTTTCCTGCTGGGGCATCTCTGTACATATAGCATTCGCTTGATGAATCCTGAAACCTTCAGCACAGTTGACTCGAGCTCGAGTTGACTAGAAGATTACGTTTTCTTTGCTATTATCATCCCGGTCTCGTCATCGCATTGTCTCTATCTGTAGCACATCCCTTGTCATCATCATCTCATCGTAGCGGACGACAAGGGCGAAGTCGCGTCCTGTATAGTCAGAATCACTGTCACCAAGAACGAGAAGCACGAAGATCGCCCAAGCAGTATGGGAGAGTTTCGTTTTAATTGAAATAACAATGAAACAGAGCAAACACTTTGTGTTATTTCTACCTTTGTGCTGAACGAACGCAAAATTTGGCGAGAAAAATATTTACCATTCGCTGCAAGGTGCCCAATGCCCATGCTGATGCCCAGCTTTGCAGGTTTAAGTTTTGAAGTGATGAGCATTCAGAAAACGACAAAGCTCCTGGTACCTAGACTCTGGATAACTTGATACTAGATTGCTTTGCCATTACAAATGTGAACGAACTCTAGAAGACGGTCGGCTGGCCGGCGGCGCGGCTGTGATATTGGCGATGATGATATGACAGACAGGCATGTCTTTCAGTCTTCACTTCCTCAGTGCTGTACTTGTACCTACGTTGTTGGGGTTTATTTGCACTTCGAGAGAATTGGGCTAGGTAGTGAGCAAATATTTGTGACAGTTCTCCGAATTGCATTGTTGTTTGCAGTAAAGAGGAGATGCTTTTGTTTTAATAGTTGGAAACAGGGAAAACCATTTCATCAGGTGTGTATGTGTATATTCGTATATGGTAGCTTATACCTACTAACATTGACGAAGGAAAAGGATTCAATTAAAGCAATCACATAAACTGAATAATTTGGAGCTCATGGAGCATCATCAGCTTGATGTCATTGCATTGTGCTTTATGTCAACACAAAATGGAATTGTTTAGTCAAAAATTGTGTAAGTGTATTAAATTGCAGTTATCAGGATCATTTTAACAGCCAGGAGTCAGAGAACACTATCTTCCGAAGAAACCTGTTGTTTAATTTATTTTGTTAAAGTAGAGCTATTATCTATGTCATGTGTCTAGTGTACGGTCTTCCTTCGCTTTGTGTAAAAATAAAATGCACAACTAGATTGCCTGCAAATCAGAAAAATGCTGGATGCTTTTCAAATACGTATTTAAAATTAAATATTTAAAACAGTGTGCGGCAATAATATAACGGCCTTTATCGTGCTTGCTTGCTGTAGGAAAAAAATCAAGATTTTGATCAAACCTTACATAACAATGATATAAACATGACATATTCCGTTTGTCTGTCTGTCTGTAAGTCAAATTACCGACTAACACTTATTTTGATATTTAAGTTTTATTATTTAGATATGCTACTCTATCGTGTGATTTTCAGCGTATTTAACATTCGCGATCTAAACAACAAGACCCCTTCAAACTTTCAACATCGACCCCTATTTATATTATAATTATATTTTATGCGTTAAGCTACTAAATAAATTTTAAATATTTAAAAATCTTTTAAAAATTACAATGATGGCAGCCCTTCTATATATCAGGAAACACACAGAATGGAATTTTAAAAATATATAAACACAAATCAATAATTTGTTTTAATGTGTTTGTTTAATATCTGGCAACACCAGTCCTGAATGACAAAGATAACACTGTCCCATCCCAACCGACATCAATGATGACGACGATAATGACCAATGAAACCTTTTTAAAAAAATATTAAGCTATTAAAAAAAAAAAAACAGAATAAATAAAATAGAGATAAATAAAAAAATCGCTTATGTGACAAAATCGCTGGCATATGCAAATGACAGGAAAGCTGGAATGGCAGCGCTACATATGAGCATTTTATTATCACGTTGTATATCTACCTTTTTTCTTACATTGTGCAATAAAAAAGTTTTGTCTGTCTGTCCGGAAAAAAATATAGTTTCAGTATTGTTGTTTGGAGTTAAGTGACCAGGGCCAGGATTCCAGGACTAAATAAATAAACAAAGTTCTTTTTATTCACAAAGCAAACTCTGAAGCTCATTGAGTGGTATATAATACATAAATAAATAAATAACGATACATATTTGATTTTAAGCGTTATTATTATGGATACAGACAATATTTTGGATACATACAAAAAAAAAATATTCAAAAAATCCTGGGAATTTTCTGACGCAGTATATTACCGATGTAATTTTTAATTTTTGGAGTATTTTTATTTAAGGAATCAATCTCTCACACCATCAAAATACCTATACAATTAAGGTATGGGGCTTTTTGAAAGGGTAATCGGGAGCCGTCATACAACAAATGCCTACATTGGACTCGCTTCATATAATTGTAACTACAGGATCTCTTAAGTTCTTATAATTATTTAAACGGCATTATAATGCAAACTCTAGAAACTGCGTGTAAGTGTACCATGAAATTGTATGTAATGTTTAGTGTAAAAGTAGACAAGTTGCGTATTTATACACATTACAATAGGTAAACAAAAAAAATTGAACACATTATGTTGGATATTACAAACATTTGTTGCAAATTTACACCCTCTGTGTACCTTTCAATCACTATTGTTCAGTATTAAACTAATAATGCTAATAAAATTAGACCCACAATGTTTATAATTAAACAAATATTGTTTAAATTCAAACACCTTACGAAAACTACACATAAAGTGTTTGTACTTAAACAATCAATGCTTAGGAATATTAATTACCATTTGATCTAAGTTACACATCTAATGTGTACATTTGCAGTTTGTTTGTGACGATTATTTTTACTTTATTTGAAATTACACACAAGAGGTTTAACATTTACACATTAAATATTTAAAATGAATACGTGCGTAAAAATACTGCAATTATGGTGCGCAACAAGTTTCCTCTCTTTTGTTTTTGAGTGTATATCTACATAATTTACAGCTGTAAAATGAATGAGAAAAAATGATTGCAATCTTTTTTAATACAAATTGAATGGCAATTAAAAAATGAATGATTGCATTCTTTTAATTATTAATAGTCAAGAAAAATTGCAATTAGTAAATATGTTATTGTTTTGTAACCCTACTATGCAGTTATACGACAAAAACTTTTCTTGACATATCCTAAATCTATTGTTCTAACTCCCATTTCTTTTTTTATACACACAAGTGTTTCTTTAAATTTATTGAAAGCGAGTAGGGTAACCCTGACCATGATCGATTAGCAAATAGTACTCTCTAATTTCTTTAAAGAAACTAGAATTGATATTATATTTGGTGCGATTAATTTTCTGCTTAGAGTTATTAATTTTGTTATAGCAACAACATAGATAAACATTTGACAATAGCCGAATGTCAACGTGTGGAAAGGTAATCAATATTATTATAATTATCAATTCAATTAAAAATAAAATACGCTAGTTGCTATTGAAAGTACAGAGGGGTTCATACTTGCCATTAAAAGTTGGCATAAAATGTTCCTTTAATGAAAATAAATTATAATAAACTAATTATTCCGATAAGAAAACAATTTATAAATGAGAAAAAAACAGTTAAATGTAAATCTTAACTTTATTTGAAGGAAAAGAAAAATAAAATGGTCTGCTAACGCACAAAATAAAATGAACTACTATATAGCACGAACTTGCTCTTATGTTCGATCACATCGTATGCAAAAGATTTCTATTAAATAAGTCTAAATATATTTTTAAAGTCGTTTTTTACTTAATTTTTTATATATACAAAATTTCTAAGAAAAATTGGTATGCCAATCTTAAATATTTAATAATAAAAACTTAAAAACAAAAGATTAAATCTGCTTAATCAAAGAAAAAATAATTCAAAATTCTGAAATAAATACTTAAACTAATTTGAGCTCAATAAAAAGTACGCCATTTTATTTCTTGGTTAAATTTGAATTTATGAGAAAAAAAAATATAAAAATCAATGAAGCGGTTTTTGAGAAAAAAGTTTTTTTTTAAACTTTAGGAAAACATGTTTTAAAAAAAATACAAAAACGCCAATTCATAGGTATTCAGCAAATACAGGGTGGCCCACGAATCGTGCTACAATAAGAAATTTAAATAACTTTTATTTTAATCGATGTATTTCATGAATTTTTGTTTATTGGATTAAAAATTAAATTTTATTTTAAATAACTAATGGGTTTTAAGGATGATAGACCGCAAATGACCTCCACGCTCATCCACGCACATGCGGCACCTGATCAGAAATTTGTTAATTGCGGCATGAAGGGTTGAAATGGGGATCGCCTCAATTATTGTCTTAATGGACTGCTTCAATTCAGTCAAATTCCTGGGTTTCGTTTTGTACACTTCCTGCTTGACATAACCCCATAAAAAAAATCTCGTGCAGGCAGGTCAGGTGACCTTGGGGGCCAGTGGAAAATGCAGTTTCTAGATGTCAATTTGTTTGGGAATTTTCGTAGGAGCTCCGCCATAACTTCTGTGGCTACGTGTGCACTTGCTCCATCTTGTTGAAACTATATCATGCTGATAGGGATACGTCTTCGGCGAAGTTCTGAGTAAAAAATTTCCTTCAACAATTTGGGCTTTTTACGGAAACAAGTTTAAGTCGTCATGAAGTATCCATTGTAATGACCGTCTCCTAACTCCAATTTGGCCCGATAAGTTTCGAGTCGAATTACTTGGATTTGCCTGTATTGCCGATGCAACAGGCACGATTGTATCCTGAACCCGAACATTGGGATCTCGATGATACGGTCTTCGTTCGATGCTTCCAGATTCGGCAAACATGATCATCAGCCTAATAATGGTCCATCTACTCGGGGGAGTACCGCCAAACTCCAGCCTAAAATTTCAGAAAAAATCGTTTTCAAAATATTGAATTTTCAAAAACAAATTTTTTTTTTTTTTTTTTAAATTTAAAAATAACTATTTTTCGAAAATTCTGAAATGTGCTATTATTAAGAATTTGAAGGAGAATATACAAATTTGGATCGAAATCCGTGGAGCCGGTTATAAAAAAGTCGAAAATCAATAAAATGGTTGTATGGCAGGTATCGTTAATAACAAAATATCTTAAAAGTTTTTTGGGTCCAAATGTAGACCATACTCAAGTTAGTACACACACCAATTTTATCAAAATCATTAGAGCCGTTTTGAGATAATTAAGATGGTAGAAAAATTTCCATGGCAAGTACCGTTATTTTTGGGGCTAAAACAACGGTTCAAAAATATATTTTTAACAATCACCTAAAACGCCCAAGCACCAAGTTTGAACAACATCCGTTCAGCCGTTTAATCTGTATGTCGTTCTACAGACAGACAGACAGACGGAATTGCGGGACCAACTTTTCTGGTATTCTCTATGGTCGTAATGTCATGTTTGATTGTTCGAAAAAAAAAATTTGTTTTTGAATACATAACTTGCCTAATAGGCTTTTCACACCAAACCCAAAACCGGGTTTTCAGCTAAAAGTTTACGAAAACTCGAACATCGTTAACACTGAAGATTTACAAGTTTTCGTTTGGCATTTCAATTATTTTGGCACCACAGACAACAACAAATACGTTGTGAATTGAAATTACCCCAGACAACTGTTTTTTTGTTCGTTTTTCCTGGCAGCAACCCGTCAGCTATTTATGTGACGATTAATCGAGCACTGAATGCTTCACAAGGTGTGTTTGTTTATTTCATCTTGCAAATCCAACATGTTTTCGATTGGTTTTATTTAAAATTTGTAGTTTATCAAAACGAGTGATTTAGCAAAAGTGTATGGGAAAACTTGTGTTTTCGCCTTAAAAACGTGTTTTGGGTTTCGTGTGAAAAGGCTTAGTACCTATAATCGCAAGTAAAAATAGTTTAATTAAATTAACTAAATTAAAAGTTGTGTTAACACACAAAATACACATTAAATAGTGCAATTGTTATTCAATTGTTTTGCTGTACTAACTCGAAGACACCAGGGAAATTGTAACTTGGAGAGAGAGTCCAACGAACGACATCCGCGTGTGCAGAAGTTCTCCGAACTCAACCTACTCCAGTTTCCTTGGTCGAGCACATGAACACAGCATTCGGATAGTAACGCCGCGTCGTCCCAGAAATTAGAAGCATCCTTTGGATCGCTTATGTCGCAGCCCATAATGGACACAAGCTGCATACTCCCATTATACAGTAACGGAACCGATAATTGGAGAAACAACAGTTCTGGTCATCTCACCACCCAACAACTAGAAGATCGCTATCATCATATAACCATCGAGATATCACCCTCTCATTCAAACGGAAGATGTAAAGCATTGAGCTCTCGCTCCAATTCGTAATTGCACACATTTTCGTTTTTCAAGACAAGAGAGACTAGGTGACTATTTCTGTCTATCGCTCCTAGTTTTAAGTTTTTATATTTTAGTTCTTTTTACTTGCGATTATAGGTACTATAAGGCAAGTTATCTCTTCGTAAGATTTTTTTTTTTCTAAGAATCAAACATGACATAACAATCATAGAGAACACCAAAAAAGTGGGTCCCGCAATTCCGTCTGTCTGTAGAACGATCTACAGCCTAAACGGCTGAACCCATTTTGTTCAAACTTGGTACTTAGTTGTTTTAGGTGATTGTCCAAGATAGATTTTTGAATCTTTGTTTAAGGCCCAAAAATAACGGTACTTGCCATACAAATTTTAATACCATCTTAATTATTTCAGAAACGGCCCTAACGATTTTGATACAAATTAGTTTGTGTACTACTTTGGTTATGGTCTACATTTCGGTCAGAAAAGTTTTTAAAATATTTTGTTATTAACGGTACCTGCAATACAACCATTTTATTGATTTTCGACTTTCTCATAAAGGGCTTAACTATATTCGAAGAAAACGCAAACAATATTTACATATTATTTTTGTTTTTGTTTTTGTGGATTAAAGCCAATTGAAATATTTTGTGACCTTAAAGACTTAACGGATTTCGATAAAAAAAAATGTATATAGGAGCTCCTTCAAATTCATTGCATTTCAAAATTTCCGAAAAATAGTTTTTTTGGATTTTTGAAAAAAAAAAAAAATATTTTTTTTTTGAAAATTCAATATTTCGAAAACGGGTGGACAATTTTTTCTGAAATCTGGTTTTTAAATTTTACTCTCGTGGCAATGCGGAAGAAAATTGCAATCTTTCCTATATCGGTACAACGAAACAACTTCTTCGTCAACGAATTTCCAACCACAAATCCGACATTAATTTAAAAAGCACTGGGAAGACAGCATTGGCCTTACACTCCATTGAGCGTGGACACAAACCAGATTTTGACAGAGTGGAAATCCTGGAAAGGGAGAAACATATCTCCAAGCGGTATACTCTAGAAACGCTTCATAATATTAACAACAAAAACAATATGAATCGTAAACAAGACAGCCAGAACATTTCATCGGTTTACTGCTCTTTGGTGACTAAGCAGAATCCGTGACAATTTAAAGCCGACTAAGCTTCAATCGAAGTGTTTTTTTTTATATCATACATTTTTTTTTTAAACATTGCTTTATATTTGTCTCTCATTGTAATATTTACGTTTATCTGTAATACGTACTAAATGTAAGCTTGCCAAAGTTGTACACTAAATGTTCCTATGTGTATAATATGTTCATTTTATTTTTGTTAATAAAAGATCCCCTGAAGCAGAAGGCAAATGAAATTGTTTCATTAAAAAAACATTACGACCAAAACAGCGGAAAGAGATATATTTAAATCTCGAACACCTATAATATTTTAAATTTATATTATTAAATATTTAAAATGTGCATACCAATTTTTTTTAGAAAAGTTTAAGAATTTTTATATATAAAAATTTAAGTGAAAAACTTTAAAAATATATTTAGCCGTTTTATTAAGGATCTTTTGCATATAATGTGATCGAACATAGGAGCAAGTACGTTTGATCCAGTGGTGCATTTTATTTTTCAATGAAATCGTAATGGTCTTTGTTGAGTGGACTCATTTTTTAATTGTTTAAACTGTAGTTTAACAACTATGTAATTTTAACTGTATTTTGTCTAAATTTAAAGAACAAAAATATTATAAAATTTTGTGTTACCTGTCCAATTCGAAGTCGGCAAAATAATATATGTAATCACAATACATGTGTATTATCTATGGAAAATGTAGTTAAAAAAAATCTCAATAAAGTTTACTACTACTACTACTTGTCCCTCTTTTTTACAATTATTTGACAATTCGACTTTCATCATAGATTCTGAACGTTGAAGTTTATCGGTCGTATTAGTGTTTCATTTTAATTTTAATTTTAATTAATAAATACGTATGTATGTAGCCTTGCAATTTTTTTCCACAGAGCCTAAGCTTTAACTCCACTTCCGAAATACGGTATAGCGTGTAATCTTCATACTCGTATATCCTATCGTTGAAATCTTTCAAAAAAAACTCCATAAAATTATAAATACAAAAAATTGTCTGGCTGTATTGCAAGGACTTCCTGTCCTTGTACTCTATTAAAAATTTCTGGTTGCCCTAACGATGTGCTGATGATGTGAACTGCCTGTCCTTTAGGATAGCGTTTCGGGACCTAGGGAATAACAACACTGAAGGAAAAAATAAAAAGATGAAACGATATCAACAAAATTGCCTCTATCCTGGTCGTCATAGTTGGCTATTGACCAAGCCATTAAAAATTCCTTGTTGTTTTTGTTCAAGTCATTTGGATCACTGCTGTGATGGTACTGTAGTTTTTGTGTGCTGATGGTATAATTACCTCGACACGATAAAAAAAGAAACTTCACAATTTTGGGTTCAAAGTCATTGTATTGTCAGGTATTCAGATTTGACAATTAAAAACTATTAAAGGAGAGCCTATGGTCTTGACTTTTTTGTGATCTTACAGTTGCAGTTAGTCCAGGAAAAAGGGCCAAAAATTTTCCATAAGTATGACATAAAAAGATACTCTGATAACTTTTATCGATTTTTTTATATTGCTCTGAGCCATTAAATAAAATTAAGTTCTCAAGGTAATATGTTAAATATTTAGTTAAACTATAGAACTTATGTGTTACTTATCATTTGCTTTAAGCTAATTTAGCAACTTTTGATTTTAGGTAAAAGAATATATGCAGTTACTTCGACGGAAAATATGACTTTGCGAACACGTCTAGCGCAGATTTAAGTAGTGTTAGGCAATCGTTAATGAAAACATAAAACGGAGTTCATTATATATATAACGGGTGATTTTTTTACTACTTGGTTTTTGACGTTTATATTTTTGACAGATCACACATGACAAATTCCACGAACATTTGACATTTCGATTCAGTATTGTTTGCCATTTCATCATGAATAGACTTACGCCTGAACAACGTTTGCAAATTATTGAAATTTATTATCAAGATTCGTGCTCTGTGAAAAATGTGTTTCGCAAGCTACGTCCGTTTCAGCGACGAGGCTCATTTTTGGCTAAATGGATACGTAAATAAGCAGAATTGCCGTATTTGCAGTGAAGAGCAGCCAGAGGCAATTCAGTAGCTACCAATGCATCCCGAAAAATGCACAGTTTGGTGCGGTTTATGGGCAGGCGGCATCATTGGGCCGTACTTCTCAAAGGACGATGAAGGCCGCAGGGTTACGGTCAATGGAGAAAGATACCGTTCGATGATAACAGATTTTTTTTTGCCGAAAATGGAAGAATTGAACTCGGTCGACATGTGGTTCCAACAGGACGGTGCCACATGCCACACTGCACGCGAAACCATGCATCAATTGAGAGGCGAATTTGGTGAGCAGTTGATCTCACGTTTTGGCGCAGTCAATTGGCCACCAAGATCATGTGATTTGACCCCGTTAGACTATTTTTTGTGGGGCTATGTTAAGTCTGTTGTCTATGGGGACAAGCCAAACACGATTGCTGCCTTAGAAGCCAACATTGAACGCGTCGTTGGTGAGATTACGGCCGAAATGTGTGAAAAAGTTTGCCAAAATTGGACCTTCAGAATGGACCACCTGAAGCGTAGCCGCGGGCAACATTTAAGCGAAATTATTTTTAAAAAGTAAATGGCAGAAATTGATTTATCGATCCAAATAAAAATTTCATTCACTTTTTACAAGTTTCTGTGTTTTTTTGAATTTTCAAAAACCAAGCTCTTAAAAAATCCCGTTTTATAATGGTTGGTTTTCTTCGTTAGAGGCGCAGCCGTTGTTTCTCTGTTTGTCTAGTCGCTGCCGAAAAGTAAAGTGTAGAATGCCGAACCAGAATTCAGATAACATTTTCCTAGAACTATCCACACCTTCGGCAAGCCTGAAACAATGCATGTTGAAATGACTGTCCATTACTGATTATTTTGACAGCTGGATGCCATTAGTAACTTTGACAGTTGTTCAAACAATTAAATTGGAAAAACTATCATCCATGGTCACCCTGTAGATACGAAGAGTGTGTGAAAATTTTACCGCAAGACTAGTTCAAAATCATATGAGAAGTAGGTACCTAAGAAAAAAATAATTGTCAAATTGATGTCAAACACAATGTTTGACTGTGGTTTATTTCAATATAAATTAATCTACACTTAAAGAAAAAGAAAATACCCTTTACTACATATGTACATACATACCATAAAAACTGAACTTGTATCCATGTTTTATAATGTAGTGACACAAACAACCAAAACATAAGTAAATAATAAATATAAAATCACCAACTTAGAACTCAATAATGTATTCCTTATTGTGCTATATCTACAAAGTAATGTTAAAAAAATCTCTTTAAATTCAAAAGGAAGCAAAAATCAACGATACGCCTTTAACATACAATTTCATACGAGCAACATAAGGGCAAACACCCGTAAATTTGTAGGGCAAATAGGGACAGCTCAAAAAAAGAAAAAGAAGCCAACAAAACAAAGCAAAAATTCGTTATATTTTTTTTTGCGATATCCAAGTAAACAGAATGGAAAAAGTAACTCGCTCAAACTATATAGTATTTTGTCTAGGATAAGGCTAGAGAATTCATAAGGACAACAATGCGACAATGACTGTGCACAGTCATCACACACAACCAACAAGGATTCACTTGGTGTTATAGCACAATAGCACTTTGCGTTGCTGGGTGTCGATGTCATGTCGATGTCGGTGTCTGCTGCTTTTCCGTTTCTGGATATATATTGTCCGTATTTTTTCTTCTCCACTTTTCACAAGTTGGTCTCCATCTCCATTCCATTGACATAGCTCTGCGCTTTGCAGCCAGCCACTGCCACCGCATCTCCCTTAAGCTTTACAGTCATAATGTGTATTGAGCAAGGACCCTTCTGTTTATAGTGTCCTACGGTTATGTTCCTTAACGGAACAGAATGATGTATAATCGAACATGATATTCAATGCAAGTTAGTTAAGGGTGTGTTGTGAAGTATTTTTATTTAGCTTTTTTTATTGGTTTTCTCATGTTTGCTGCTTTGGCTGCATTCATGAGTCTTTTTTTTTTTTTTTTTTTGGTCTAATTCAAATATGTAGGTAGAAAAAAGTTTAGGAGTATTTGTCTTTGAATAGAAATGAATATTCGATGGGTTAGATATTGAAAGCCAGTGATGGCCCAATTCAAACAAAATGTATTGGAAAACTTTTAAATTGTTTGCATTGTTTTATGGATTCCATCATCGACCTAATTTTACCACATTGTTTTTAAGGAGATAATTTTAGAAAACCGTACCTACTTGCATAAGTGTTAGATATTGTACTATATAGTTAAATCGTCCTTCCCCCCACCGCCACAAGTTTAAAGTTGGCAAAAGAATATAAGAGGCAATTGGGTCTAGGTTAGGTTAGGTTATGGTGGCTGTTAGCTGTTAAAGAAATAACTAACTAACACACTTAGTCCAAAAAGAAAGGACCAAAAGAAAGAACTTAAAACCATTTTGAGCTTCTTATGAAGCGGAGGAGAGAAATTAATGTCTAAGAGTGCTAGTTTGTGATGTACTTTGTTATCAAAGGCTGAGGTTTAGCTCGTGCGTCGGGTTCCAAGGTTCTAACTAAAGTAAGTACAGAAAGCTTTAGTTTTTGAAGGGTTCATATTTGTAACTCTTTTATTATGATTTTTATATTCTTAAAATTAAATGTACAATTAAGTGCTTATCATTATTCTCGTGATTTTATTCTGCCGTGGTTAATAAGGTCCGTTTTACTTCTTCGTTTGCTGTCCTAATTAAATCATGTTCTCCTCTCGGATATCGGCACTGAATTATTGTTGCTTTTTATACGCTGATGGTGCGGTAAATGTTTAGGTTCCCTGCACTTTATTATTCTGCGGCAGCCACTCAATAGTTTTCGTTAGCAATAGAAACGTCTTGCGTTGACAGGCAATCAAACAGTTCTCACTGGCAATCAAACGACTTTCGTCGGCAATCAAACAGCTTTCGCTGGCAATCAAACGGTTCTCACCGGCAATCGAACGACTTGCGTCGGCAATCAAACAGCTTTCGCTGGCAATAAAAAGACTCCTTACCACTGGTGGGGGGTAGTCTTGATTATTTATTATTTACCTATTTCTTACGGATCCGATATTGTCGACTTCTTTCCAGGTCGACGGCTGCTGTCTGACTGCTTTTGGAGCATTTTATGTGCTCTATTTATAGTACTCTTCCATAATAGTAAGTGTGAGCTGTATCGTCCCAATGTTTAATTTCTTGTGACTTGTTGCACTATGCACCACGTTACCCTTTATCTACTATTAAAATAATATTTTATTTCACCATCGAGGTCCCTTGTTCGTTGCCCACTTGTTGACTTCAGTGGAGATCTGGTTGATAAGCTCTTCTGCATTTGCCATATTCACCACACTGGATGTTTATTATCAGCTACTCCTCTTGGTGTGGTGAATTAAGTACTTCGACTGATAAGCAATCAGTTGATGTTGAACTGTCGGGTGGTGCGCATGCTATTGGAGCATGCGGTTGGGTAGGGTAAGTATTTAGGTTTATATGTAAGTGTAGGCGGGAAAGGGAATTTATTGGTTAGGTAAGGAGGTATGCAGGTCGGTAATTTATTGTAAATATTTGTTTAGGATATGGGGACAGGAACGTAGATGGAAAGGGGATATTGTAGAAAGAACGAGTATATGTATGACGGGCGGCAGGCAGCTGGTATCATATACCAATATCGGGCAGGCGCGTAGTCGGGTGGGGGGTGAAATTGTAATGCTTCATTACAAGTTTACTGATATCACAGACAGAAGAAGTCTCCTAGAAGAAGTCTTCGTCTGTTAGACAGTGCAGGGCATGTACAGAGGAGATGAAGAACAGTTTCCTCCTCCTCCTCAAATAAACAGCTTCTTCAAAAGTCGTTTGCGAGCACGAAGAATCTTGCAGGAGGTCTACCTATGAGGCAGTGTCCTATGATGACACCTATAGTAGAGCTAATGTGCCGTCTGCATAGAGAGGTCAAAGCCTTAGAGCGCTTAAGCGTTTTTTTGTCGCATGTGTTACCACTAGTAACATGTGTTACCACTAGTCCAACTAAGATTTGTCCTCTCCATGGCATTTAGCCTTAGCATAAATTTACATGTAGCGATTGGAATACCCATGATCCTGCAGTCAGTTCAAATGGGAAATGTTGTTCCTTGTTTGGCGAGTTCGCCGGCCTGCAGTTTCCAGGAACCCAGCATAGGTGAATGTTGAACTATTTCGCCATCTCTTTAAGAGATGATCGAGAGTCAAGGGCTGTTTTGGAGTTAGTGAAGATTGAATCTAGAGATTTCAGCGCTGCGTGGCTGTCGGAGAAAATGATGATATTCCTTGCAGATATCACATTTTCTTTAAGCCAGGATAGAACCTCCTTAAATATCATGAATTCCGCCTGCAACACGCTACAATTGCTAGGAAGGCGAGAGGAGAGACTAAGATTTAGTCTGTAAGAGTAAACACCACCCCCTACACCGTCGTTTGTTTTTGACCCATCGGTGAAGAACTGAATTTTTCCATCTTCCAAGAAAGCATAACCCTCCCACTTTGATCTGGAGGTATGCTTACCTGGAAATTTTTATTAAAAAGTGGTTGGAGTATGGTGTAGTCTATATTACTTTGTGGGATACTGAACGTGTTCATTATGTTGGCGTGGCCAAAACAGTTGCTTTTCCACTGTGAGGTCGCCTTCAGGCGAATAGCTGAGCAGTCTGTGGATTGCTTGCTGAAAATATCTAAGGGTGTCAGATTAAAAAGTACTTCAAGCGCTGCAGTTGGAGTAGTACCGAAATCACCACTTAAACACATACAAGCAGTACGTTGAACTCTATTCAGTTTATTATTTTTTGTCGCTTTATCTTCAGCAGTCCACCAAGCCACCACTCCGTAAGTAAGAATCGGTCTAATAGCCGCTGTGTATAGCCAATGGACTACACGGGGCTCTAGACCCCATTTGTTGCCAATGTCCTTCTTGCAAGAGAAAAGTGCAACCGTGGCTTTCTTAACTCTTTCTTTTATATTGGATTTCCAGCTTAATTTCTTATCCAAAATAAGAAAATAAGTATTTTGCTTTGTCCGAGAATTTAGGACTTATACCATTTATAGATATATGAACAACGTGACGAATTTTGTGTTTCCTCGTAAAGAGGACAAGCTCAGTTTTATGGGGGCTTACGCCTAAACCACAACTACTTGCCCAGTTGGGTCGCTTATTAAGTGCAGATTGAAGGAGTTCACAGAGAGTATTTTGATGTTTTCCTGAAACCGTAATAACAACATCTTCCGCATAGGCAATCACTCTAAATCCCTATTCTTCCAGATTTTTTACAGTTTATTCACCAATAAGTTCCAAAGGAGAGGGGATAGAAACAGATCTGCTTGAAGATGTAACACCCAGTTTTGAGTTGATCGCCCTACTTATCAGCATTTGGTTGATCAACTCGCCAAGTGAGCCATCTACCCTTAGACATGAGAGTGCAACAATCTTATGAATCCTTAAAGAATAAAAGACACATTTTGGTTACTTTTATCATTAAAGATAGTAGTAAAAACTTTTTTTCCGTTAATGAATTGTTCTTAGAAGGAGACAGATAGGGTGATGGCATGTGAGGTCGGCCACCTCTAGTAGACGGCCACTTCGTTGTAAAGTGCAAGTTAATAGCAAACGATTTCGTTTAACCGCCCGGCAAATAATATTTTCCAAAAGGCTAACAATTATTCTTCCATGGTGCAAAATTTCATTCCATTGTAGCTACTGGATTTCTTGTAAAAACTGCTTGTTTGGCTCAAGTTTTTGCTTTCGTTTGAAATGTGCCTTTTCGATATAAAAAAAGAAGGGAGGTGATTTTTAAAAAGAGCTAAAATCGCCAAACTATTGAATGTAGATTAATTTTGTGATTGCTTTTTTAATTTTTTTATAGCTTATATTTTTTGTTTTTGGCTATAAAACCTAAAAAAATATTGTTTGGTAGTAATTAACAAGGGGCCGGCTTTGAGAGTCAATTTTTTTTCAATTCTACCTAGGCATGTGCATCACAGTTCACAGACCACCTCTGACCAGATATTCAAAGTGGGCAAAAGCGCTGCAAAGTGCCTAGATGCAATAAATTCTTCTCCGCATTTGATCTGGCTGTAATCTAAAGCCCTTCATTCGTCCTAAGCGGGAGAATAATTCTAAGCAGCAGCTTCCAAGACTCATTTGTAACTTTTGGATAGAATTCAAAGAAAGTTCTACGAATGATAAGCAATTGAACTATAATGGAAACATTAACATGATTGGAACATCGTCAAAATGTTTCATGTCTTTTGATATTTTATCGCAATTTGTTTGAGCAATGTTCTAGAGGAATTGCAAGTTGCATTCCTCCCCTTAACCTATTCAACGATACCTAATACTCCCGCTTCTTGTAATGCTCATCAATTTCCCTTTGAGTCCAACTTCGGACTTACTGTAAAGTACAGAGATTCTATCTTTAGCCTTACAGCACAAATGTGGAATGCTTTACAATGCTCTACTTTTTCCTCCCATTTTGATAATCTAAGCTTCAAAAACTATGTACTATTAAATCCTTCCCTATTTCCCTACTGCTAGCACTGTTCTTGATCATATTAAGGGTAGTCAAAACCCCTTTAGTGTGCGCTCAATTATAAAAAAAAATAAAAATTGATGCCAAGTCAAGGTACGATTGAGCAGCATTTTTAAATGAGTTTTTGTTAGTGCAATCTTAATTTTTAAACGCGTTTTTAAAAAAGTAAGTAATAGCCTTAGTGGTCTTGATTGCAGATAGTCCGATGTCAAACTTCCTCATTGTATCTATTCCTCGATTTTAGTTGATTTTATGTACCTACAGGGTGGCCCACGAATCGTGCTACAATAAGAAATTTAAATAACTTTTATTTTAATCGATGTATTTCATAATTTTTTTTTTTATTGGATTAAAAAATAAATTATATTTTAAATAACTAATGGATTTTAAAGATGACAGACCGCAAATGACATCCACGCTCATCCACGCATATGCGGCACCTGATCAGAAAATTGTTCATTGCGGCATGAAGGGTTGAAATTGAGATCGCCTCAATTATTGTCTTAATGGACTGCTTCAATCAAGTCAAATTCCTGGGTTTCGTTTTGTACACTTCCTGCTTGACATAACCCCACTAAAAAAGTCTTGTGCAGTCAGGTCAGGTGACTTTGGGGGCCAGCGGAAAATGCAGTTTCTGGATATCAATTTGTTTGGGAATATTTGTTGGAGCTCTGCCATAACTTGTGTAGCTACGTGTGCACTTGCTCTATATTGTTGAAACCAAATCCTGCTGAAAGGGATACGTCTTCGGCGAAGTTCTGGGTAAAAAAAACTCCTGCCACATCTTTTAATAACGGTCCCTATTGACAGTTTGTGTTACACCGTTTCCTTCAAAGAAGTATGGCCCGACAATACACCTTTATGAAACTGCGCACCACATAGTGACTCGTTCTGGGTGCAGTTTCGTCTCATAAAGCATTTCTGAATTAGATTTAGCCACGATTGTATCCTGAACCCGAACATTGGGATCTCGCTGATACGGTCTTCATTCGATGCTTCCAGATTCGGCAAATATGTTCACCAGCCTCATAATGGTGCATCTACTCTGGGGAGTACCGCCAAACTCCAGCCTAAATTCCATTTGGACGGAAATGACGGACTGCAAAGAATGGTATCGCTGCACTTTCCAAATCCTTTTTTCAGCATCCCAAGCATTCATTTTGATAAATCTAAATAGTAGCCTATAAAATAAAAAAAAATAAGCGGATTACTCACACTGAAAAAAATGTATTACGTTTTATTCTTGTAGCACGATTCGTGAGCCACCCTGTAGAAATGGCAGTGGATCGAATAAAACCTGGTGTGTTTAGCAATCTGAACGATTACAATGTGATTCAGGTGGTTGAACAAACTGGTGTGTACTTACTTTAATGGGTTTCCTCCAATGATGAATTCCCATGAAAAAAGGTGTTGCGCCCGCCCCCATAGTGTTCATAATTTCCAATTCGTAGGTCTTGAACTTAACTACATATTAATATTAGAAATTTGAATTATAGGTATTTTCAAATTTCGAAGACTATCTTCGTTTTTGTTTTGCTGTCCCTAAAATACTCCGCTCTCTACGAGTCCAAAAATTTGACAATACAACTTTTGCGACTGACACGACGACGATATGTCTACATATTTCTACGAAGGACATGAAGGGTTTCTATGTGAGAGGCTGAGTAAAAATCCTTCTATTTATGAAATGAATAATTTTATTTGCCAACTATTCGGTTTAAGGTTTTACTGTCTCGATTTTTGTACATCAATATTTCTGAATAAATTTCTTCATTTGTAATAAACGCCTTTTGGGGAAAGTTTAACTAAGTTGCTGTGTGGTTTTTTGTGTTTGTGTGTGTTTTTTTTAATCAAAACCGTGCGTCGGCAGGCGGTTGGTTAAATGATGAGAGAGATGGAGATGGGGTTGTGTTAGTACGGTATGAGGTCGGGGTGAATATTTTAAGTAGGGTAGGGACATATATGAGATGATGGACTGCGACATTGCGATTGGGATTTGAGTAAGGTTCTACAAGGCATCGATGTTACAAAGGTCGTGATCTTGGATACACAAACATGGGTAAGCTAAATTTTGAATGTACATAAGACTCGGATAAGTGCCTCACTCATTTAGCGTGCACTTATGCGGATTAGACAGTTTAAAAAAAAAAACCGTTTAAGTACACATACATAGGTGCTCATCTCTATATTTACATATACAAAAATTAAAACAAATATTTTTGATTAGAAAACATTTAATTCAAAAAAGCTTTTAACGGTCTTCAGTCCATAAAGTTTACGTTTCGTCCCGGCGATCTCACTTCGATTCCTCAGTTATTCAGTTCATCTTACATGGATTTTTTGACAAGAAACCAATTTGAACTATATCCACGAAGATACAAATTTTTAATCATTAAAATTGAAAGATTTTGTCATGGGCCGACATAGTTATTTTAAAAGGTGTCTTGTATAATATTTAATCGGACGTGTTGAATTATTGATTCAAAATAGATTTTAATGGCTTTTGGTCCACGATTCATTATAATAGATTAAGGTTATTACTTTTTTAATTATAAATTATGAAGCATTAAACAAAAGGAAGAGCTAAAGGAAAACAAACTGTTGTATTTTTTTTAGCTAATTTCATTATTATGAATTCTTTATTTAACCAAAACCTTAAATATACCTATTCTAAAAATAATTTTAAGAACATTAGCATGGCCAAAAATTTTTGCCGTCTGCCTGCAAATTGACATTTATTGAGAATTAAAAAAAAAATAAAGAAGAAAGTTTAAGATTATAATAAGCTTAAAGTAAATATAAATAAATAATACAGGGATAGATAAATATACATACATAAATTTAAAATTTTGAATTTACTCTAAAAAACTGTTTCGGTAATCTAAGGCATGATCAATAAAACTGATAAGGACCTTCCAACCGCACTCTCCGTTTAAAATTTGTTCCGCTTCCTCGTTGTTTAAAAAGCTCTTTGAGAAATAAAGTCTTCGAAGTTCCTGCAGAATAGGACAAACGGCTAAAAAATGGTTGACATCTTCGATTTCATTTCGATTGCAAAGGTTACACCTGGGATTATCGTTTCTGTGGGGTTTATAATTCAAATTAAGCATCTCAGTCCTTGCATTAAACAAAATACTTATTTGATTTGCAGAGAGTTTACTATTAAAGTAATTGTTTACAACCAGAGTGTGATTAAGTTGCTTATAGACCAATCTGCTTGGAGAGGTTTGAGCCCTATTCAAAAACTTGAGATACAGTGAATCATCGACAATTGCAATACAATCATAAAACCTACCTTTCCAACTAGCAAGGGAAGTTGCACTAAGGTTTAGATTAAATCCGTGTGCAATAGCTATCTCTTGCCATTCTTTGAATGGAGACAAATTCCTTCGGAATGCAAAATCCATCATTTGCTTATGAAGATTTTCACTTGACCTTTGCATTACCTTTATTATGTAGTCAGCATTATATTTAAGATTTTTAAGATAGATTGGAGGGATACCTGATTCCACATGTATGGCATAATTTGGTGTAGCATTTGGAAGTTTAAAAATTCGTTTAAAAAAGAAGCGTTGCACGATCTCAAATTCATCGAGATCTTGGTAACCAAAAACTTGACTGGCATAGCATAAGCACGAGTTTATAGTGGCTTCAAAGACTCTAAATTTAGCTGAGATGCCTATGTATTTGTTGCAGAAGATTTTGTTCCATATAAGATTTATTGCAGTTTTTGCCGTAAGAGTAGTATTAGTAATAGGCAGTTAAGCGGGAAAGGTAGTTAAGCGGAAGGTAAACATAAGACGAGTCTTATATGAAAAAATCCTCCGAATTTTGGTTCTAAAAAAATAAATGTACTTTTGCGGGCTAGGCACTTAAGCGAGATGCACTTATCCGGGTATTACTGTACATTACTTTTCAAAGTTATTTCCATATTCCTCAACTACCGCCTGAGTAAACTATTTTACGTTGTATATAGACTTGAAGGAATAAACAGTGTTTAAAGTTAATATAAGAAAATGTTTATTATATTTTACATATCCCAATCGAACATTACGAGTGCGACTGATGTAATAAGTTTACCTCGCAATTTCGGAAATAAATTTTTCAGGGTTTTACGATAGCATAAACATATATATGGGAATAAAATATTTTGGGCGGGAACAAAATTGATGCTTGGTGGTGAAACTGGGAGCACGTTAGTACTTCAATGACTACGTGTTTCAATGAGCCGCGGAGCTTAATGATATTTTCCTTCTCGTATATCCATGATTTTTTAGTTGCTTATATAGTTGATATATATGTAGTATAGGGCAAGTTTTGCATTTGGAAAAAAAATCGAACTCGAGATTTTAATCAAAGTTGACATTACGATGATAGAGAACAACAAACAATTTGATCAGGCAATTCCGTCTGTCTGTCTGTCTGTAGAACGATCTACAGCCTAAACGCCTGAACTGATTTTGTTCAAACTTGGTGCTTAGAAATAGATTTTTGAATCGTTGTTTTAGCCCCAAAAATAACTATACTTGCGAAAAAACATTTAAAATATTTTGTTATTAACGGTGCCTGCCATACAACCACTTTATTGATTTTCGACTTTCTCATAAACGGCTCAAGCGATGTCGATTAAAATTTGTATGCAGGACTTCCTTCGAATTCTAAATAATACTGCATTTCAAAATTTTCAAAAAACAGTTTTTTTGGATTTTTGAAAAACAAATATTTTTTTTTTTTTGAAAATTCAATATTTCGAAAACGGGTGGACAATTTTTTCTGAAATTTTGTTTTTAAATTTATATTATTAAATATTTAAAACTTTCATACCAATTTTTTTTTAGAAAAAGCTTAAGAATTTTTATATATAAAAAATTAAGTGAAAAACGACTTTAAAAACACATTTAGCCGTGCGATCCAGTCGTGCATTTTATTTTTCTTGTAAAGATGAAGCGCACATGGTGGGGAAACAGAGCCGAGTAAAGTATTCCACATTCCCATTGTACGGCAAAAGAAAGAATCTCTGTACTCGAGTGCACGTCCGTAGTTGGGTTCAAGGGTGAACTGATGAGCATTCCGAGAAGCGCGAGTATTACGGATAAATATATTAAGTGAAGGAATGCAACTGGATATTTTGCTTGAATATCGTTTATAAAAATAGCGATAAAATAATAAATATCATAATAAAATAATGATAACATTTGAGCGGTGTTCCATTATTCGCCCATCATTGCGGGCGTTCACTCATTTATTCTCGGATACCAAGCTATCGGAGTATATGTGTGGATAAGAAGTGGTTGGATGAAACGCCACTGCATAACAAATTTCATAATTTCAACTTTTTCTGTGTATACACCTGAAAGCTGAACGCTCTACCAAATTATATAATCCTGCACCAATCGGAGTGCTTCTTATAATTGGTATCAATTCTATGCAAATGCGGGGTTGCCACGCCCCTAAATGTAAAATTCCAAATTTAAAAATGTTGCCTTTGCTTGTAATTTTATTCTTCCCGCAGTACCAAATTTCATCATTCTACGATAACCCGTGCTCTAAATAATTTATATCAATTCGATGAAAATTGGCGGGTACCACGTCCTTGAATGGAAAATATTCAATTTTATATTTGTTCCCTTGTATACAGCAAAAGGCCTACCGTTTTACGAAATTACAATATTATAAGAAACGGGAAGTGCTCCATAATTTTGATGATCTGTCAGTGAGTGAGTGAGTCAGTCAGTTACGGTTTTATATCTCGGGGAACACTAAAGATAAAGAATTGAAATTTGGTGAGTTGCCTAAGCCTGCTGAGCTTAGCAAATTCTAAGAATTTTATGTTCCTGACTTTATTGGTACACAAGTTAGAGGAGGGTCGAAAATCGCCTGAGTTTGTTCCTGTAAAAAGGGTGTAGTGCCAGAAATTGGCTGGACGCTTCAGTGCCCTTTGATATGTAGGAAAGCATCTAGAACATTTAAATATAAAGGGTTATCCATTTCGCGGTTTCAAAAGTATAGGGCTGGAATTCGAAATCTGTCAAACTAAGTTGTTAAACCAATTTTTTTTTCAGTTGAAAGTCTGAAATTTACGAAACTATCGCACAACGCAAAAAAATTGTTAAAGCCTACTTCAAAAATCGTGATTCTGCCACGGCCACATATCGTGCTTTAAGAGGAGATTATGGCTTACATAATCGTCCAACTACGCAAGCAATTGGCAAAATTGTGAAGAAATTTTAAGAGACTGGATTGGTTAGAGATATTGTAAGGCATGTGCATCATTGTTTCTCGTACCACTTAAAATATCGCTGCTGTAAGTGAAACTGTTGCCGAAGATCCGATTGTTCTTACGGCACATTATGTCGTATTTTGCACTTGGATCTATAACTACATATAAAGTCCAGCTCACACAACAACGTCGTAGATACGTCGAATGGGTGCTTGAACAACAGGCGGTGGACGTCGATTTTTCGAACGACATTTTCTTCGGCGACGAAGAACATTTTTTACTGATGTTTTAAATGATGTAGTGTTTCACACATAATGTCAACGTTCAAATTTTATAATAAAAAAGAAATATCATAAAAAAAAATATTTAATATGTGTTTTATTGACGTTTACTTTTGAAACCACAAAATGGATAGCCCGTACATACCTACATCAACTGCTCCTCCTACAAAACCTCTGATCTTTCCGCTTAAGTTTGGTAACATATTCACATCTCAATCCTATCTCCTATCAAGATGGTATTAAACTTAAAAGCTAAGATATTCTTCCTCGACTTCTTCAGATTTTTGTTGACTGTTCAACTATCTATGGTATTTACTTTTTTAATACTAACCCGCTTAATCTTTGAAATCGTTGTATTTTCTCTTTAGTTTCAAACTCATCCTACTCATTCGTACTTGGCTCAAACGAACAAATCACTCGTACGCTGTGGAGAGTTAACTCGATTTTAGAATGTTAAATGTTACGGATTTATCCTCAGTTGTTCTCAGTTAGGAATTTCGGCGTGTATAAAGTAAAATAAATGGGGGTTTTGCCTCACAAAAAAAATACTGTTGAATTTTAAAATTCATACACTCTCCATACACCAGTTTTATAATCTGCACTAAGAGCTCTTCTATCTCATTAATCTTTTAGAATTACTTACTTATTTAAACTTTTGCAAGTCAATCACATTTGGCGTGCAGCTAATGCCATGGGCCATGATACTAGAAATCCACATGTAAGTTGCCAGCATTTAATCCTCTTCCAGTTCCTACCTTGTTATGTACATATTTTCATTTTTCTGGGAATCAATTTAAGTGGACTTAGCCCGGACCTTTCATATTTATATTGAATACATATAGGTATGCAAATAAAATGATACCATAACCTTTCTCTGAACTATCCAACCACCTCTAAGTAAATATTAAACCTTCGGTTTTACAAATCTACCCTTAAAACTATTACCATGTTGATGGTTACCCCTATAGATTTCAAATGTACTTTTGACTTTTGTTATTCCTCGATCTCTCTCTCTCTCTCTCCGGGATAACATCAGCAAGTGACACAATCCTTGTCTTTCGGTCAAAAAGTTACTCGTATCGGTCCACACAAAGATCAACAACAAGAGGTCTAGCAGAAGAATCAACAAAACTTTACGCTGTCATGGTGGAGCTGTTATACTCGTAGTCGTAGTTAGTGTTCTTGTTTATGTAGCCAAGCAGCTATCATGGGAATAGTATTATACTTTGAAGAGTAAAGTATTTAGACGATTTGAATGGATTGGATACCCAGGAAGGTTCAAAAAGTTTTTAAAATGTCTGTAATGCTGTCATCTCTTTCATTGTAACACGCCCGTTAAGCACGATTGTAAAACTTTTTTTTTAGAAAACGTAGCAATGTACTGTAGAGTACATACGTTGAACTGACAAACTGACATTACATATTTATCTATCTAATATAGTTGAGACGAAAAATGATGTGAAAGTTGAAAAGTAAACTTTCAAAAATAGCCATAGGGATTACCAGGAAGTCTAATTTGTGAATAACCTAACCATCAAAAGGTGAAGATGGAGAAAGAAAACAAATGCTAGAGTTCAATAAATGTTTTTTTTGGTGATTCATAAAAAGGATACTCACTGGTGATTTCTTTCAATTAATAGTCCAACAGGCGTCCGACCTTAAGGAATTTTGCCGACCTGTTCATCGCGGCTATTTACAAACTAACACTATGCCATAGCTGCTGGCCAAATATACTCGATGAAATTGGGAAGGATTTGAAAGGTAGAAGTGCACGTATACATTTGGAAGATACAAATAGTTTCATTTAAAGCATTCCGTATTCGTATTGTACATCTAAAAAAGTATCTGTACTTGACAATACGTTAATGTTAGGGTCGATGGTAATTAAAATAAAATGCACGACTGGATCGTACGAACTTGGTCTTGTTATTAACAACCTTAGTGTAGCTAACTACAGACGCTGTTAGGGGGTATAGGTTGTCTAGTTATCCTTTGCAGGATTAAAGCCGATGTAGGTAAGATTTTTAATACAATGAATTGTGGAATACCTATATGATTCAAAGAATGGTAACATAGGTACCTACCTATAGATTTTAGGCGACTTATTTATTGTTTAAACTTAAACTGTTTGGGTTCTGAAAACGAAGTTTGGACGTGAAATAAAACGCAACTTGTTCGGTCGGAGGTCAATTCCAGAATGAATCGTTCTTTATTCTTTTCTTCGCTTGTACCGAAAACTTACATCTAAGGAAATTATATACAGGGTGGCACACGAATCAAGCTACAAAAATAAAACGTTATAACTTTTTTCAGTGTGAGAAATCGGCTTATTTTTTTTTTATTTTATAGGCTACTATTTAGATTTATCAAAATAAATGCTTGGGATACTGAAAAAAGAATTTGGATAGTGCAGCAATACCATTCCTTGCAGTCCGTCATTTCCGTCCAAAGGGAATTTAGGCTGGAGTTTGGCGGTACTCCCCCGAGTAAATGGACCATTATGAGGCTGGTGAACATGTTTGCCGAATCTAGAAGCATCGAACGAAGACCGTATCATCGAGATCCCAATGTTCGGGTTCAGGATACAATCGTGGCTGTTACATCGGCAATACAGGTAAATCCAAGTATTTCGACACGAAACTTATCGGGCCAAATTGTAGTTAGCAGACGGTCATTACAATGGATACTTCATGATGACTTAAACTTGTTTCCGTACAAAGTCCAAATTACAAGCAAGTTAAGCCCTCAGGATTTGCCTGTTCACCTGGAATTTTATCGAAAATTATTGCAATGGCCGAAGAAGGCAACACATTGATAAATTGTTTATTCATGTCTGATGAGGCCCATTTTGACTTAAACGGCAGTTTTAACAAGCAAAATTGCCGTATATGGAGTAAATCTAATCAAGAAATGCTCCATGAGACGGAACTGCACCCAGAACGAGTCACTGTGTGGTGCGCAGTTTCATCAAAGTGTATTGTCGGGCCATACTTCTGTGAAGAAAACGGTGTAACACAAACTGTCAATGGGGACCGTTATTTAAAGATGTTGAAGGAGTTTTTTTACCTAGAACTTCGCCGAAGATGTATCCCTTTCAGCATGATTTAGTTTCAATAATATGGAACAAGTTCACACGTAGCCACACAAGTTATGGCAGAGCTCCAACAAAAATTCCCAAACAAATTGACATCCAGAAACTGCACTTTGCGCTGGCCCCCAATGTCACCTGACCTGACTGCACCAGACTTTTTTGTATGGGGTTATGTCAAGCAGGAAGTGTACAAAACGAAACCCAGAAATCTGACTGAATTGAAGCAGTGCATTAAGACAATAATTGAGGCGATCCCAATTTCAACCCTTCAGGCCGCTATGAACAATTCCGTTTTTTATTTTTAGTTTTTTGAAAACAAATGGTTTTTGAAATTTTGGTATGCAGTTTTTTATAAATATACACGTAACCATAAAATTTAAAATTATTTTTTTTGCTTAGTTTTAAAAACATTGATTTTTCAAAATAAAAATATAAAAAATTAATTTTAATTATGAAAAAAAAAGTTAAAAAGCCAAAATTAAAAAAAAAAACCGTTATATGAAAAGTACCGTTAATAGACCTTTTCCGTAAACTTTGTTCACATGGAATGATAGCTATCTCGTACTTAAAAAAAAAATCTCAAAATTTTGTATCAAAATCGTTGGAGCCGTTATCGAGAAAAATAAGATTGTCTTTCAAGGTCATATGGCAGGTACCTTAATTTTTAGGCCTAGAAAAATTTCAATTTGCCCTCTGAAGAGTTTTAAGATAATCACACATACCAAATTTGAAGGTAATCGCTTACACCGTTTAGGCTGCAGACAGACAGACTAACAGGCAGACATTTTTTGTCGATCGTTTTGTTTTCATGTTTGATCGTTAGGTTTTTTTTTTTTTACGAATGCATAACTTGCCTTGTAGTATCTACCTATAATCACAAGTAAAAATGTGTTCTTCGTGGACAACCAAGCTGCCATGAAAACTCTATCCAGTGAGACACTATGGGGCACCCCTGAGGCAATATAGCGGAGAGCTTTTATTTTTGATTTGAACGCAGGTGTTCTTAAATGCAGTACATATATGAATCGTGGGACCACTGTCCACAAAGGACACACTGCATACACTCGTCCTTTTTGCTTGTAGTGGTGTAATCTTCACCACATCCAGCGCAAATGCTCGCTGCGAAATCTTCGGGCCCATCCGACCCGTCGGCTAACTATATAACTTACATTTATAATACTATTTTTACAATGGATAATTGTAAACTATGCACCACGTAACATACATAACTATGTTATACAAATTATAAAAACGGGAAGAGACACTAGGTATGTATGAAACTATAATTTACATGAAAACTTCATAAGGGCATTATGGCGCACCCTCGCCATAATGCCCTAACACACTCTGCGCCACATTACACAAAAAAAAACTGTTTTTCAAAACACATTGAATAAAACTAAGTTCTCTTCGTTTCAAATATTTCCCGTTACAAAACAGCACTGAAATTGTATTCTACATTCTACTGTTCACACCGAACACCTGCGATTTATACTTACCGAGAAACACGAACCCAAACACAAAGCAAAATTATAAAAAAAACACAAGCAGTACATTTATTTTAATATTGTTTTTTTATTCAGTGAAACTGGACGTATAGAGAACCAATTTTTACTGTGCACGCGTTCGGCACAGACTGAAGTTCTTGCATTGTTTTTATTCTATTTAGAATTTCGGAAGTATGACATTCGCGAGGTGCGCCATAATGCCCGAAGTTGCCCTATAGCAGCTTAAATGGCAAGAAAGTGAAACGGCTGAGCCGGCCGTTTCGTACCCAATCCACCACCATCACCATCGATGCAGCAATATCGTACGACCAGCAGACTACTACCACTGTCATTAGTAATAGCAGCAACATCATTCGACCACTATAAATCCACAACCCGAAATTAATTTTCAACCACCGCAGTACATTTTTAATCAGGAACAATACTTAAGCAAGACCATATGACCAGTACAGTACCCAAACACATTATCACCAGTCACTCATTATTATACTAGTCACCCACCGCCCACCGAGTCAACATCAGCAGATCAAATTACTATGCGACGTCAGCGAGTGTGGACATTTCATTCGTCGTTCTTACAATTCACACTGCGTCATACCAGAAAATATAACAAGAGGATCTAAGATACGAGTATAACGAGTAATATACATTCGAATTTCGAAGTGGACTCTAGTGTCTAGTCTCGAATGGGATTTGCTGATGAGTAAGTTTATCATTGATCATAAGTGGTGGCCAACTTTTTGATCAATTCGGATACTTTATTTGGTGCACTCGTTCGCCGCTTAAGGTGAAAATATTTTAAAATTATGTGGACTTTGGAGAATTTTTAAAAAGTGATTCTCATCGGCTTTATGGTCTTTATGACGATTAAATGAAAGCAATTTTCATTTTATTTTCCCAACGTATCGACCGGGGTTGCCGTCTTTCTTCACCCCTGAAGCCGATGAGAATCACTTTTTAAAAATTCTCCGAAGTCCACATAAAAACCAACTTGGTCAAAACTTCTTAAATATTTTAAGATTAGCCCTGGGCTGGAATTATATTCCTTTACGCCGTTTTCCTTACTTGTTTTTTCTTAGTGAGATCGTGGACATTGATTGCAATTACATGAAATATAATACCGTGAACTGAAAGAGCTGACCGGTTTTTTTAATAGCACTCGTGGATAGCGGCATTGAACATGAATTCTGCCTTAACGACAGAAAACATTAAGGTCAAGAGGTCATCAATTAATAAAAAGCGCCTGGATCGCACGAACTTGCTCTTATGTTCGATCACATAGTATACAAAAGATTTCTATTAAAAATCTAAATATATTTTTAAGGTCGTTTTTTATTTAATTTTTTTATATATACAAAATTTCTTAAATTTTTTTCTAAAAAAAATTGGTATGCCAATTTTAAATTTTTAATAATGTTAACTTAAAAATAAAAGATTAAATCGGCTTAGGGCCAATTTTTCAATAATTAGTTAAGCAGTCAGTTAGTACATATTCTCCAGATAGAGCAAAAATCAGTTTTTCAATAGTCAGATACAACTTAATCTAGGAAAAATGTTATCTACTCATTTTAGAACGGAATAGAAAGTTTTCTGATGAATAAAATAAAAAGCTATTTTCGATGTCAGACACACTTTGAACAATTATTGCTTTGAAATAAACGTTAAACAAAAAATGAATTTCTAAGAAAACTTCGATATTCGAAATAAAAGTGACGTTCAAATTCAATTATTCCATAGAGGCTGTTTTTTCTTTATTGAAAAATTCGATGTTGTTATCCGTTTGTTTAACAGTCAAGTAGGTTTATTCCTCTGGCAACTAACTGGATGTTTACCTGGAGATTGAAAAATCGGCTCTTAATCAAAGAAAAAATAATTCAAAATTCTGAAATAATACTTTAATTAATCTGAGCTCTTGGATAAATTTGAATTTATGTGAAAAAAATTTTAAAAATATGTGGAGCCGTTTTGAAGTTTTTTTTTTAACTTTTTGAAATATTTTTTTTCAAAAAAAAATTTAAAAACGACAACTCATAGGTATAAAGCAAATACATATAACTTTGATTTTTGAAAAAAAATCTAATGAGCAGTTTTCAAAATATGTTTTTTTAATGCTTTTAAAAATACAAACAAATATTAATTCAAAATATTGGTACGCAGTATAAATTAGGCTACCTAAGCATATATATCAGTGATGGGCGATTTGCTGTAAAAAAACAGTTTTTTTACATTTTCTGTGTAAAAATCGGTAAGCAATGGTAAATATCTTGTTAAAATGTAAAAAAAAAACTGTAAAATACGGTAAAACAAAAGGTAAAATATGTATTTATTTTGAAAGATTATCATTTAAGGCACGTTTTTGATCAGAAAAAGTTGTTGTCCGAGTAGTAGAGAAAGCAAACGCATCAAGAATTTATTTAAAACTAATTAAAATTCCGCGCCCGAATACTTGATGACCTAAGTTTTATGCATAAACTAATAACTTAAAGACCAGAAACCTCTGCTTTCATTTGACATTTCCCTACAAGCTGAAACCCGCACACAAGCAACATTTCTGTTCCTCTTCCAATAGACACATTGATAAAAACGCACACAAGAATCTTTTCTGTTCCTCTTCCTATAGACACATAGACAACACATCCCTAATAATTTGTTTTTGTTTTGCTTTTCGATTTCCCATCTATTCATGGATAGAGTTTCAAAGCTACAAATACAACAATGTAAACAAATAGGTTTTGGGGGGTGAAACGTACGAAGGTTTCCAATCTTTATTATGGCTTATTTGTGGTTTTATGTCTGTTATATCTGGCAAGAAATATATTGCATTTTGTAATATTTGCAAGCAAACATTAAAAAACACCGCTATCAACATGTTGAACAGACCCCGTTAAGTTTTTTTTTATAGATTGCAGGTAAGAATACTTGATGTTAATTATTTCTTAACTCTTTCATAGACAATATTGTCAGCCTTCCCCCTCAAATCAGGACAAGGAAGCAATAAATGTTTATGAATTGGAAATTTGGAATCATAAATGTCACGACGGACATGGACATATGTATGTGTTGTAGAAGCGCCAAGAAATGTTTCATTGGAATTCAAATAGATGTAGTGAGCATTTATATTTCATTGAATTGAAAATCAAATCAAATATTTAATTCCGTTAAATCATAGGTGAATCTCTCTTCGAATTCGCCAAGCCTTTTAAAAGTCGAAAAAGTTAATCCTTTTTATTAAGGATTATGAATACCCTTTATATGTTTTTAACACAGCGCGGGCATCCGGTTTCCGGTGAAAGAAGATATAGAAGGATAGAAAGATGTGTGGCGCGATGTATAGAGACGGTGGTTGTTGTCTCACATTTTATCTCCAGGGATGGCGGCTGAACTAATGCTGAGAAAATTACCGTGTCTTATTTATTTATGTCTTTTATAATTCGCATTATTTTATTTTATTTCGTTGTCATATTTATGAGTAGTTTACTCAATCACATGTTGTTAGTGTTATGCCTGAACAGCATGTAATGAGTAAACCAGCAACTCATTTTATGACAATTTTTAAAATTGGGTTTTAATGGAAATAAGAAGACATCGACAACGGCTGGAATCGAACCTGGTACCACGAGGTTGACAAGCGAGCACACAACTATCGGGCCACGGCCACCCCCCAAAAGATTTTTTTTTAAATTTTTTTTACCGTTTTTTACAGATTTATTACATCATGGGGTTTTGGTGAGTTTTTTTTACACTGAGTTCTTTACATGTAAAAAACCTGATAAGAAACTCGTATAAGAAACCGGCATAACACTGCTATATATGTGTGAAATTTGGAAAGAATCGGTTAAGCCATTTATGAGATAGTCGCAACCAAAAAAAGCGTCCTATGGAAGGTGCCGTATTTTGACACATTCTTAATTTTTTTTGTCAACCATATGATCGGTCGTACCTAAAAAGTTGCAGTGATTTTTTTAAATCAATCTTTAGAACAAAAATATACATTAACTTAACTGTTACATAAAAATGATTTTTAGTGACATTTTTATCGTAACGGTTACACGGCAGGTACCGTTATTTTTTGAGCTAAACAAATTTCAATTTCCCCTATGTACAACACCTTAAAAACTCTATGTACCAAGTTTGAAGCAATTTGCCCCACCCGTTTAGGCTGTAGGTGTCTATACATACATACAGATAGACTGACAGACAGACATACAGACGGACAGGACCATCTTTTTTCCTCTTCGCTATCATCGTAATGTCCTTTCATTGTTATCTCAAAACTTTTTGTTCGACGAATGCATAACTTGCCTTATATACGAGTACCTATAATCGCAAGTAAAAATGCGAAAAAAAATCGTGGGTAAAAAACTACCATTTCAAAGAGATTGGCTATAGTGGAGAGGTTATCAATTTTTAAATAGCTTAACATCTCACTCTTACAAATATTTTTTGGAATTGAAAAAAATTATATTATTATTTTCAATTGGCGGTGGGACTAATGTTGGGAGCGACAGTTGGAGGAGATTTATAAACGGTTCATTAGCAATTAATGGAAATAGACTAATGGGGGTCCAACGATTTAAAAGTTAAGATCTTAGGGGTTTCTAATTGTTTACTTATACATATGTACACTCCTCGCAACTTTAATAGGATACCTCTTAGTTCTGTTTTCTGTCATTCGTTGCTCCTAAGCCAAGCATGCTATACTCTGTTCAATTTATATTTTCAGTACTGGTCTCATGGGAACTTTCAAACACATTGGTGCCTGTCGCTAAAATTCCCACTGAAAATACCAATTTAGTTAGATACAAATTATTTTTGCAGTCTTGTTAAAACCAGCGTATATCCCAACATGAATTTCCTACTGCACATCCAAGTAAAGTACACACTGCCGCGTGTGTGCCTTATCCATGCACTTAACCGTCGTACTCGTTGTGTGCTTTTGAAATAAACTTATTGAATCAGAGTTACCACTGCTACGTTTATAGTAATTTAATATGCTTATTATTGCAACCCTGTAAGAGCTTTAAGAGAGTACCAAACTTATTGACATCTCTATCAATTAGAGTGAAAGGCAACTATTCTATCTTCCCTATACTGAAAATATAAATGGAACAGAGTATAGAGACTTAATTTTTTTTTCAAATAAAAATTCATAATTGTCGTTATTTAAAGTTATATGAAAAGTTTAATACTATTGATTTGGGTATTTAAAAAAAATATTTACTAAAACCCGATATAATGCGGGGTCATTTTAGGGAATTTTTATTATTTTTATTTCAAACTTTACTTAAGTGTAACGTATTGAAGGTATTTTTGATTAAGCAACAATTTTTTTAAATAGTATGTTGAGCCACCTCTCTGCTCCAGAACTTCACACATCCAGTTTGGAAGAGATGCATACAAAGTGGCCAAATAATTTAGCGAAATCTAGCTCCAAGCTAATTCGATGGCATTGGTTAGTGCAGTTATACTCGAATATTGTTGTCCTGATCCATATATTTGACGTGTCAACCATCCCCATACACTTTCAAGTTTAATTACGGTGAGTAGGTCGGCCAAATTAATAGTTCCACATTTTGGCTCTCTATATACGTTTTAACTACCCGGTCAGTATGGATTGGCACGTTATCATGCTGACAAGTGCATTGCAAAGGTCCAAAAAGTGTATGAAAGTATCGAAAGATCTCTTTTAATATACCACTGTCAGTCAATGTATTCATTGTAGTGGACAAAAATTGAAGTTTGCAGGTGCCATAATATGAAATTGCCGCCCACGCCATCACACCTCCAATCCTGATATGCAGCTGGTCCAAATAATGAGTTTTCTTGCGAAGGTCATAGTAAATACTACCTACATAGCCATCGGGTCCTTCCAAATTAATTTTTTTTTCGTCGGAGATGCCAATCCGAAGTCAGGTCATCCGTCAAAAATTGAGGCGTTGATCTTTTCGAATTGGGTTAAGTGGTGGTTTCTCCTTGATTTTAAGTCCTTTGGTTTGCTTAGCTTTTGAAATAACACGTCGCTTGGGTTGATACCACATTTTTTGATTTTTGCTAAAGAGTCCTGAGAATTTTACGCTTTTCTTAATATAAGTCGTCTTTTCGCATTGGTAAGCACATTGTGCGTGTGGCATTACATATTTTCTCCATACTTAAACTCATTACTTAAAAATCTGGATATAAGTGTTCGGCTCCTGTCGATTTCTTTTCAGCTATTTTGGCAATAGATAGCCAGCGTAGCGTCCATATAAGCTTTGATTTGAGATTTTTTGCCTCAGCAGTTTATGCTTTTCCAGATCTTAGGTTTTTTTTTCCAAATTGTCGAAATTAAAAAACAAAAAAATAACAATCAAACTAAATGCATATTCTATTCATGCGGTGCGAAAATTTTGCTTTAATTTCAATGAATGTCAACATATAGTGGAAAAAAACATATAACCTGACCCGAAACCCCCCTCGTGGATCCGCCAGTGAGTTTCAATGTAACTAAGTGGAATATTCCGTTCATTGTTCTTGTATTTTTTTTTTTTTGAAAACTAAAACGACATAACTAACAAACTTAAGAAGCAGGATCCAAAAATATTTACATATTTTCAATTTTAATTTTTTATTGGGAGTCCTTTTTGGGACGTGTGGTTAACAGAAGTATACCTTTTTTACATAAACATCAAAAGAACTAAAGTCAGTTTCTGGTAGCAATTTCAATAACAGTGAAAGTAAGACACAATAATTTTGATAAGTTATTAGTATTTTTGTGTTTAAATATTAATTTTCATTCAATATTTCTCGAAGTTAATTTTATTCAGTAGTTTACCTACAAAAGCCATATACCTTGTCGTATATAAGCAATTCACTTACAAATTAAAGAACTTTCAAACGCAAGGGAGCTTGGATCTGACCGCTATTGGAAATAGACAATTTAATATTTATGTTTTCAGGAAAAACTGGTATCGTGTTGGCATACTTTGTGTGAACTTACATACAAGTATGTACATTTTTTGTAGTTTTTACTTGCGATTATAGGTACTTTAAGGCAAGTTATGCATTCGTAAACAAAATAATTTTTTCTAACAATCATACATGACATTACGATCATAGAGGTTCGTTGGATTTGCTTCCGCCTTGGTACATATTGTTTTTTTTTCGGTCACGTTTTTTTCCATTTCAAAAACAAAAATCTTATGTATATAGTTCACACAAGATGGTCTTCACGAAATCTAATGTAAACTGAACTCAACTTGGCAAAAGTTGCGTATTGACAAAGGTCCTCAGTAGTCAACTAATGAGTCCATGTAAGATCGCCGGGACGAAGCGACAATTTTTGTTAGACTAAAGGCCGTTAAAAGCTATTTTGAATCAATAATTCAACAAGTCCAAATATTATAATGCTAAGTCTTCTACTTGGCTGATGTATTTCAGTAGTATATAGAGTTTGTATTATTAAAAAAACCTTATAAAAATCTTATTTTTCTCAAAAACGGCTCCGAAGATTTTTATAAAAAAATCAGTTCATTAACGAAGGGATAGGGAATTTTTTTTTGGAAAAAAAATTTTATTTTTGGTACCTCTAGTAGAACCATTTTTTGGTTTTCGATTTCCTGGGAAACGGTAAATAATTTGATTTTTTTTTTAATTTTTTCAGCAAAAGCTCCTAGAAAGTTAAACGCTAATGTAAGTCAACATTTTTCAAAAAAAAAAAATTGGAAATTAATTTTTTTTTGAAAACTCAAAATTTAGAAAACTCTTTTTTTTCGAAACTTCGTATTTGGATGTTTTTAGACATTACATTACATTTTAGTTTTAAAAAATAAATATTTTTTTTTTTTTTGAAAAATCGATCATTAAAAAACCAGTTTTTTTGAAATTTGAATTTTATATTAAAATTATCTTCAAAATGGCGTTTCAAATTTTTTTTCTGAAAATGTTTTCAAAATTTTATACATAAAAAATTAATTTATTAAAAAGCCGCTCCAACGATTTTTAAATTTTTTTTGATATATTTTTATTTATCCATAAATTCAAATTGCCTCTTATTTTCCCTCAAACTATAACGACTAAGGAATATAAAAGCATTTAAGTATGTGTATTATTAATTTATTTCTACCTTATTATTATATCCTTTTTACTTATCTTTGCGCGCGTCACTGAATACTACATACAATGTAGGATCGCATACATTTATATATACATACATATGTGTCTTTAAAAATCACACGAATCTTATGTATGCATATTGCACCTAAATTATAAAGTTATATGCATATAGCTACTTACCCACCTAAATCCTTCATTTTCATATTATGTACGTGTTTACATCCCAACTAACATACTCTCCAGAGTTAAGCTCCCAAAATCTGAAAAACAATCTTGTTAACCTCTTTTAGGTCCCATTACTATCCTTAGAGTTAATTTCTTGTTACGAAACTAAAATTACTCTCATAACGTCTTTTTTTTATAAGAACTTAGCTCTCTACAATTTTCAAATAATTTAAATCTTATATTTAAAACAAATTTGCCTCCTTTGACTAGATTCCAAGAATTTAGAGTTTTATAAAAATCTTGTTATGAAATTTAAGCGCCTATATAGCTTCAATCCCATAACGACTGACTTACCGGAGTCTAAGCTATTTTAAAATTCTATAACGAACCTAATAGAATTTAAGGTATACAACATTTTATTACAGGATTCTAATAGGAGTTGTATTTTCGAATTGGCACATGGAATCACATATTTACTCGTCACACGTCAAGTCAGGGGCGTAGTTGAGACTATTAAATGGATGCCAATTGTCTGTTTAAATTTTCCGAAAAGTGCTTATTTATCTAAAAGTTTTTCTAAGATTTCTAAGTTTTTAGAAGAAAGGCCGTAGCTCTGCACTAACACGTGACATTTTTATAATTTTGTTAATCAAATTTACAAAAAATAGAATGATGGGTATCTATACTTGAATATTTCTTAAGAAATTTGGCAAAGCTCGACGAATATTTCACACTTTTAATGACAAACAACTCTAATAAATTGTCATTATTCGCGTCGCGCTATGATAAAAACAAATTCATGTTTTAATTTCGTAGCTGAGGCCCCCTTCCCTTACTGCGTCCGTGATTGATAGTTCACTATATATGTAACTTGTTAGCTCGCTCGCTTTTTTTTAAATCCCATAATATAATGAATATTCGCTTAAGAAGACTTGAAATAAACTTTAGTAAATGAGAGTGAGTAAAAGTATAGGAAATAAAACTCTTATAATGGTCTTATTGTAATTATTAATGGATTCTCTCATCTCAACAGCACCCATATTTAAGCATGCAGAAAATATTCTCTGAGTATTTTGAAGGTTACCACACATACAAAATGTGGATATGTTGAAATTAATTCTAAAAATTATTTATTTCAAAAACCCTGTTTTTAAATTTCACAAACATAAATTTCAATTATAATTGTAAAAGATTCCTTCTGATCTCGATACAAAATATTTAACATTCGAAATATGGGTCTTACTTCAACTTTTTGAAGTTTATCTATTGAAAACTTTTGTAGTGTATGACATGGATTGATTTTCAGATTTAATTTGACTCACAAGTTAATTTTTCTGCATTTAGGATTGCAGATCATCCACTATAATTTCAAAAATCAATTGATTCCCAAACGTATCCAAGGTAACCCTATCCTTGTTAAAAAGTATAAATTAAATAATTTAAATATGCATTATTTTAAAGTCGCTTTGTTTTTTTTTCGATGTAAAATCTAAGAATTAGTAGATACAATTTCAACCGCATTAATTTTTAGCTCCCATATACGAACAAACAATAAAATAAAATAATGTATCGCCATTATAAAATAATGAATAATTGACTTACAAAATAAATACTACCACAAATACATATCAAGCCCATCAGTTTTTAGCCATGATATATACACGCAAAAACTTTAAAAGAGTTTGCTTCTTTCAAAAAAGAATTAATGACAAAGATATAATTTTGCTAAGGTCTATTCTCTTTTCTCTTCTCATTTTCTTTATTCTCTTTTAGCAACTCCCATTGCAAGAAACTCTTTCTCACTACAAAATTTAGCCGAGCTTTATTAGAGTCATATAAGAGGCTTTTTTTCAATATTCTATATCTGTCATCCCATAAGAAGAATACAACTCTGGTAGGGAGTATAGAGAGGCTCTCATAACTAGGCCATTTAACGCTTTTAACAGTATTATAATAATCTAGCTCCCTTAAATTAGTCTCATTAGGTTATTGGAGAATGTTATGAGAGGAAAAATATTACTAAATATACTAAGAATCAAGGTAATCTTACCTACATATGCTTTAAACCTACATAGGATAACTACACCTAACTAACAAGACCTAAATGGTTAGCTACATTAAAGTTGTTAGCTACAATGGCAAGTTTGTACGATCCAGTCGTTCATTATATTTATATCTGATTTACATTACATCTGATTATCATTCGTGTCACACAATGTAGTTCAGTAATATTTATTTTTACTTGGGAAATATGTATTGGGCAAGTTTTTCACTTGTAAAAAAATCGAACTCGAGATTTTAATCAAATTTTACATTACGATAATAGAGAACATAGAACGATGAGTACTGTGTGTCTGTTGAATGAACACCTTAAATCTTATTAGGCGACTGTCTCAAATAGATTTTTAAATCGTTTTTTCTTAGCCCCAAAACTACAGTAGGGGAGAGCGGGGCTAAAAGTAACACTTTTTACTAAAACCGGTGCTACTTCTACATTTTTTGAGATAAGTCAGCCAATCCTTTTCCCAATTAAAAAAACATGTTTTATCTACAAAATCCATCAAAAAAGATTGTCGAAATGTGCTCTGGATATTTTAAGATGCAGCTTTAAAAAAAAAAACTCCGTTGTTTCAACTTACCCCGCATATGGGGCAAGTTGTAACATAGGCCGGGGTATGTTGTAACAAGATCTTCAAAAAAATTAATTCATCTTTTTTCAATGTTAATTTATTTTTAACAAAAGTAACACGAAGTAAATAAAGTAAACAAAACATAAAAATAACAAAATCACAATTCTTTGTATAAAAAAAAAAAAAAAATCACAATTCATTTGGCAAGATACAAGTTAAAAGAACTTAAAGGATAACAAAAACAATTAGGATGAATCTTCATCCGAATCGCAGTTAATACAAACATATAATCGAATAGATCCTTTTGTGCATTTGGTGTGGGCCCACTTCTTGCATGATATGCATCGGACCCATTCCTCCCCTGGCAAACTGTGCGAAAATGGCTCACAACAAATAATGCACAAAGATTGCTCATCTTCATCTTCGGATGAAGAGACTAAAACCTTCTTCTTGACTATCTTTTTTTTTAAAGGTTTGGCTCCCTTTTTAGCCAATGCTTTATTTTTTTCCTCAAGAAGTGTTTCCTTCTCAGGTGTGTCGGTTAAAATAGCTGATTTCCGCGTTCTTCTTGAAATAGTCTTCTGCCTTTGTTGGGCCTTTGGGTAAGGCCTGATGTCTTCCGGGGTAAAAGAAGTTTTTTGAAGTCCCGATGGACCTGGTGAACAACGAGGAGGTGTTGACGCAGTTAACTGAATGTCCGGTTCATTGGAAAGGGACTTTTCAGTAGGTGTTTTTTCTGGTTCTTCAGTAAGGGACTTTTCAGCAGCAGGCGTTGTTGCATCCGGATTTTCGGTAAGGGACTGTTCAGCAGCATTTATATCTGGTTGTGTTCCTGTTTCATTCTCGACCATATCAGGATTCGGCCGATCTGTTACAAAGGCTGATAAGAAATCATGTTCATTAAAAATGTTTTCGTTAAGAGGAACGATTCCAGTTTTTTTAAATCCATTTCTTATGTTGGTGGGATTAAGGGCCAAAGGCAGCGCTTTACTCACAATTGAGGGAATGTTGTGAATCGTCATTGTTTTCCCGGGATTGTTTCTGAGCCAGGCATCTTGTGTATTTGCGCAGTATGCTTTAAACGGTCCATAGACTCCCACATCCAAGGGCTGCAGCTTGTGCGAGCAATGTGGAGGAAATGATAACATTATTATGCCATTTTCCTTTGCCTTTTCAACAACTGTAAAATCTAGATGCGAGCTATGGTTGTCGAGCAAAAGAAGAACAGGATCCGATGAAGATGGCTTTGCGTGCTTAATAAAGTGATCCATGAAGATAATGAATTCAGTATTTGTCATCCACCCTGAAGCGTTCCCAGCTCCTATAGACTCTGGAGGTCCATCGCGAACAAAATATTCTCTATATTTAATTCTCGGGAACACAAACATAGGCGGAATAGAATTTCCCGACGCACTTACTGCAATGCAAACAGTAACAAGTGTTCCTCTCTCGGCTGATGTTACTGCGCCGACTTGCTTACAACCCTTTTGAGCAATAATTTTTCGGGGTTTTTGAACTGTTGTCACGCCTGTCTCATCGCAGTTGTAGATGCGCGATGGCTGGAATTTCCATTTGTCTACAACTGATGTTAATTTGGAAAAAAACAATTTAACATTACTTGCATTAAATGATGTTGCTCTGCTGAGGCTGGTTGCTTCGGGTAATCTTATCGAAATATTTTTATTCCGTTTTAAGAAAGACGATAACCAATCAGGTCCAGCTTCTTTTTTTACCGTCCATGAATTTGGCATGGTTATGTTATACTGAGTTCCACATTCGTAAGCAAGTTTTCTTGTGTCTTTTGGCGTGAGTCCAAAATAGATGTTGCTGCACTTAATCAGGTAATCTGCAAGCCTCTTTTCCTGCTCTTCGTTGAATACTTGCCTGTGATTTGAATAACCAACGCGGATCGAACTTTCACCTGCCGCAATTTTCTTCAAATACCTGGTCAACGTTACATGACATAATCCAAAATCCCTTGCGACACCCCGTACTGTTCTGTTTTTGTTTTCTTCAAGAACAGACGCAGCCTGTTCGAAGGTCTCTTTTGACACTATTCCTCGTACACTTGTTTTCTTATAAACCCTCATGCTAGAAAATTAAAGAAAAGATATAAAAACAACATGCTCAAACGAAACTAGCCACGCAGTTATAATTTTGGTTGTTCATTATGTAGGTACCTACATATGTAGGTAGGTTCACACGAATTTCTTTTAATGTGCACGATCGCAAAATTAGAAAAAGCATCAAAGCAGTAATGCATCTACAATTCTACATACATCAACGTAACGACCGACCGGTGAATCACAAAAAAAATAACATCTTACGGTATTCTCATCGACCACCAGCTGCATTCGTGACCGATAATCAAAAGTAACAACAAAACACATGAGCGACCGACCTATTTTTATCTACAAAACAGAAACCTTAACGAAAGAAACCCAAAAAAAAACTCTTTCTCGATCGTTCTTATTCTCAACGATTAGTTTGAAAAAAAAAACGGGGTAGGTTGTAACACGTTACAACTCACCCCGCCACAATGTTACTTTTTACCCCGGCGCATCAATTTTCACAAAGAACAAAATATACAAAAACTCGCAATTCACAAATAATAACATATACACACAATGAACACCAAAAAACAACAGCATGATACAAAAAAACACTCAGCACTGTATCTACTTCGTGTGGAGAAGAAGACCAAAAAGAAAACAAAAAAAAAAGTTACAAACCTGCTTTTTTTCTCACCAACCGTAGATCTTCCTTCGTTGACATCCAATGTGCAACTGAAGCGGACACACGGGTAGATATGGAAAAAACAAAAATTTTTCTCTTTTACGCGTTTCTTAATTCTAAAGAGAAGGATGATTTTTTTAGCTGTTACTTCTTACCCCTGTTACTTCTAGCCCCGTCCACCCCTACCGCCATACAATTTTGTCTACCATATAAATTGTCTTGAAAACGGCTCTAACGAATTTGATACAAAAATGTGCACTACTATAGGTAGGTATAGGTATTTTATATTTTGGTCCAAAATGTTGTTTACATAATTTGTTATTAACGATAAATGCCATACAATCATTTTTTTATTTTCCAATTTCTCATAAGCGGCTCGTTGGATTTTTTAATAATATTGCGTAACAAAATTTTCGAAAAATATTTTGTAGATTGTTTGAAAAAACAGTGATTTTTCATTTTTAAATTCAAAATATATTTCGAAAACGGGTGCACGATTTTTTTTTGAAATTATGGTTTTAATATATACATATATAAATAGAGAAATTTTGTAAGTAAGAAATTAATTAAAAAACTAGGTACCTTAAAAATATTTTTAGCCATTTCTACTAACACTCTTAAGACTCTTGTATACTTACGATATGATCGATTTTAAGAGCAAGTAAGAGCGATACAGTTGTGAATTTTAATTTTCTTAATCCAAAAAAAATTTTTTTTTTACATTTTACATAGTATTTTATATAAAGAAGAACTTGCTGTATTTATATCAGAAGAAAACGGAAACAATATTTACATATTATTTTTGTTTTGTTTTTGTGGACGGTATGGATTAAAGCCAATTGAAGTATTTTGTGACCTTTAGTCCAAAATGAGTTTTGCCGGGCACGATAGTTAGGCTCATAAGTTAAATGCTATTGAACCCTTCTAAGACGCAATATTTTTGGTCGATGACTACCGACTCCAATAAAATTTGCACCATTTACATACTGTAGAATTAAATTTTTCTTACTTGCTGTATAAAGATTTTGATTGAAATCCGTTGAACTTTGAGGAAGTCGAACATAAACAAAAAAAAAACGATTGTATGAGGGTTACCATTAATAACATTTTATATATTATTTTTTTGCACCAAAATGTAGACGTTTTCGAAATACTTTAAATCTACCATTTTTGCTACAAAAAATTAGTGGCATTTACCGTTATTTTGTTGGGCTTAAAAACATTTTAAAAAGGAATCACGAAGAATTGATCTGTTGCGCATGCCTCCAATGAACATTGACCAATAGGAGATCACGCAGCGAAGCCAGAAATTCCACATAATGCAAAATGTGGTATCTTTGGCGACCAGCAAGAAAACGAAACAGTCAATCATTTTCTTTGCAAATGCGGTGTCTATCCAAAATCAGAGAAAAATCACTTGAAAGAGCATTATTTGACGATATTGACGAACTCTCGGAAATGAAGATCAAATACACTTCATCTCTTTCTCAATGCGACAATATGGATTAAGAACGAATTTCGGTTGATTTAGCACTGTGACGTTTGTCAATTTGCACCTGTCAAATCACAGTACATAATTAGATATTTCGAGTCCTGATAATTGTGTGCTATATCAAAAAAAATATATCAGAACTTGTTCATCCTGCGAGTAGGTATTTAGAATTTAATTCAAACCAAAAGATTCCTCTAACTCCCCCAAATTTATTTCACCAATAGATTCAAACCACTTATGGTATCACAATGTCGTACTTTAGCACTAATTGGGTCACCTGTGCTGTAGCCTCCTTCGTCCCACTCGTTGGGCTTAAGTGCTACTACTGGCCTAAGATACTAGTTAACTCCGTTGCGTTGAATTGGCGTCGTCTATTATACGATAATTATTTTGATCGAAAATACGATTCGTCGCTAATGTTTTTTTTTTTTTTTTTTACAAAAAAACACTTCTTAACGAGTGCTGTTCAATCACCTTAGTTACCTCAATGATTTTTCATCAATGACTGATTAATACACAACATATTTGACAGATGGCACAAAAACAAGATGGCCGCCACAGACTGTTAACATTGGCCCGTAGCTATTGGAGATCTTTTTATGACATCCATATTTATTCAACGGATACCTACCTTTACTTATAGTAATTGAAAGGGAGCAAAGGTCGTAAGCTTTATTTTTACCTGAGTTCCTAGAATCGCCTGCACCAAACAAATGCAATCCCAATTCCCAGAAGTTGCTTCCAAGTTCCAGTAATTAAGAACTCCTAGAATCAACCCAAATAAAGCAAAACGACTACAGCACAATTTTTCTTCCTCGAGCAATATTATTAACGTGTGTGCAATTTTTCATCTACAAATATTGACAGCCAGCTGAGAGCTATTTTCAATTAATAAATGGGAAGAATGTGCTGCCACTTTGAAATGAAATAAAAATAACCATCCCAAAAGTAGGGTCACTTACTAGTAGTCATGAAGGTACACCGAAGGGATCAAGGGTGAGCAATTAAGCTCGATTCTTCATTCTTTAGCTGTATATGTATATCTATTCGTAAAATTGTCGTGATTTTATATACTACTCTCATTCCAAACTAGCTGCTGTAGTGCAATAAAAATTCAATCTTCCTGTGATAAAGCTAAACAATTGAAAAGAAAAACACCTCCATCTGCCTTTATGTTGTGTTGTGTTATTTGTCCCAAGAGAAGGACAACATTCGTTGTGGACAACAGATGAGGATTTGCAGGGAGAATAATGTATGGATGTCATGTCATCACCTGTTGTTCTGTCTTCTTTTGACACTTCACTCACAGAGTAGGTACCTAAAGGCACGACACCAAAAGAGTGATATAATTCACTTGAAGTTGAGAATTCAAGAGATTGTTAATGAATTAAAAAAAAACCGTGTGAATGAGAATTTTAGTCACAACACAAAGGTTTTGACTGTTAATTAATTTTTCTGCAAAAAAATGTTTAAATTATATTTTAACATGGAACGTTATTCGTTACCTGAGGTAGTTTATCGAATACAGGGCCGTCTCGTAACAAAGAAAGCAAGAGACCACACGATAATATAATATAATATAATATTTACTTATAGGTACTTCATATAAATCGGGATGGAATACGGTTCCGACTTCATATGTAGCCAATTGCATATAAATATATATTGAGCACAAGCTTGATTAAGTAAATTAGTTCATTTTCTCCACTTACCCTTAGTCAGAATTGGAAGTTTGCATCAAATATTTACATACAGTCGATCTAACACAAATTCACTTTATATTTTTTAATAGCTTTAAATGCAGCATTACACTTTAAAACTCAATTAATACAAAACCCCAACAAAATAAATAACCGACGGACCCGGAGTGTACCTAAATAATATAAAGTGTACCTCATCCGCGATCCGAAGAAAACCAGAAAAGCGGCAATCAAACACCTATAGTTGATGTCATTAGAATAATTTTATTTTATAATTTAGATTTTAATTTTATTATAATTCACATTTACTTTTACCCAAAAGTAATTTAAGTACCTAAAAGTAAAATTCCTATAAAAAATATCGAATCTTATTAAATCTGAAATTCTTTTGTAGTTTTCATTATAAAAAAGTAAATCGGATTGAGTTCCTTTTCCCTCTTTGCAACGATTTATGGGATACCGGCCATACTCCAAAGTCTATAAGCTTCCGTCTTCTTGGGCTTTTAACTGTTCCCAGTTTCTCTGCTTTAGCAAGATTTGGGCCAAGTCAATGCTTTTAGATTCCAGTGAAATCTCTGCTCCTAGTTCCTCCGCTAGTAGCCAGATTTAGGCCAACTCCCTATTTCTAGCAAGAACTTCCTTGATATGCTCAGTGATGCCATTTTTTAAATTAGTGCATGTCTGTTTACTGTGTCAAACGCCGCTTTGAAGTCGACAAAACATGCGTACAACTTCTTGTTCTTTTCACTAAACTTTCTTGCAATGCTTGTCAGCGCAAAAATGTGGTCAATTGTCGAGAATCCGGAACGAAAGCCAGCTTGATATACACTGAGGCGACTGGCGCTATCTATCCATTTTGAAAGTCTGCTATATAAAACCGTTGCGAATATCTTACGAAGTGAGTTAAGCATCGAAATTCCTCTATGGTTTTTTGGTTGATATGGGTCACCCCTTTTGAAAATAGCAAAAAATAATCGCTTTTGTGAAAGTAGTAGGTAAACAGGCATTTTCGTAAATTCTGTTGAAAGCTCTACTAGGTAGTTTTTGAATTGATTAGGGCTGTTCTTAAAAAAACTCTATAGGGATACCATCGGCTCCTGGGGTCTTGTTGTTCTTCATGAGCTTAAACATGCACCCCAATTTACTTACTGTTATCGGGCAGTCAAGTTCGGGTACCAGTTCAAATTGCAGAGCATAGCTGAAGGAATCGAGAGTCTCCTCGGCTGTCAATAGAATTTTAAAATGAGTCGCTAGAGTTTCAGCTTTGATAGACACTTTCGTTCTTTGGCTACGAGCTCCCAACTCGAACGAGTTATGCCAAAATTCTTTGGTATTTTTTGCTTGATTATTTTTTATTGCCATGCTTCTTATATAAAGTTTTCTTTTTTGTTGACATATCTGTGTATACTCCTTATTAGTTTGTAAGTACAAAGTCTTAAATGCCTCGTAGCTTGAAGATGTGAATAGCCTTAGATACTTGAATGATAGGTCACGGAGTTTGATGCAGTCGATGTCGAACCAGACGCTTTTAAATTTGCATGTGATGGGGCTAGAAGGGGATGATGCGGACATGCGGATTACTCTTGTAATATTTTCCTCAATTTCTTCAATTTCGTTCGCCTCTTGCAACGGAAGAGAACTGCAATTATGATTCAGAAGAGTTCTGTACCTCTCTGCTTTGTTTTCAACCCAGCGCAATTTCTGGATGCTTCTGAAGTTGGCTTGCTGGGCTTTTTCACAGAGTCGCGTTCGAACAACTAGCGGAAAGTGTCCTGAGAACTTCAAAATCGTCCACACATTTCATCCATTCGCCCGCTATTGCGCATAAGTCTATTATCGACTGCCCTTGTCCGCTTATAAAGGTTAGCTCGCCATTCTTGTCACCTTTGATAACTCCATTCATCACGAATAAGCCAAAGTCCTCGAAAAGTTCCTTTAGATGTCTACCATTACTATTTACAACCTCATCTTTTGATTGCCGGAATTCCTCGAACTGTTGTTGGACTTGTTGGCAATGTAGGGGAGAATTTTGATAGCAACCAATACGCCCGTTTAGGTCTCCGATTAACAATATATTTTCCAAGGACGAATCATTCATGAAGTAGCGTAACTTTGTGAAATCGTTAGACCAATTATTGTAGTTAAGATATGTCGGAATAATATTAAGCTTGAGTTTTTTGTGGAGAAACATGTATAATTAGCCTTGTTTCGCAAATTTTGCTTTGGATAAAATGTGTGTACGTATTTTTTATGCCGCATAATATTCCCCCACTCGCTCTTCCATGAACATTGGATCGAATGGCTGGTAAAAAAGTTAGTTTATAATCTTTAAAATATTTAATGTATTCGTTTTCATTCTTATTTTCAATAAATGTTTCAAATAAAATAAAAATATCGAAATCTTGTATAAATTTAAAAAAATCCGGTATTAATAGCTTAGTTTTAAGACCTGTAATATTGTAAGATAAAATGGATAAATTAACGAAATTTTTAGTAAAATTTTGACAGACGGCATTTAAAAGCTAATTATTATTGTTACCACTGCTGGAGTTTTGTTTCTACTGCCAGATGGCGCTAAGGACGATATAGGGCTTTGTTGATTGCCTATCGGCGCTGAATTCGTTCCCTCGCTGCAGTCGAAATATGTTTCTAAGCAGATGTCATTAAACAAATTACGCAGAAACGTCATCTCATCAGTGATTTTGACAACCAAGCCTCGTGTAAATTTGTAAACAAAAGTGAGGTTGTTGATTTGCAGTTTGTTACCTTTTAATAAGATTTTTGGCTCCGAGTTAATTTCCGAGAGCTTTCCTTTGATTTCGAGTAGCGTTTTACTTCGCTGTCGGTACAATATGGTCTGCTCGAGGTGAATACTCGTGCCGCTTCCTTTAAGTTGGCTAGCAGCCGCCAATATCGCCTCCACAACCGCCGACGAGTGCAGCTCCAAGAATACGGTTCGTTTTTTTGTTAGAGTGTTTTGCGTGTATCGAGACCTGGTTATGTGAATGTCCTGTAAGTGGTACATTGGAATGTCGGTTCAAACCCCAACCAACAGTTATAAAGCATAACTCGATATAACTGACTTTCTATTTATTGATATAGCAAATTGGTATGGATATGGATACACTGTTAAACTGTTAATCAATGCATATCAGATTTTATAACATTTTTTTACAATCAATTGCTATTCCTAGAATAGCACTCCTTCTTATTTAATTCAAATGCAATTACAGTTAACAAATGTAAATAATTTAAAATTGCTCTTAATTCCGCGTATAATAATTTTCTAAACCGCTGAATATTTTTCCAATTAATTACAATTCCAATTTAGTCGTGCTGAAAATATTAATGCACAAAAACTCGTTTGAAATTGTGTCAACAGAATACTAATGCATGACTCTAATCTCAAATAATTATGAAAATTATTGCATTTTTTAAATACAAATAAAAACTAATATAAATAAGGGTTGATGTCAATACGGTTTTATTTTAGATAAATAATTGTGTAAAATAGATAGCAATAAAACAAAGGACTTAACCTTGTCGCGCGTACATGATGATTATGTGTTTCATTGTTACAAACAAGAAAATTTTTAGAGAGTTTCTTTACAATTTTGTTGAAATATTTGCAATAGAAGAACAAAACCAAGAACTGACCAGAAAATTGCATAAAATAAATAAATATTTGCGATTATAGGTACTCCATATAAGGCACTAGTTATAGATTTCATTGAAACTCATCATTGAAAACTTGGACTATCCACTATCAATTCTGGCTTCTGAGGCACTCAAACAAATAAAACTAATGTTGTTTTGGTACCAAAATGAAGGTAATAAGATATATGTATAATATTTTTTGTAAAACAAATATTTTATTTGCTCTACCACTTTCTTGTAAATTTTGATTTTTCAATGGTCATTGAAAACTATTTCCATCATTGAAAAATCAAAAGTGAATTTACAAGAATGGGGTAGAGCAAACAAAATATTTTTTTTGCCAAAAAATATTATACATATATCTTATTACCTTCATTTTGGTACCAAAACGACATCAATTTTATTTGTTTAAGTGCCTCAGAATTGATAGTCGAAGTTTTCAATGATGAGTTTCAATGAAAGCAATAACTGGCGACTAAGGCAAGTAATGCATTCGTAAAAAAAATTCTAACAATCAAACATGACATTACGATCACAGAGAAGCCTAAATAAGCGATCGGCATAAAATGTCTGTATGTCTGTCTATCAGTCTGTCAGTCTGTCAGTCTGTCAGTCTGTCAGTCTGTCAGTCTGTCAGTCTGTCAGTCTGTCAGTCTGTCAGTCTGTCAGTCTGTCAGTCTGTCAGTCTGTCAGTCTGTCAGTCTGTCAGTCTGTCAGTCTGTCAGTCTGTCAGTCTGTCAGTCTGTCAGTCTGTCAGTCTGTCAGTCTGTCAGTCTGTCAGTCTGTCAGTCTGTCAGTCTGTCAGTCTGTCAGTCTGTCAGTCTGTCAGTCTGTCAGTCTGTCAGTCTGTCAGTCTGTCAGTCTGTCAGTCTGTCAGTCTGTCAGTCTGTCAGTCTGTCAGTCTGTCAGTCTGTCAGTCTGTCAGTCTGTCAGTCTGTCAGTCTGTCAGTCTGTCAGTCTGTCAGTCTGTCAGTCTGTCAGTCTGTCAGTCTGTCAGTCTGTCAGTCTGTCAGTCTGTCAGTCTGTCAGTCTGTCAGTCTGTCAGTCTGTCAGTCTGTCAGTCTGTCAGTCTGTCAGTCTGTCAGTCTGTCAGTCTGTCAGTCTGTCAGTCTGTCAGTCTGTCAGTCTGTCAGTCTGTCAGTCTGTCAGTCTGTCAGTCTGTCAGTCTGTCAGTCTGTCAGTCTGTCAGTCTGTCAGTCTGTCAGTCTGTCAGTCTGTCAGTCTGTCAGTCTGTCAGTCTGTCAGTCTGTCAGTCTGTCAGTCTGTCAGTCTGTCAGTCTGTCAGTCTGTCAGTCTGTCAGTCTGTCAGTCTGTCAGTCTGTCAGTCTGTCAGTCTGTCAGTCTGTCAGTCTGTCAGTCTGTCAGTCTGTCAGTCTGTCAGTCTGTCAGTCTGTCAGTCTGTCAGTCTGTCAGTCTGTCAGTCTGTCAGTCTGTCAGTCTGTCAGTCTGTCAGTCTGTCAGTCTGTCAGTCTGTCAGTCTGTCAGTCTGTCAGTCTGTCAGTCTGTCAGTCTGTCAGTCTGTCAGTCTGTCAGTCTGTCAGTCTGTCAGTCTGTCAGTCTGTCAGTCTGTCAGTCTGTCAGTCTGTCAGTCTGTCAGTCTGTCAGTCTGTCAGTCTGTCAGTCTGTCAGTCTGTCAGTCTGTCAGTCTGTCAGTCATACATCCTCGCGCGGAAAAAAAGTTCTTTTGTGCCCACATCGCAGTCAATGTCTGGCCAATTCAAGTAGGTTTTTTACAAATTACTAAAGTCTTTTCGGTCGAAGGATTTGAAGATGTTGTATAAGTTTGACAACCCGCCTTCACTTAGGTGGTCCACTCATGAATACGATGCCACATTTCCTTAGGCTGGAATTATGTTATTTATTTTATGGCATATGTATCCGGTCATCGCTCTTCAAAGTAGTCAAAGCTTCATCATCTTTGTTGATGTCAGTAAGTTCCTCTTCTGGTTTTCAAAAAATGCTTTGAAAAAAAGGCATTTCAAATTATTTGTTTTTATTAAGTAAAAGCGTTGTCTGCAGAAGTGGAAACCAGTCAATGGCACTTCCAAATCTGGGGTATCGTCAAAGCCTGAATTTGCTGTGTCCGAAATAATACCCTCATTGTGACATAAAATGTGGGACCTTAACCTGAAGCGGAATTCTTCCTGATGAGATAGATAATTGATTTACAAGATTAAGCAACTTTTACCATTCACATGTAACATTCACATTTAGAATACACATTTCTCAACTATCCAGTACATTGTCTTTAGTGTTTTTTTTTGTATTGTCCTTGGCCAAAGCCTTAGTTGACCGGTCAGATAAATCAGCGTATCGCGATGCTGTGTACTTTGTTGGTATGGAACAAGGTTTAAGGAGAGGGCGTTTTTTATCCGTGCAGTCTTTGATGTTAGGATATATTTATTTTATTTTGTGCTTATTTTAAAGCTACTCAAAACACTTACCCAATTGAAACTGGAGGTTCTATGTCATGTGCAGAAAGGGGTTACTAAAGTTTCTAGCTGTTTTTGCGTTAAAAGCATTATTTCTTTTACAAAAGCGAATCCAAATTATCAACAGTTCAGTGTCTTTTGGGAAACTGCGGTATGACACATCTTATTTTCTTAATTTATTGTTTTTATAGCTTTAATTATTTCACCCACAAACAGCACATAACATTTTTTAGCTATTTCACAAAACATATAATTTCAAAAACAAAATTAAAACTTTTCAATTTCAATTTTTTCCCGCTTTGTTATTGCTGACAAATATTCTTTCTTATCTAATGACGTAAAACGAGTTGTCAAAAAGTACAACAACAAAGCAAAAAATAGAAGTGGTGTAATCCTGTTTTCTTTGATACATGCATATATAGGTATAAAAGTGATATGATATTTTGGTTGCTCAAAAATGAACCCCCTAAACGAAATTTTTGGTGCGATGCTGGGTATATAGGTAATGTATGTAGACATCTTTGGTTTATAGATCTAAGATCTTACGTAGGTACATATATTTATTTGTTTTTGCAATACAATTAATAGAAAAATTTACATGATTTTAGTTTGTTAGTTTCATTTCTTAAAATCCTTTAATGGGGTTAATTCAATTAAGCGGGATTAAATTATCTGAATGGAACGACATTGCAAGTAACCATACAGGTAGGCGCACGAATCGTGCTACAATTTAAATAACTTTTATTTTAATCGCTGTATTTCATTAATTTTTTTTTATTGGACTAAAAATTAAATTTTATTTTAAATAACTAATGTTTTTTAAAGATGATAGACCGCAATTGACCTCCACGCTCATCCACGCATATGCGGCACCTGATCAGAAAATTGTTGGGTATGAAGGGTTGAAATTGGGATCGCCTCAATTATTGTCTTAATGGACTGCTTCAATTCAGTCAAATTCCTGGGTTTCGTTTTGTACACTTCCTGCTTGACATATCCCCATTAAAAAACTCTTGTGCAGACAGGTCAGATGACCTTGGGGGTAGGCGGAAAATGCAGTTTCTGGATATCAATTTGTTTGGGAATTTTCGTTGGATCTCCGCCATAACTTGTGTGGCTACGTGTGCACTTGCTCCATCCTGTTGAAACCAATTCCTGGAGAAAGGGATACGTCTTCGGCGAAGTTCTGGGTAAAAAAAACTCCTGCAACATCTTTAAATAACGGTCCCCATTGACAGTTTGTGTTACACCGTTTCCTTCAAAGAAGTATGGCCCGACAATACACCTTGATCTAACTGCGCACCACACAGTGACTCGTTCTGGGTGCAGTTCCGTCTCATGGAGCATTTCTGGATAAGATTTAGCCACGATTGTATCCTGAACCCCAACATTGGGATCTCGATGATACGGTCTTCGTTCGATGCTTCCAGATTCGGCAAACATGTTCACCAGCCTCATAATGGTCCATCTACTCGGGGGAGTACTGCCAAACTCCAGCCTGGATTCCATTTGGACGGAAATGACGGACTGCAAAGAATGGTATCGCTGCACTATCCAAATCCTTTTTTCAGTATGCCTAGCATTCATTTGGATAAATCTAAATAGTAGCCTATAAAATAAAAAAAAATAAGCTGATTAATCACACTGAAAAAAACTGTTACGTATTATTTTTGTAGCACGATTCGTTGCGCCACATTGTTTATGAGAGTTTGCGTTTCTACGCGATACTTAATTCCTCATTCAACAACTCAATAACGTAATCATTGAGTACTTTCTTCTGCATCCTGTTGCACATCAGTAATAGATTGTTCTAATTGCTGATCAATTTGTTAACTTGACATTTCAATACGAATAATAACAGCAGAAATTTAAATTTGGTTTACACTGATGGCAAAGTTGGGCCTTAAGTCAGGGCGTACCAGGGGCCCATGCTTTGTAACTCAAGCGATAACTTTTCGTCACTTATTTCCTCTGAAAAATCTTGTTTCTGTAAGTTGAGGCGATACCTTAAATTTTTAATTTGTTTGACTGGGATTTTCCAATGGAAGGCGATAAATTTAAAAAGTTAATTTGGCATCTTAACAACAAAACAAACATTTTACTTTGTTTCTCGACTAAAAAGTTACAGAACATGGGCCAGATAAAGACTTTTCTAAGACACTGCTTAGATTATTTTTTTTTAAATAACAGTTTGATATTTAAATTGTTAACACCCTGTATAATATGTAAATCTAGATAGCTTCAAACATGTATTTGTATTTGAAACAAAACAAAAAACCGGCATCAGGACAAGGAAGAAGAATTTCGTTTCCATTTACCTTGCCATACTCATTATTATCTCTGCCCTATTCGGTTGATTGCCAGGACTATCATAGTCCTTCTAAATTAATGATAGCCCATAGAATACTCTTCTTCGTTTAAGTTGATATATGGCTTTTAACCATTCTCGTTTTCTTTCCTCCCTAACTTCTACTGTCGTCATTACTATAGGATAATGGAAAAAAGATTGACATGCTAAGAACGCCGAGTCCATGGAAAACCTAGTCCGATTATACTATGTATAGGAAGTCAACGGCCATTTTTTGGTTATGAAAGTTATGTATGATGTTATAGAACATGCATGAACTCCTGTTAAAAGTTTGACATTTCGTCCGCTCATTTATCTTACTGGTCATAATTTGCTAGAGAACATAAATCATGTTTTAAGGATTATTATAGTAGTCCTTTGTCATCCTTAGGGTATAATTTTAGTGTAATTCTTTTGTTTTTGTTTTTTTTTTTACTTTTGAATTATTTTCCTAATCGAAAGCAGATTTAAATATTTACTTATCCATAATAAGAGAAAGTATTGGTTCCGAGTAACAAAAATTGAGACTTTAATCAAAACTGTATAATTAACGTCGCAGTCCATCAGAGAATCTCTGGCCGGATCTTTTCTAAAAAACAGAAATAAATATTTGCTTGAGAACCACAGGTCTCAAGTATGTGAATATGAATTCGAATATGAAAAACTGAGGGCATTACCACTGGAGGCTTTAATCTGGTACCACAGGAGACAGAAGCCCCCGAGTGATGTTCGTTTCTGGTGTCTATAAGGCACCGGGTATCTTGAGTCTGGCCTGTCTTTGAGGTAAGCCAACTTCTGGGAGAATTGTGGACCCTGGTGATTGTGGTTATCCAATATTCCCAGGGAACACATAGCATTCAATGCATCGGTTTTATCATTTATGAGCCTTGAAACAAGGGGTGAAGGATATGCGTTAAATTTCCTTTGAAATATTATACTGGGACAAAACCATCTACCCCGGGCGGTGGTTACGCATTTTTCGACTCCAAAAGAGTGAGATAAACATTAAATTATAGGTGATTGCATAAATCTTACTTCAATCTGTTGTTTGCCCTTTCTTTCGGTACCTCTCTCTCTCTGATGTATTCATGTCCTTGTGACCTGCCTGAGGCTCAGGTGTTTAAGCTGATGTGGCCTCCAGTTAACTACTGCTCCAGTCTCTCTACTTTATTCTATGGTGTGATGTAGAATTTATAAATACAATATATAAATACTAGCGGACCAGGCGAACTTCGTCTCGCCCCAATTTAACGTGTTCAAATGAACTGCAGACCTATAATAAAACACAAATAGTTCAAATTTACCAATGTGATTTTTTGAAATTAAAATCAGTATAGAGTGATATGATAAACAATGTTTTTCAATTTGTTTTCTGGCTCAAAAACAAACAAAGACCGTTTACCAAGCTATCAACGACGTCCTTTTTTCTTCGCAGCTAGTATTGCCCGTTCACAAATCCAATTGAGATTTTTATAATTTTGTATAATGCCGGTAAACACTTTACTTTGGTGATGAGTTTCTCCTGTTAACTCGCAAAAATTTGCCGCGAATGATATCAATCCAGTCGAGACGTCAACAGAAATTTGGCCAGTACTTAGCACCACTGCAATGCGGCTCTTATATTTGTGGTCAATTTCAACTTCTTGACATGCCGGCACAAAGACGAAAACCCTTCCACGAAAATCTCCACTGAGCAAAATCATATTCCCACCAAATCATCTCGAACCACCTTGTAAATCCTTCATTGTTCGGTCAACTGCCTTCAAAGCTCATTTATGCGCCGCGCCATCGTGCATTAATTCCAAGTTATGATTTAGCATTCTCGCATCAACTTCGCTGTCGCCAAATTCTTTGTCATTGTCCACGTTATTGGTTTGTTAACCGTGAAAAACTTCATCGCCAGTTTGAAAGCGGAATGTGCAGTTTGACCGCCTTCAAACGGTGTTGTATCAATGCCATAGATGCCATAGGATGCAACAGGCAACGAAAGAAATCTTGGCCGAATTGTTGCTAGAATCAACTTGATGACAAATGTCTTGCATCTCCCACCGGGAGCATCGAGCAAGTAAGTGCGATTGCGGAATCGTATTCCAAAGCAGCGCGTTTTGTGAGGCAGTTTGAAGCTGTGAAATATGGGCACGTTTCCATTTATTTCCTTTGCACTTACCTCTTGCGTTTGATTATCACGGACATACGGATTAATTATTGCAAGACGTGTACGTCGTATAAGGTTAGATCGGAATCAGTGTATTAATACTCAAAACTCGAATCAATTGCAACAAGAAAAATAGCATATTTGCTGAATATAAAATGATAATGTGAAAAGGACACCTGTCAAATCGCGCACAGGCTATGTCAATGTATAAGGCAATGTATGGGGTTGTGGCATTGATCGCAGAACAGCGTCATCTAATATACATAGCTATATCTCGTAAGCTTCTTTGCACAACACAATCCAAGGGATTCATGTTTAAATTCGAATGGCTTGCAATGACTGCACACATCAGCCATTGATCCAATTGAAACCACATCAAGAGAAGCATAATTCAGATTTGAATCATACGTAAATGCACAACGCACCGTCGTGCCATAGTATATATAATCTTACTTCTTCCCACTCATCTATTTTGCTTGACTTATTTTTTATTCCCCAATCGTTCACATTATCGCTCTTCCCCAGCCTGCACAGTCTGCAAATGTATCCGAGATAGTCATTCTTGTAATATCCGCCTAGGCGGCTCCCGGGCGTTCCTCTTCATGATAGTACTATAGAAATGTATATAGTTACAAGGGTTGTGCAGCTCTCACACGGGCATTACGCTGCCGATTAACCGCATTAGCATTAGCTCGTTCATGATCTGTTTGAGCAGCTCTGGCTACGCTTCCAGCTGCAACTTTCATCGGCCCAGTGGCGGACTAACCTTCTCGGCGCCAAGAGGTACGCTCAGTGCCTACCGCCCCCCATTTTTAATACCATCCAAGAATCGTATTTGAATGGGCTAACATCGAAGAGTTATTGGAAAAGGTTGTTTTTGGGGGTGAGGAATTTGAATGCGGCGGTAGTATTTTCGAAACACTTATGTCACAGGTCATTGTTTTTAATAAATTGGATAGAATTTTTGTGAACAAAATTGCATTACTAAGTGTTTAATTGTATGGCGAAAATATATTTCCCTTATATTTCAAGGAAGAACGTAAGTTTTAAAGCTGGGAAGCCGTCAAACATTTTTTATACTGCAAAGGGGTATTGCGTATAGACTATTGCAATTAATTTAATAATAAAATCTAGTAAGATATATATAAACGGTGATTTTTTAAGAGCTTGGTTTTTGAAAATTCAAAACAACACAGAAACTTGTAAAAAGTGAATGAAATTTTTATTTGGATCGATAAATCAATTTCTGCCATTTACTTTTTAAAAATAATTTCACTTAAATGTTGCCCGCGACTACGCTTCAGGTGGTCCATTCTGAAGGTCCAATTTTGGCAAACTTTTTCACACATTTCGGCCGGAATCTCACCAATGACGCGTTCAATGTTGGCTTCCAAGGCAGCAATCGTGTTTAACTTGTCCCCATAGACAATAGACTTAACATAGCCCCACAAAAAATAGTCTAACGGGGTCAAATCACATGATCTTGGTGGCCAATTGACTGCGCCAAGACGTGAGATCAACTGCTCACCAAATTCGCCTCTTAATTGATGCATGGTTTCGCGTGCAGTGTGGCATGTGGCACCGTCCTGTTGGAACCACATGTCGACCGAGTTCAATTCTTGCATTTTCGGCAAAAAAAATCTGTTATCATCGAACGGTACCTTTCTCCATTGACCGTAACCCTGCGGCCTTCATCGTCCTTGAAGAAGTACGGCCCAATGATGCCGCCTGCCCATAAACCGCACCAAACAGTGCATTTTTCGGCATGCATTGGTAGCTGCTGAATTGCCTCTGGCTGCTCTTCACTCCAAATACGGCAATTCTGCTTATTCACGTATCCATTTAGCCAAAAATGAGCCTCGTCGCTGAAGACAATTTTACGATAAAAAAACGGATCCTCATCCAACTTTTCTAAGGCCCATTCACCGAAAATTCTACGTTGTGGTAGGTACCCTGGCTTCAATTCTTGCACCAGCTGTATTTTGTATGGCTTTAAACCAAGATCTTTGCGTAAAATCTTCCAGGTGGTCGAATAATACAAACCCAATTGCTGCGATCGGCGCCGAATGGACATATCGCGATCTTCAGCAACACTGGCGGATGCAGCAGCAATATTCTCTTCGGTACGCACTCTACGGATACGATTTGGTGGATTAATGTCCAATAAAGTGAAACTGGTGCGAAATTTGGTCACAATGAGCTGAATAGCCTGCTCGGTGGGTCGATTATGATGACCATAAAACGGACGTAGCTTGCGAAACACATTTTTCACAGAGCACGAATTTTGATAATAAATTTCAATAATTTGCAAACGTTGTTCAGGCGTAAGTCTATTCATGATGAAATGGCAAACAATACTGAATCGAAATGTCAAATGTTCGTGGAATTTGTCATGTGTGATCTGTCAAAAATATAAACGTTAAAAACCAAGTAGCAAAAAAATCACCCTTATAAGAAGTTGATTGCTTTTGTCCTCAAATTAAATGGTGTATGTCCTAATGTCTTTTATTGATTTTTCCTAAGAGCTTTGGGGGCTCATGACCTAATGACCCTCCCTCTGGAGCCGCGCTTGCGCATTACATGGTGGATTATATATTTGTTGTTGAAAAGACAAATAGTTATAGGTCTTTGGTAGTATTATATTAGAAATGGCATTGGTATACAAATTTTCTTATAAAAAAAACCAACAACTTGTTGAGTGGAACATGAATTTGGTGTGAGAGTAGATAATTTATTTTAGTTAGTCACAAAAGTAAATGTAGGAAGAAATTTCATTTCGGAACAATTTCCCTCCATTAAAAAAGATAAATAATTTTTGAATATAAATTTTATTTAATTAATTAATTTTTATTTTTATTTAAACAATAGGTACTTAACATTTTTACCCATTTTAGTATAAAATATTCAGACCAATTCCAAATATTCCCCGGGAGATGTACGTTCTCCCGAGAGTAGGATTCTCCAGTTATGAATTCCCCGGGAAACTATTTTTTATTTTGAAAGCGGGAAAGAGATTTCTGAATGTTCGAATAAGCTAATTGATATAATAAAGGGTTTTCCAATAAGAGGTGTTATTTTGATATTCGAAGAAAAATGGCATTTTTGGAGATAAATGATCGGATGTTTATTTTATTATAAAGAGGAAGGTATGCCGTTAATAATGGAACACAACATCAGTCAAATGGCCGCCAAGACCACGCTTACAGGACCATATCCTTTTCATGAAATTTTCCATAACCAAATCGCAAAGTGGCTGCCCTATGTCCTCGATAGCCTCACGAATTTCATCTTTGAGGTCTTGAATCGACGCTGGGCTGTTGGCGTAGACCTTATCTTTCACGTGGCCCCAAAGGAAGAAGTCGCAAGGTGTTAAATCACAAGATCTCGGTGGCCAATTGTGATCACCTCTTCGAGAGATAACACGGTCCGGAAACTTTTCCCGTAAAAGATCGATGGTTTCATTGCTTGTGTGGCACGTAGCGCCGTCTTGTTGAAAGTAAACGTTGTCCAGACCAATACCATCCAATTCAGGCCATAAAAAATCATTAATCATCTCTCGATAGCGCAATCCATTGACCGTAACTGTTGCTCCAGCCTCATTTTCGAAAAAGTAAGGTCCAATGACCCCGCGGGACCATAAACCGCACCAAACAGTTACGCGTTGAGGATGGAGAGGCTTTTCAACAATAACTCTTGGGTTTTCCGAGCCCCAGATGCGACAGTTTTGCTTGTTGACGTAGCCTCCGAGGTGGAAATGGGCCTCATCAGTCAAGATGATTTTTCGATGAAATTCCGGTTCATTTTCATGCATTTCAAGGACCCAATCAGCAAAGACACGACTTGTTGATGATCAGCCGGCTTGAGTTCTTGTGTTAACTGAACTTTGTAAGCCTTAAGACCCAAGTCTTTATGCAAAATACGGTGTAATGACGTTTGTGGAATGCCTAATTCCAAAGAACGACGAGGAATGGACAAACCTGGGTTTTCTTCAACACTTTGGGCTACAATAGCAATATTCTCAGTTGTTCTTGAGCGACGTGCACGGGTTTTATTCTTCACATCACTAACTTGTCCCAACAGCTCGAATTTGTCCACCAATTTCTGTATTGCGGTCCGACAAGGTGCTTCACGACGACCCAAAAATGTTATAGTTTCACGAACCGTCTCTGCCAAATTTTCACCATTTTTATAGTGAATTTTAATAATTTCAATGCGTTGTTGAAGCGTGTATCGTTCCATTTTTATTAATAGCGTAGTTTCTACTTGTCAAATGTCAAAAAATGACAGCTTCAAAAGTGACAGTTACCGAAATAGCGGGCTATTCAAAATAACACCTCTTATTGGAAAACCCGCTATTATATTATATTAATATTAAAAAAAATATATATTATATTAAATTAAAATTAAAAAAAAAACTAGCGTCATACGTTTTTGACAACATTTTTATATAATCGGTTAACCATTTTGCAGTTTGAAAAGTAAACATAAATAAAACTTATATAAAAATACGACAGTTTTGTTTATTAACATACTCACTGACATCGAGCCAATTCAAATAAATATTATTTTAAATTTCAACTATGTACATATATATTATTATTTCTACTTTATTTTTTTATACTTCACTAATACTTACTTTTTGATTTACACATTATTATTTAGTTACTATAGAAGCAGTTTGTTATTAGTTTTATATTAATATTTTTTCATTATTATTGCTTTCGTCAAAGAGTTGAAGTCGTCAATTTGTTTAAATTTAAATAAAAGGAATGTAAGTATATATTATTAATTAAGTTTCTTCTACATTATTCTTAAATATTTTTTTTTTTTAGAAAATAAAATTGTAATTTGGATTTACGATATTTATAACCACATCTTTAAAATCGGCGCTTCAACACCGACCGAGTGAGAAATGTTGTTCGAAAAATCCCCATCCACCGCCTCTTGTTCAAGCACCCATTCGACGTATCTACGACTTTGTGAATGGTCAGCTGGCTTCAGATGTTGTGTGAGCTGGACTTTATTTGGATGTAGGTGTAGATCCAAATGCAAAATACGCCATAATGTGCCGTAAGACAGTCCTTATTCCTGAGAACGACGAGGAATTGACACATTCGGGTCTTCGGCAAAACTTTCACTTACAGCAGCGATATTTTCAGTGGTACGAACGAAACTATGATGCACAGGCCTTACAATATCTGAAACCAATCCAGTCTCTTCAAATTTCTTCACAATTGCTTGCGTTGGTGGACGATTATGTGAACCATAATCTCCTCTTAAAGCTCGATATGTGGCTGTGGCAGAATCACCATTTTTGTAGTAGGTTTTACCAATTTTTATGCGTTGTGCGATAGTTAAGCGATCCATTTTCGTAAATGTCAGACTTTCAACTCAAAAAAAAAAAATTGGTTTAAAAACTTAGTTTGACAGATGTCGAATTCAAGCCCGATACTTTTGAAACCGCAAAATGGAAAACCCTTTATAAAGAAGAAGAAGAAGAAAATTGAAAAGATAATCGGTGACGGAAGGAAGCCCTGCGGCAGAGCACAATTTTTCTTTGTTGCTTTTCAGACTTGAATTAATCCAATGTAACCTTAACTTTGACGTGGTTTACGAAATAAAATGTTAAGGCAAAATAAATGAAGTTTGCGATTTTGTCTACATTGGCACAACAAAACGCAAACTAGCTACGAGAATAGCCGAATACCAAGCTGACTTTAGGCAAAATAGAGCATCAAATGGACTCTCACAACATATTACAGAACATGTACACACCGCTGATTTGTATGACGTAAGAATACTTGAAAAGGAAAGAAATATTCGACCTGGAGAGCTTAAGAATTCAGCAAAATATTAAGAGAACGATGAATTTCCAAGAAGACATATATAATTTGATAGCAAGCTACAATGCTGTCATTAAGTTAACAATTCTGTAATATTGGTTGATAACAATTTTTGTTTTATCTTTGTTTTTAATTAATTAATTTATTTATTTATTTTCGACCAATAAAATCTAATAGTACAATATAAATGTTTAAATTAAATCAATATTATACATGTAAACGACAATAGCAAGTTTAACAAAATTCAAAACAATAAATATATTCAAAAATTGTAACAAAAATTATGTATATTTAGATCAAATAAAAATACCCTCTGAAGAGGTTGGAAAATTACTAAGGAAAAGTTGGGAATAATTTATAAAATGGGTTAATTTGTTTTTATTAATTGCATAAAAAATAAAAAGATCAGAAAGCCCAATTAAAGTACATCAATGTAACTTGGATTTACCCCTGCAGCGAAGAAGATTTGTCAATACAAAATATTTTTGAACGGATTTTAAAAGAGAACTTGGTGCCAAACTCTAATAAGTGGCTATTATCAAGGGTCAAGGCAATGTAAGGACTTGTGACACTATTCGACGAAATATATCTACCATCAGATTGAAGATGTTTATGACCTGTAGTCCAAAATGCGTTTCGTCCAGGCACCTTAGTTGGGCTGATCTGCTATCGTACCCTTCTTAGACGCAATATTTCGTGCATGGGCGAAACGCATTTTGGACTACATGTCATAAGCATTCCACAAAAACAAAAATTATATTTAGGTATTGTTTTTGTTTTCTTTAATATTATATCTACCATCAGATCACCGGTGGACCTATTGTCACGAGATCCATACATATTGACTATTTTTTAAACTGATATTTATTAATACGTGTGTCCTTGACCTTGGAAATCTGGGACTTTTGTAATTAAAATTTAAGGATAATAAGAGCGTGAAGAAGATTCGCCTATTTTTAGAAAAGGCTGATCAAATGCTGTTTTCCAATCCACTCGGAAAGACACCAGTGATGCATGAGAGATGGAAAGCTTACACAGTGGTTCAGCACTGCTTTAACTTCAAGGAGTGGGGATACTTTAATGGCCTAAACACTGGAAGAGTTCGATAGAATAATCGTCCCATGAAATCAAGTAGTGGAAGAGCCATAAAACTTTCTGAATTACCATAGAGTTTTTATCATGTTTGTGTTTGGCTTTCTATACAAAATTCCAGAGACTTACGACAACTCCAAAAACCCCTTTACGATGGAGAAGGCACTTGGCCAATTCTGGATGTCACAAATGTCGGTCTTTCAAACAATTTTTCTTCCTTTCACTGGTATTGTGTTTACTTTAACTTCACTTGTAAGTAATTTAGCACAAGAATCCTGTTCACATGAAAGCGATAACTGAGGTACCAATTTTCTCTCCAGATAGTGACCGTCAGTCCCAAGAAATTACTGACGCCTATCTCAGATTGCCCTAACTCATATTACAATTTGACGCTTATACGTGTCAAAACTTCAATTAGCTTAGTTTTTCGCATTATCTGTCACTATTTTAATAATGTTTTAATATATAGTTGACGTTAAATATTTGAAGTCCTTAATTTTATTTTATTTATTCTCAACTTTTCTTGTTTTATTGTAGCAAATCCTCAAAATTGATAGTCGATATTGATAAATCCTTGCAAGGGATTGCTAAACCAAGGTGGAATCCTTTCAACTTTATAAAAGTTAAACGTTATACGCCAAAACCTTACTATTTAATTAATTTTAAAAATGTTTATGAGTTTCGTCCAAACGCTATAGCAAACGCTATGAAAGTCCACTTGTGAGTGAGTGCAAGAATGATTTATATTTCCAAGACGTCTATGTCAAAACAAATTATAAGTTACATTATAGGTGCCTACCTATTTCTCTCAAATAGGTAGCTCAAGTAAAGGAAGTTGGTAAATATACACATGGATATGTGTGTATAGAAAGTAACAGTACATATGAATGTATTCCTTTAGAAACAAGTCTGAGAAAAAGCAAAAATCATTTGAAATCATTTCAAGGAAAAGACCCGCAGTCATTTCTATTTGAATAGAAAATTCATTTCCATGAGATCGAGTTTGAAGGAACTCAATTTGCAAAAGATTCGCATTCAAAGTTAAATTATTATTCAATTACGTTTATGAAGGTGCAGTGCATACATACTGACTGAACTCTCATGCGGAATATTTTTGCCCGTTCATGTAACGCACAGGCTATATATAAGACATATGTAAGTCTAATAAATACAGCTTTACAATGTGATCCCTGGAAATCCTTCGTCCTTTCCTTCATCCTCATATATGGCAGTCAGAGTTGTAATTGAGGCGTCTTTTAGTGTGCGTGTGTATATATTTTGAATTTATTTATTTTAGTTTGCATTTTGCAGAAAGAAGTATGCATAGGCATACATAAAATGAAAAGCACACATCTTTTCTCAGAAGGACTCATAATAGGATGTGTTATTCTAAGATGCCTACATCCTTTCACCGAAGCCAGCAGCGTCATAAAAAATCTGAATATGCATTGAATTAGAAGATGGTGCAGTTTACTGGCTGCTAGATTCAATTTACTTGATTAACATTTCAATGTTTGCATTTATTTCTTCGAATATTATTTACAATTTCAAAAGCCTCTCAGAATCATTTCATAAGACTCAGGCAGGGCACATCACCCCAACGCACTCTGTACCTCTATAGTTGGTCTTGGCACTTCTACAAATTGAAACTACCACCTATAGAAATCATTTGGAAAAGCTAGAGTTGGCTGGATGCTCATTTCCCGTTCATTCGTTGCTCTATTGGTTTGGACCGTTTTAGTTTTACGCCTTTGAAAACTTATTTAAATTAAATTCTATTGAATTGATGTGCATTCGTTGTCGTCGTCGTTGTCGTCATCGTAGTTGGAGTCCTCATTCATGTCAACATCGTTGCTCAGTCATCGTCGTTAATTCGCCTACTTGCCACTCTTGCCAGTATCTTTTATATTCCTAACAGTTATGGATAAGTAGTTGGAGAATTTTTTTTTGTATAGAAAAGTTTCCTAGTTTTCGAATGTTTGGCTTTTGTTTTTTTAATTAGGTAAATATATAATATAAGATTTAAGGCTTTAGCCTACATAGTTATTTTTCATTTTTAATAGTTCTTAAGGCTATAATTGTTCTTGAGTGCATTTGAAAGGGCTTTTGAGCTCTTAAAATATGCTAATTTTCTAATTTAATTAAATTATCTTAATGTTAAATATAAGTGTATTTCTAAAAAGTCGGTCGTTTTATCTATTCTTTATTTGAGTGTTTCGCCAAAGGAAGATCCTAAATCAACTTTATAGATTCAGAAGGCGATGTGATATTCAAATAATTGTCGGTCTCCCGCAATAGGCCAGTAGGTAAGTGTCCCTATTAATATTTTATATGGAAAACCTCCGATCCAGCACAAACACATTTTATACCAACAATATTATACGACCACTACGCTATTATTCGTACACATCATCATCGGTCATAGCAACAGCAACAATGCTGCTACGACTGCGAGTTGATCTAGTTGGTTTACATTCGACTTAATTATGGTTCACACTGTGTTAAAACAAAAATTATAGCAAAAGGCGGAATGGAATGATGATGAATTTGTTCTCCTCAGCAACATAACCAGGTTCTTGGAAGATCTGATAACTAAGAACTTAATTCGAGACAAGAACTTTGGCTTTAGGGAGACACATTCAACCCTACACCCACTCCTGAAGTTCCAACCTAATACCATCATAGACTTCAACAGTAAACTTGTCACCGTCTAATACTTTCCGGATGTCGACAATGAAATCCATACCGTCTGGATAAATGTCCTTATACACAAACTACATCTCCTAAATTTACCCCCACCACTAATAAAAATTCTTTTTTCTTTTCTTTACTCCGGGAAGTTTCTTGTCCAATTGCGAAACTGCTCATCAATTGTCAAAACATAAAAGCTGGGTTCGAGCAAGGTTCGAAATGTGACCCCTTCCTCTACAGCCTAATGACATTCGACCAACCCGTCCAAGCAAACTGTGAAAATGTCACCACTAGTCGAAGCCCGGAAAGTAGAGGTACACATCAACAAACTGTCCGACTTCTACAAGAAATGGGGCATACAAAACTACAGAAGGAAATCGGAGCTTGTCTGCATAAGATTTCTGCCCATAACGGCAAAAGTCAAAAGTCGCTCAGCAGCCACTTGCAGAAATATAGTCCTGAAACTTCCCGATGGATCCACAATTCATGCCAAAAGGAAAGTCAAATACCTAGGGATAAACTTCAACGAGTTTTTACGGTTCAACCCGCACTCAAAAAGTGTACTGATTAAAGCCACCTGGGCATTCAACCGATGACACTCCTTGATAAGGAGAAGATCAGGGCCTAGCGAACAGACGAAGTTACTTGTCTACAAACAACCCCTACGCCCAGTCATCAGCTATAGTTTCCCCGTTTGGTTCACTATTTCAAGTTCAGCAATGAAAGAACTCCAAATCTTTGAGAGAAAGGGGCTTAAAATTTGCACCGGACTCCACTTCGACTGATAGCTAGGAAAATATTACAGGAACGAGGATAGCTACAAAGAAGCAAATTAATACTGCTGGACAAGTATCTTATGAATATGGCAAAAAAGCTAGTGCAGAACACCGTCAACCACCCTAATCAGCTAATGAGAATGCCACCGATCAACGACATCCCGAGCAGAGAGAGGTACATCAGTGTGATGGAGAGCCTGGATGCCAACATCTTTGTGGGCAACGACGAAGCAGCAATTTCCTTCTACGCTGACACAGGATCAGCCTACCATCATGGCTAAAGGTGGGCACAAATGAAGAACATGCTAGCCGAGCATGCTCGGTTGCCTTAACCCATACACGAATAACACATTTGCCGAACATTCTTTTCTCTATTAAGAATGTCAGGAATAATGCTGCTTAAATGCTTGTATCCATATAAACGTGGAACTATTTAATTATTAAGATCAGTTGTATTCCTTTGGAGTAGCATTAGACTAGAATGTGATTCCTACCACTACCATTGTCTATGTATTTGCATCTTCTGCATGAGGTCGTGAGCCAACCAACGTATGTTTCCCTATAATCAAGCCTGTCAAGAGCAGGTCGGAAAAATGACCGCCTTGAAGTGCAGCTAGTCAGTTTGTAAAAATAATTTCTCAACAATTTTTTCAAAAAATTGTACTGGTCACTATTCTTCTTCAATAGTGACATAGACTCCAGATAACTATTTTAATTCATAGTTGGATATTAGCTTTAAAAATTTTATGTTGGGGTCAGAGAAGCAAGTTTCCTGAACTACGGTTACAATTCGAAAGCAAAACTGTACCTAACCGACAGATCCATGAATAACACAAAGTGTATACCTCATCCGCAGCCACGTAGTGTACCGGCCAACGAACAAAACCTGCAGCCGTTATGACATCATTATAATAAATATATTTTTTTTAAATTAAAATTTACTCGCGTATAGTCTACACTTGCTGCCACCTGAAATTGGTATTAATAAATGGATGGTTTCTGCAGGAAATATATATGCTTACAAATTACGATACCTGATATTCATGTATAAGTTTCATTATAACGGAAAAAATCAGAATGAGTTTCCCACTTGGTGGAAGATAGTATTTAAACATGAATTGCAGTCAATATCAGAAACATGGTCTTGAAACTATTTGACGGATTCACCATAGTTGGTACATAATCTTTGCTGATGAAGGACTGAGACAACAGACGTATATGCTGATTCACAAGCAACTCCTGGCAATATTGATCAGCTATGACTTCGCCAACTAGTTCTCAATTTGGAAGGCAGCAATGAAAAATCTTTAAGTGTTCGAACTTCGAAGTGAATAACCCTTTTTTGCAAAATCCAAAAAAAAAAAACTATTTTTTGAAAATTTGGAAATGCAGCTTTATTTAGATTTCAAAGAACCTCCTGTATAAATGTTTTTATCGAAATCCGTAGAGCCCTTTATGAATAAGTGAAAAATCAATAAAATGGTTGCATGGCAGGTACCGTTAATAACAAAATAGGCTAACAATATTGAGTAGAAAAATTTGTAGGGCAAGGAGATACCGTCATTTTTGGGGCTAAAACAACCATACAATTACATGGGTATCGCATTCAGTGCAAATAAAAATGACAGTTTGATCCATACTGTTTGAAACGTACTGCGACACATTTGTTTCTTTGATTTTTGTTGGTTTCTTATTTGGCGGCTTGTGTGTGAAAATCAAAAAAAAATGTAATACGAAATTGAGCATGTATTATACTCAAAAGTATTTAGTGTATTGAAAGGCGAAACGAAATAAAAAAATCCGTACCGTACGATTGCAACCAACCATACTCTGTCCCAGAAAAATAGGCATTACACATCTTATGGGAAAGCTTTTTCAAAATCAGTAGCTTGTTATATTTATCACCATACTAATTTGAAAGAATTTCACCATAAAAAGTGCTTGCACGCCCCTAAATATATAAAATAATGACAAAAAATTCATTGCACCAGACGCAGACCCAACGTCCTACTCAGTGCACATCTGAGTGTCGTGTCGACTGAATTGCTTTTGCTGTAGCCTGTGGCTGCTACTGCCATTCAACCCCCAGCACATATTGATGTGCTTTCAGATTTACCCGTGTCCATTTCTTAACTCGATCGGTTTTTTCCTTGGGTTTCTGTTGAGTTGCTTTTGATTTGAGAGCTTTAAAAAACTTTGAATGATGAGTGTATCGTGGAGTGTTTTCATTGTTTGCACTTCTTTTAATGTGTGGAAAATACGTTAAAATGCAGGAACAAAATTGTAAGCTGTTTTCTTTGAAGAGGAACATTATTTGCGTAGATTTTAATTATAAAGTATTTTTGTATAGAATTTATGTTTAAAATATGTTTTTATTTTAAAGTTTTGTGCAATTTGTATTTTTAACTCGTGTATTTTTAAAGAGATGTGTTTTTTTAAAGTTTTGTACAATTATTCTCTGTCCCACATAAATAGGCAATGTATGCAAGATAGGACGTTTGCCTCTCATTCTCGTTACAGTGGATTGCATAAATCTGTCACTCAATAAAGCTCTCTTGTTTGTACAATTAGTTTGAAACGGCTTCGAGGGTTTCAAAAGATTTAAGTTCCGAAGAAAAGAAATTGTTGATGCGACAAAAAATTAATACAAATTTGCAAAATAAGACAGAAGCTGTGAAGCAAGTAGCTGATTTGTTTACTGCAGGTGAAGGAACAGATAACAGACTTCTTAACGAAAACTGTTCCAAGGGCCAAAACTTGGCACAAAAGAAAAATCAAATCTGATAATGAATAATTTTTGTTTGCTTGTTTTTTATTTAAAATGGATTAGGCCTACTGGGAACACCCTTCAAAAACGCATCTTTTATCTTACCTCATTGTGGTGTGGAAAATATATATGTTTTTTAATTTTTAAAAACAAAACGATTCAATTAAAAATCCTATAGAAAAAAAGAGAGGTAACCCCACATACTATTCTTTCATATTTGGGTCCATTTAAAATACACACTACGAAAACCCTGTGAGAGCTTTATTGAGTGACATATTTATGCAATCCACTGTAGCGAGAATGAGAGACAAACGTCCTATCTTGCCTACACTGTCTATTTTTTTGGGACAGAGTGTAGTTGCTCCGCTTTAAGAAATATCGTGTTGCATTTCGCTGTTTTCAAACAGACTGGATAGTTTTTATATAATTGAAAAATATGTCATGCGATATTTTTGTAACTCTATTATCTAGTAGCTCTAGAGATAGACAGACAGGCAGACGGAATTTCGGGACCCACTTTTTTGCTTTTCTCTATCATCGTAATGTAAAGTTTGAGTAAAATCTCGAGTTCCATTTTTTAGTACCTGTGTATAACTGTATATATATCGCAAGTAAAAACATCTTAAAATTAACCCAATTAATGTTGCTAATTTTGTTGTTGGTTTTTAAAGTATATACCAATAAACAAAATTGAAAAGAATTAAAAAAAACCTTCCCACAGCGGCAGACAAGCTAACAAAACATGAAACTTTTTCATTCTGTCAGTGTCAAAAACTTCTTAAGTAGATTAAATACTTTGATCTGAACAAAAGAAAGTAAGAGAAGCAGAATAACTATACAAACTGTACTCATACCTACACAACATAACTGAAGAAATTCTACGGAAAGAATAAAAAGAACAACAAAAATATAAAAAAAAAACTAGGAAGGAAATCAACAGGATGTGGGTATATTTTTTGTACTGTATAATACGTTAACCTAAAGATCCTATATAATGTTGAGTACATACACGTATGTACAATATATTATGTATATAGTCAGAAAGCAGCATAAAGCCCATATACCAACAAAAGAATTAAGTTTTTCTTAAGCACACACAATATGTTTAAGGTTTGTATTTTATTTTATTCTTCTAATCTCAATTTTTTTTGCCTGAACATCACCATTGTTATCAGAATCCAAAGCATAGGCAATTACGAGGCCTCTTGTCCATCTGTTGAGGTCGATATGCACGTCCTGTTATCCTTTTGGCCATCAACTAGAGTTGCCACTTTATGAAATTTAAGAAAATTAAAAAATATTACTGAAATCACTTTAAAAAAAATTAGATATTTTAGTTATCTGGTTTCAAAAGGGTCCGTGGGAGGGGATGCTAGTTAGGAAAGTAGGTCCCTTAGAAAAGGAGGTGCAGGATATTTTAAGGAAATTAAAAAATTATAAAATATAATAAAATGTATGTAAAAGCTGGATATGGTCGATCAGTTATATTAATATATTCCATATTATTGTGTAGTGGAAAAGGACAAATATCAGACGGACACTTTTTAATTTGTAAAGCCGAATTAAGGTTCACTCGAAATAGCATTCTTTTTTTTATGAGGCACTGATCTGCATCAGCAATTTTTCTTACTAAAGAAGACCATCAAGTTCGTGTGGAATAAAACTCATCAGTAAGCGAATGATTAAAGGAAAGTCGCAGCAAACGAACCAACTACAGACACACTCTAATCGCTAACACATATGTCAGGTTATAGTGCTTTGTGCTTGCCAGACCAACAAAAGAAAAAAAACATCACAGTAAACCGCAGCTGCACCAGATCAGTGCCCGAAATTTTATTGTTAATAACCGCAGATACCGGTATACACAAGTGACGTCAGATTGCCTAGTAAAACGATCTCTTAGCAAAGTTGAAATACGCAAGTCCAGCGAAGATCATCGTCCACTCAAGCAGAGATGCTGTACCCGCTATTTTCATCGCCCTAGAGTTCAGCAATAATTTCCTAGTTCCCCACTCATCATCCCCCCTACAATTATGTCATTTATTTCAGAATTTTGAATTATTTTTTCTTATTATTAAATATTTAAGATTGTCATACAAATTTTGTTTAGAAAAAGAATTAAAGAAATTTTGTGTATATAAAAAATTAAGTAAAAAATGACTTTAAAAATATATTTAAACTTTTAATAGAAATCTTTTGTATATGATGTGAACGAACATAAGAGCAAGTTCGTGCTATCCAGTCGTGCATTTTATTTCTGGTAGCAAGATCCCACCCCACCGGCGAGTTAGGATGAGCGTGTGCTAGTAGACCTACGCGCTACATAGTAATTAGACACCCCTTTCATGCCTCTACTGAATGGTTTTGCCGGCCTGTAACAGTCGGTCCATGGAAGTAGGTGAAGGAAGAAAGGGTTAAACGCAATCATGGTTACAATTCGTTACAAATCTGGGAAAATTATATAAAAAAAAACCGGAATTGTAAACACAAAATTCAGCTTTGTCGGTAAACTAGCTACGGGTTTTCAATCAAACGTCAACATGTTTTTTTTTATATAAGGTACTTGTATTCCTTACTCTAGGCCTGACAATATGTGCACAAAATTTCATAACGATTGGTCGAGTAGTTGATTAGTTTGTCAGTTAAAAAATCTCCTGTCATTAAAGAATTTAAGCTCCGAAAGTCAATTTATTTTTATTTTCATAGGCACCTGAAAGTGTTTCGTTTTACACAGAAAACGTTTATTTAAGTGCTTCCAGATGTAGCTGCGCTCCGCTGCGGTTGCATGGATACGACAAACGAAGGCCTGAACTAAAACAAAACACCTTGCTTGTATGTACTCTGTACTACTGATTTGTTGTAGATCTTTCATGTCGCTTTGGTTTACTGGAACACTGGATTGGATACTGGAACGTCAGCTGAATTGTGTGTGTGTGTGTATGTGTGTGCATGGTTTAACAAATCTATCCCACGGGGACCAAACATTTTGCTTTAACATGTGTGCTGTTCCAGACTACAATCTTTCTGTGTGCGAGATTTCATCCAGATTCGCTTAGCCCTTCTGGCGAGAAAGGAACAACCATCCATGTATCCATCCAAATTTTCACATTTATAGTAGTAGTAGGAGTGCACGGTGCGCACTTCACTTAAATATTTGACTCGATTAAAAAAATGGAGACTTTCGAAAACCTACCATTAGAATTATAGAGAACTTCCTGCAATTGGTTTGGCCACAAACGTTTTCATGGACACTCATCTGGATTACTGAAGTCTTGAAAATTGTAAATAGGTAAGTCTGAACTTAAATAAAGTTATAAACAAATTTCAAAAATTTTGAAAAAGTTTGTCTCAACATAATCTATTTTGAGAAGGTTTACCCAAACGTAAACGACACAATATTAGCCGTATTTTATTGTTAACCTATATGTAGCGCCGTAATGAGAGTTTGAATAAAACTATTATGCACTTTTTATAATACCCTTATATTATATCTCACTCTGCCTGCCAACCATGCGGTATAAGCTTTTTGTTTACAACCTGAGTGAGTCGTTCCATTCCAAATATTACAAAGCTTTATCTACATTATTGTCGGCACTATTTTTACTGCGTAATTTATTCGTGCGGGTTCACTATGATTTCCCGGAAAACAATTTCCCGAGTAACGATTGCCCCCAAATCAAATTCCCGTATCACGATTGCCAATTCCACGCATTTGCTACCTTCATCTGTGAAACTAATACTAGCCCTTTTTTATTGGTAAAATTATAGGCAGCGCAGCAAAATTTAATTCAGTAAACAACAACAAAGGAAAAGTGCGAATAGATTGTCCAGTAAAAAGAGTGCCGATATTAGTATATTTAGATAAAGCTTTAGAATATTTGAAATGGAACGACTCTCTCGGGCTGCAGACAAAAAGCTGTGTGCACCATTGTTGGCAGGCAGAGGGAAATGAAAATTAAGAGTGTATATAAAAACTACATAATAGTTTTATTCAGACGCTCAGTACTGGGCTACCAATAGGTTACCAATAAAATACGGCTACTGTTTTTGATTTTTAACAGTTCGCAGAAATGACGTATTGATTTTTAATTTTGGAAGAGGAATTATTTCTTTTTGTCATCATGGCGAGTAAGAGGGGCATGCTGCCCCTTGCAACTCCCCGGCTTGGCCAAATGTAGGATTTGGTTTGGGATCGAGTTTTTTTTGTATGCAGGGTTTTTTTTGGATTAAAAGATTTTTGTGAACTCAACGAAACTGCATAATCTTCTATAAATTTTCAAAATCGTCACTTTTTTTCCTCTTACATAACTACAAGCTGACCCGGCTAACTCTGTTTCGCCTTAGATTTAATAAATAAGCAGATTTTAGATTTTATTAAGTTCAATTTTTTATTAGTAAATACAAATAAAAAAATTAAGTATTTTGATGATTCTTTATTGTTCATGTATTTTGGTGCATAGGTTGCATTCTTCAGTTAAGTACCTTGTGATACACGATATTAGTTGTTTTATTATCAGGCGCTAGAACAAATAAGGCAGATGGTCTACCGACCAGTGAACATGCCACATATAATTGACCAAAATTACAGAAATTATGAAGAAATATAATCAATCCGCTCAATTTTTCTACATGTACTCGATCATTACAGATATTCAGCAATTGCTCAGAGAAATCTTTAGCAGATGTATCATTTAGCAATGCAACTCTCATGTTGTCAGCTGAAGTTTCTTCACATAGCGCCATAGATTCGATAATTTGAAGCAACCGTTTATTTCGTCGACAACCGTTGATCTTGGAATTACTGGCAGTGTTTGGCGTAAATTGCCAAACAATAAAATCATTGCTCCTTCAAAACATCGAGATGATGATTTTCGATGCTGATAAAACGTTGGCTATTGCTGAGTTTATTGCAATATAACGTGTTGGTTCTTCAGTAGTTTAAACTTGTAACAGCAATTTTAATGCTAATTTCGCTGTACAGCAATTTAACAATGTGGCTGCTATTGCAGAAGAAGAAACTGCAACAGCAATGTTTGATCCCGTACGAACAGTGGCTAAATCTACTCACATGAGGAATGTCTCACCAGTTCCACCATTGGCATCCGGGAAATATAAACATTTCCATCATCAATAGTCTTCAGTAAGGTACTCGTATCTTTCGGGGTCAACAGGGGTACATTTATTATAACTTCTAAATCTTATTCCTGGTGATCATATTCACGATGTTGTTCCAATTCTCGATTAAATGCTTCATTAATTTCACGATTTGGAGCTGGCATTCCTAACCTGACTAGCAAACTACCGCACATGAGTTAACACATGTCTTCGATCAAGAGTAAAGCCTGATTATATATCTCCTCATTCATCTCAATATCGTGATTTCTGGAACTGGCACGAAATTGATGTGAAATATCTTCTGGCATATTATCCTTGTATTTGTGCCATAGGATAGATGGATTCGATAGAAAGCATGTCGAAATGATGAATAATGTACGTATCTGACTTGGAGATGCAGCGATAATGGCTTTAGCGATTGTCGTATCCCAATGGATATCGTTTTCTAGTAAATTGAGTTATTCACTTGCAGCACGATATGTTGGAAATATTATACTATTAATAGTCCGTAGTCTCAAATGACGTTAGCCCATGCACATTTACCGGTATCAATCGCAAATAGAAGCATTCACTGATTATTACTACTTATTGATTTCTGAAAAAAAATTCAAAATTTCAACCATACGTAACCATAGACAAAATATCCGGCAGACGGCAGAATAGACGTATTCTTAAGTTACAAAATTGATCTCGAAAAAAAAATAAAGAAATATATCCATCCATAGACAAAATTACGTTTAGCTCTCGTTTGCGTTTTGCTAGTCCTTGTCAGGTGCGTTTTTGTTATACCACGTTTTATAGTGATTTGATTTCTTTTTGACGTTTTATGTCACGTCACACGGAACGAGGTCGAACGGGATAAAAAGTATCATATGTCCGTCTCCTGGTTCTAACCTAATTCCACACCAATTTTTAGCCAAAGCGGTTAAGCCGTTCTTGAGTTATTAAAAGTGTAACTAACCCGACTTTCTTTTATATATATAGATTTAAAAAAATCAAAAAAAAGTTGGTAAAAACAGTTTGTTTTTTTAAATATTAAAAAAAAAACAAAAATATCTTTAAAATAAATAAAATATTTTTGCCATATCTACATACAGGGTGGTGCACGAATCGTGCTACAAAAATAAAACGTAATAACTTTTTTTCAGTGTGAGTAATCGGCTTATTTTTTTTATTTTATAGGCTACTATTTAGATTTATAAAAATGAATACTTGGGGTACTGAAAAAAGGACTTTAAATAAAGCAGCGATACCCTTCTTTGCAGTCCGTCATTTCCGTCCAAAGGGAATTTAGGCTGGAGTTTGGCGGTACTCCCCAGAGTAGATGCACCATTATGAGGCTGGTGAACATGTTTGCCGAATCTGGAAGCATCGAACAAAGACCGTATCATCGAGATCCCAGTGTTCGCGTTCGGGATATAATCGTGGCTGTTGCATCGGCAATACAGGCAAATCCAAGTGTTTCGACTCGAAACTTATCGTACAAAGTCCAAATTACAAGCAAGTTAAACCCTCAGGATTTGCCTGTTCGCCTGGAATTTTGCCGAAAAATGATTGCAATGGCCGAAGAAGACAACACATTGATAAATTGTTTGTTCATGTCTGATGAGGCCCATTTAGACTTAAACGGCAATGTTAACAAGCAATATTGCCGTATATGGAGGGAATCTAATCCAGAATGCTCCATGAGACGGAACTGCACCCAGAACGAGTCACTGTGTGATGCGCAGTTTCATCAAGGTGTATTGTCGGGTCATACTTCTTTGAAGAAAACTTTGTAACACAAACTTTCAATGGGGACCGTTATTTAAAGATGCTGAAGTAGTTTTTTTTATCCAGAACTTCGTCGAAGACGTATCCCTTTCTGCAGGATTTGGTTTCAAGAAGTTGGAGCAGGTGCACACGTAGCCACACAAGTTATGGCGAAGCTCCAAAGAAAATTCCCAAGCAAATTGATATCCAGAAACTGCACTTTCCGTTGGCCCCCAAGGTCATCTGACCTGACTGCACCAGACTTTTGTATGGGGTTATGTCAAGCAAGGAAGTGTACAAAACGAAGCCCAGGAATTTGACTGAATTGAAGCAGTCCATTAAGACAATAATTGAGTCGGTACCAATTTCAACCCTTCAGGCCGCAATGAACAAATTTCTGATCAGGTGCCGCATATGCGTGGATTAGGGGTGAGGTCATTTGCGGTCTTTCATCTTTAAAAGCCATTAGTTATTTAAAATAAAATTTAATTTTTAATCCAATAAGAAAAATTATTGAAATACATCGATTAAAACAAAATTTAAATTTCTTATTCTTGAACGATTCGTGCGCCACCCTCTATTAAAGAAATTCATTTAAAAAAATGTATAAATACGAAAAAGCACATTTCCAAAATTATTCAGGCAATTGTTTTCCTAGAAAAAGTTACACTCCCATTCCCACTTTTTTAGAAGTAAATAAAACGTAATTTGTTTATTTGTTTTCCTGTTAAAGTGGGAACCTTTGATATCTTATACTTTTCATGCCACCACAAAAGCTTGATGCCTGAGTAGCACGAACACGTTCCATTTTCTCATGGTTTTTGCCTGCCACAAGTAAAAGTTCTTCAGATTAAAATCAGAAGCAAAAAAAAATCTAGGCCGATGTTAATTGTTTTTTTTTTTTTTTTTGGCAACATTTTTTTTTTGTTTAGTGGAATAGAGTTTCTTGAATGAACTTTAGGTTGGGTTTTTATTCTGGAAACTGTCTTGCGTGAGGAACATACGTATAAAAGTAGTTGTATCTTAAATGCACACACCGAAGAATGGTTGATGGACGTTTTGGTATTTTTATTTATTTGTTTGGTTTAGCTGATGTTGTTCGATGGTGAAGGCCGAAACAATGAAATGAAACGCATAAATTTCCTCTGCCATCCTTGTTGATGGATTTTTCCGAAGGCACATCAATAAACAAAATCTAAGACGTGGAAAGATTTTAATTAAATCTCAATGTGTATGAGTTTTTCTTTTAATGTTGTTTTAGTTTTGATCCTATAGTTTATGGATGCAAGTTATTTTTTACATTCTTCTTTGCCGAAATCAGCTTGTCGTACCTAATGGAATTGGGGGTGAATATCAATCTTTTTTGTGCATGCCAAATGTGGGATACATATAATGATATAATACGCAACTAATTTTCACCAATTTATATTTGCAGTCTTGACAGCTCTTAAAGTTTAAAGTTGCGAAATCATACACAAATAACTTCTGGAAACATTGGAATAGGTTGACATACCTTCAACATAAAAGAAAGACAACAATTTTGTAAGTTGCAATATTCATACTGTGTAGGAGTAACACAATAATACGTCAGTGTAATACCGATAACTTATATTTTTACTTGGTATATTATGTAGTTACTTCTATAAGGCAACTTTTGCATTTGGAAAAAAAATCGAACTCGAGATTTTGATCAAACTTGACTTTACAATGATGGAGAAAACTAAAAAAGTGGTTCCTGCAATTCCGTATGTCTGTCTGTAGAACGATCTGCAGTTAAAAAGCTGAACCGAAACTTGGTATACTTAGGCGTTTAATGTGATTGTCTAAAATAGATTTTTGAATCTTTGTTTTAGACCCAAAAATAACGGTTCTTGCCATACAAATTTGTCTATCATCTTAATTATCTCGAAAACAGCTCTAACGATATTGATAAAATAAAGATGTGTAGTACTTTAGGTATGGTCTATATTTTGGCCAAATATTTTTCTTACATATTTTGTTATTAACGGACTTTCTCATAAATGACTCAGAGGATTTCGATCGGCAGGTTCTTCGAAGTAATACTTGCATTTAAAAATTTTCAAATATATTTTTTTTTTGATTTTTGAACAAAACATATTTTTTTTTTTGAAAATTCAATATTTTGAAAACGGTGTACGATTTTTTGTGAAATTTTGTTTTAAAGCTTATATTATTGAATATTTAAGATTGTCATCCCATTTTTTGAAGTTATAACTTTTTATGGGAAGATAAACCGATTCGTTACGTAACGCGTCTGTCTGGCTTTCTTTTCTCTGAAATAAATTATGATATTTAATACTAGGCAAATTTTGTTGGACTTGAACTGGGTACATGCGGATAGTTGTATGCTCCTTTGCAAGTTGAATAATATGAAGTAATAATTTGTTAGCTATTGCATTAATGAGAAATATAATAATAAATTTGAACTGAGGTACCTATAAACCCTTGAATCTGGAGCAAATAATGTGGTTAAAATTCTCGGTAAACAAGCGCATCATACACACATGTTTCATTTAGCGGAATCCAAATTTGGACGGAAATTCAACTTTTAACGAATTTGATGCTCTATCAAACTCCATTCAAAGAATTGTTTCCCATTACCCTCACACTGAAATCGTCATTGCGGGCGATTTCAATGTACACAATTCTAGCTGGCTCCGCTTTTCGAGCCAGACAACATCCGAAGGAAGGTATGTTGAGGTCTTTGCTGAGTTAAACCAACTGACTCAGCTTGTTGACCTGAAGAGGTGTTCTTCAACGCTGGCAAAACCACTGCGTAAGCTTTTTCATCGGTCCTATTCTACAGATCTCTTTCCGAGTAGATGGAAAACAGCATTTGTCCAGCCTGTCCCAAAGAAAGGCGAATCTTCTTCACCCTCTAATTATCGTCCAATTGCGCTTACGTCCTTTCTTTCCAAAATCATGTAAACGCTGATTAATTATCAGCTTAAGAAATATCTTGAAGAACGAAAGCTCCTTAATGACCGGCAGTATGGCTTTCGTAGCAATAGGTCCACTGGTGATATCATGGTATATCTCACCGAACAGTGGCACAAATCTTTACCTCGTTTTGGAGAAAGTAAGATTATTGCACTTGATATTTCAAAAGCATTTGGTAGAGTTTGGCATCAGGCTCTCTTATCGAAAATGCGTGCATTTGGTATCGAAGAAACTCTTCTTCGTTGGATTAGAAATTACCTTTCGGATCGCTCAATACAAGTTGTATTGGACGGTTTCAAGTCTGATATTCACAAAATAAATGCTGGTGTGCCCCAGGGCTCAGTGTTGTCTCCAACTCTTTTCCTCAACTTCAATAATGATCTCTTATCCGGAACTTCTAATCCACTTAATTATTTTGATGACAATAGTACTCTCAGCTTTTCATATTCGTTTTTATATTCACCTCCTTGTTCTTCGGATGTGGAACTGCAACGGCAGCATATGATAAGCTCATTTAATTCTGATCTCGACAACATTGTCCAATGGGGAATAAAAAACCGCGGAGAATTTAATGATAGGCGATAGAGCTATAACGGAAGCAATCACATCGCTCGAACATCGTCGATATGTTTCATGTATTTCGTTATTTTATCGTTAATTTTATAAAAATTGTTCTAGCGAAGTAGCCAGTTGCATTCCTCCCTTTAAATTATTCAACCGTGATACTCGCCCTTCTAGGAATGCTCATCAGTTTACCCTTGAGCCCAACCCTGGACGTACCGTCAAGTAGAGAGATTCTTTCTTTACTCGAACAACACGAATGTAGAACGCTTTGTCCAGCTCCATTTTCACCTTCCATTTTGATCTTTTGAACTTCAAAACTAATGTACATCGGTATCTCCTTTTAAATCCTTTCCTATTTTCCTAATGCTCGCACTGTGGTTAAACATACTAAGGCTAACGAAGACCCCTTTAGTGCACGTTAAATTAAAAAAAAAAGGAAAATAAAGGTCACGTTTGTGCATTAGTTGATTTTCAAAACATAATTCAATACCCAACCACCCAACGTTGATAAACAAAACAATTTGTTTCATATAGAAGAACATGAAATTGAAATTTCAGTATGTTCGTATGAAATTGTTGATATTGCATTATAACGGGTTATCCATTTTGCGGTTTCAAAAGTAAACGTAAATAAGACACATATTTTTTTTTTTTTTTTTTTTTTTTTTTTTATAATCTACACGCGCTCAAGGGATTATGAATACCCTTTAAATGTTTCAACACAGCGCGGGCGTGAGGGTGATGTTAAGGAAGAGAAGAATGATAGGAAAGATGTGTGGCGCGATATTCGGAGACTGTAGGTGGTTGTTCTCAGATTTTATCTCCAGGGATGGCGGCTGAACTAATGCGGAGAAATTTCCGTGTGTTATTTATCGATGTCCCTTATAATTCGCATTAATTTTTTTATTCTTTGTCATATGTTATCGGTATACTAGTTTTACTCAATCACTTGTTGTTAGTTCTATGCCTAAACAGCATGTAATGAGTAAACCAGCAATTCATTGTATGACATTTATTTTTAGAATTGGATTTTTAATGGAAAAATAAGAAGACATAGACTACGGCAGGGATCGAACCTGTGACCATGAGGTTGACAGGCGAACACACAACTATCGCGCCACGGCCACCCCAATCAAATATTTTTTTTATGATATTGCTTTCTTATTGTAAAGTTTGAACGTTGACATTATGAGTGAAACACTACATCATTTAAATGACCACCACGCGAATTGTTGCAAGCTTCGATTCTTTTGAGGTAACTGTCGACCACTTTTTGACACATATTGGACGGTATCTCAGTCATAACTTGACGAATGTTGGTTTTAAAGTGCCCAAGAGTTAAAGGTTTATCTGCATAAACACGGCTTTTCGCGTAGCCCCACAAAAAAAAAGTCCAGCGGTGTCAAATCGCATGATCTTGGTGGCCAGTTGATATCGCCACGACGAGAAATTACGCGGCCAGGAAATGTCTCTTGCAATAAAGCCATATTCGCTCGAGTTATGTGGCATGTGGCACCGTATTCTTCAATAGCAGGCAAAAAAAGTCGGTTATCATATGACCATAACGCTTCGAATTGACGGTGACAGTCGTTCCATCGTCGTTTTCGAAGAAATAAGGTCAAATCACACGTCCGGACCAAAGACCGCCCCAAACAGTGACTTTTTGTGGATTTAATGGCCTCTCTTCAATTACTTGAGAATTCTCAGAACCCCAAATACGACAATTTTGTTTATTAACATACTCACTGACATCGAGCCAATTCAAATAAATATTATTTTAAATTTCAACTATGTACATATATATTATTATTTCTACTTTATTTTTTTATACTTCACTAATACTTACTTTTTGATTTACCCATTGTTATTCAGTTACTATAGAAGCAGTTTGTTATTAGTTTTATATTAATATTTTTTCATTATTATTGCTTTCGTCAAAGAGTTGAAGTCGTCAATTTGTTTAAATTTAAATAAAAGGAATGTAAGTATATATTATTAATTAAGTTTCTTCTAGATTATTCTTAAATATTTTTTTTTTTTAGAAAATAAAATTGTAATTTGGATTTACGATATTTATAACCGAGTGAGAAATGTGCTTCGTTGCTGAAGAAAATATTGTTCGAAAAATCGCCATCCACCGCCTCTTGTTCAAGCACCCATTCGACGTATCTACGACTTTGTGAATGGTCAGCTGGCTTCAGATGTTGTGTGAGTTGGACTTTATTTGGATGTAGGTGTAGATCCAAATGCAAAATACGCCATAATGTGCCGTAAGACAGATCTAATTCCTGAGAACGACGAGGAATCGACACATTCGGGTCTTCGGCAACACTTTCAATTACAGCACCAATATTTTCAGTGGTACGAGCGAAACGATGATGCACAGGCCTTACAATATATGTAACCAATCCAGTCTCTGCAAATTTCTTCACAATTTTGCCAATTGCTGGCGTAGTTGGACGATTATGTTAACCATAATCTCCTTTTAAATCACGATATGTGGCTGTGGCATAATCACCATTTTTGTAGTAGGTTTTAACAATTTTTATGCTTTGTGCGAAAATTAAGCGTTCCAGTTTCGTAAGTGTCAGACTTTCAACTGAGAAAAGAAATGGTTTAACAACTAAGTTTGACATATGTCGAATTCCAGACATATACTTTTGAAAACGTGAAATGGATAACCTTCTTAAATATTTTAAGAAGTACTTTCGCGTAGAATGATAATCTTTGGAATTTAAAAGTGTTTCTGTACATAGGGAATCGAAATATTGAAAATTCGATATATATTTTTTTTAAAAGGCCATGGCATTCAACAATTTTACCAGAGTAAAAACAATATTATTGCAAAACGGATTGAAATCGGACAAAAAAAATAAAGAATTCCAAACTATGTGAGAAAATTTATCAGTTAATTGATTTACCGGACCAAATTTGCAAGGTTTACGGGAATTTTTTTTTATTTTAGTACTAAATTCCTCAAATTTTAAAAGGTTTTTAAAACTTGACCAGTAGTATACCAGTGGACCTATCGAATTTTATTGAGTAGGTTTTTCATAACAGATTTCTCCCATAATTTAAAGTTTTTCGATATCTCTAATTTAAAACTCAAAGTTTTTTATTCAAAGAACTATAGGTATTCCTTTATTTAGATCAAATGCTTTTTTGCACGACTATCTTGTTCTTCCACACATGTTATTGAATTAAAGAAGAATTTGGTTCTTTTTTTTAACATGTATACTTTATGGTTTAATAAATTTTAGTAGTGAAAATTATGAATTTTGATGGTTTTACGAATTATCTACATACATTGTCTACATTGTCGACAAATTTATGTCGACAATTGTGAATTGTCTACATGTAGACAATCATGTAGTCTACATTTATAGTCTACATGATACAACAATCTGCACCGCTTACAGAATACCGTGCTTCTTCATTACCATATTTAAAATACATAGAAATGAATATTTAATGCTTACAAATTTCTTACAGTACCTACATGATGTGTGTCCTTCATGAATAAAGCCAAAATCAATAAAGATACATATATATATACAAACCATCGTTATGGAGACTCTCTAGGGGTCGTTTGTATTCCCCGGGTATTCAGGGACGTTAAGTACAATATAAAAGAAAATTACCTTCCAGTAATCAACTAACCATTTTTGGTGTCCTCCAGTTATCCATCAACCTCTAGGATGCCTTTTCAGATGGGCCTCCTAAACGAATTATATATCCATTTTTATTTTCCGACTACATAATAGCCTAGGTGTATGTGTATACCTTCTGCACGACACATGGCACAGCAATAGATAGAGTGGTGTCGGAAGATGAATAATCTACTAATGCTTCTAGGGTTTCGTGTATTATGTTGTCTTTAGGGACTCTAAGGAAAAGACATCTAAAGACACACGAAAATGTAGATGCGGCAAAGGAATGATTTATTATGAGTCCACCAGTATGGAAACTTCCACAACCGCACATCAAACTGGGTCATTAATCGTTGGCAACCAAATTTATATACCTACACTAGGTTCCTACTATGATGAAGACATAGATTTTTCTTACCTTTAAAATTGATCGAAATAATTATTAAAGCCGGGAATTATGTCTAAGACATACATAATAATAATTGCGTGAGAGTATTTTAATGTCAATGGGGCTTGACGACTGACGAGCACGAGCTATCAAGGGAAATCGAACGACCTATATTATTATGGTGGGATTTTCTTTAAGGAATTTGTGTTATTTTTTCAAAGCTCCTGAGGACCTGTTTTATAATATCAGAGGAAAGTTCTGATTAGTTATCCGACACACACATTTTGGGATATGGTTAAGTATCTAGGTCAGGGCAAATACAAACAAAACGTATTAATTTGTGGATTTAAAATAATGCGGTTAGGTGATGGGTTTAAGGATATTTATGGGGAATTTCAATGTGTAGTAATTGGGTGACGGGTTGACAAGGATGACGAGTTGACTAACGTGGCGGTTTTTTTTAAAGTTCTCTCAAGTCCTAAAAATTTGTAGTAAAGATGTCGAAATTAAGGTTTAAAAGATGTTCAACTATATCCAAAAATTGCATGGCTACTTAGGTTAAATTGATGGCCTGTTATTTGGTTTTGTTACCATAACACTTAAATTAATGTGGACCTTTTGTGTTGCTCTGGAGTCTTGTAATTTCCCTGAAATTGAAATCCATGTTACCATTGAAATATCAAGCCATATGTAGGCTTTGAAAAAAGTTGAACAGACTGATAAAATGACTGAGAGTTCTTGTAGGTTATCAAAAAAATCTCCCCAAAAAGTCCTTCTCAAGTAGCAGGTTCCTGGAAAATAGCACAGGAGACAAGACGCATGGATTTCTTTGAATTGAATGAAATTGAATTATTTTCCATAGTCTTTGTTTGTCGAAAACTTGCGGAAGTGCCACCTATACCCTAACTTCTACCAGCTCATCAGTTTTCTTGTTAGCTGGTTTTCTGCTATGTTCAAAAACCCAACAGAGATATCAATTTAGGAAGTCTCAAGGTTCCAACGTTTTCTGAGAAGAAGCCACAACTAGTGTCAATTTTTGATTCTTTGTATATATGGTCGATCCATCCGGTGTATGGTTGGATGTTTAACTATAACTCTCTGCTGGTGAAGGTAGATATAGATAAAAGTCTTGTGGTATTCCAGATAAAGTTTAGCATTATCTGTGTTTACATTAAAGTATTTAATGGAAAACTGGTTTATGTGGCAGTGTCTACAACTTTTGAATTGACTTGAGAAGACTGTATTGGTCTAGGATTTTGGAGTTCAATATAGTTTTCAGGCCCGCTATTGCATTGGTCCTAATTGCCACAATGATACGTATATGTATAGATTAATCTTTGTAGTTTTGTTAAGCTTTTCAGTTGGTAACTTGCCATATGTTAATATTCGTCGCAGAATTATCGTACCCATCCTCTGAGAATTTTTTAGCAGGACTAAATGCAACCTTTGCTTTTTTTCTCGAGTCTCAATGTTGAGACCCCAGTTCAACTTCTTACCCACGATCAGTCTAGTTTGAGTTTGAGAATAGTATCTACAATATATGGCAATTGAAGTCAAGAATAGTCTTTTAATTTGTAAAATGGCCCATTACCTTTGTCGTTAATGGATTAAGATCACAGTTGCAAACCCAAATTACGACCTTTTCCTGTATACTAAACATAGTCTCGACTACCGACTCTAATGAAATTTGCAGCACATACATACTGCAAATTATATCTTTCTAGGGGAATTTGGTAAAATTCATGCACCTAGAAATATATGTATGTAAAAGCAAATAATACCTATATATTATTTTTGTTTTTGGTTTAGTGGACTGTGTGGATTTAAATCAGATTGAAATATTTAGAATAGAAGGACACGATAGGATCTAACTGATGAGCCCAACTATTGTGTCCGGGCGAAACGCATTTTGGACTAAAGATCACAAAATATTTCAATTTGACTTAAATCAACACAGTCCACTAAACCAAAAACAAAAATAGTATATAGGTATTATTTGCGTTTTCTTCTATTTCTTTACCACTAGCCAGACCACGGGCATAACATACATATATTTCTAGGTGCATGAATTTGACCAAATTCCCCTAGAAAGATATAATTTGCAGTATGTATGTGCTGCAAATTTCATTAGAGTCGGTAGTCATCGACCAAAAAATATTGCGTCTTAGAAGGACACGATAGTATCTAAAATGATGAGCCCAACTATTGTGTCCGGGCGAAACGCATTTTGGACTAAAGGTCACAAAATATTTCAATTTGACGTATAAAACTATATACATTATCTGGTTTGATATTTAAACATAGAATATTTCGAAAATAAAAATTGTTAATATTATAAAAATTGAACATGAGTACTAAAAAAATAATTAAATGAACAAATATTTTTCTTCTAGCGAAAATCGAAACCAAGCCACTGGAACCTTCGCTTTCCGAAACCAGCGAGACTCTCAGCGAATTTCGGTGCAAGAAATACGGTCTAGTCTCGTCTCGTCGACGAGACCGAATCTAGTCTCTGTCCCGTTGCCAGCCCTATTTCCGACCAAAAAAACATATTTACTTACATCCCTCGTCGGAGTTGCCTACCAAAGAGTCTCAATTATTCCTTCTATGAACTATGGAACCGGAAAAATGCCCTTTATGACGGAGAAGTTATCATAAGCAGTGCACGTCAATTTTAATTCGTTTTTCCTGGTTGACTGTTGTCGCGTTTAAAATCTCTTTATAATAGTATTGGTATTATATAAAAATGGCGTCTATCTACACGTCAACTGTAGAACAAACGTAAGCCTAAACGGGTGGATAGATTCACCTTAAACTTTGGTACAGACCATTTTTTTTTGTAAATCTCTATAAAAAAACACAACGTTTTAATAATAGACACATATTTGCTTATCTTAGCTAACAATTAAAATTCTGGTGGTGGTTCAACTACAAGAGCAAGTTCATGCGATACAGTTGTGCACTTTATTTTTGCAAATTTGTATACTCCTAAAAATAAATTTGTATCCTTTTGCTTCGAGTTGCATTTATGCCGATGCAATTATTATTTACTCCATGCAATTTGTTACTGACACCGACACGACCGAAGGCCGGTTCTCACGCGTTATTTTTTTTTGTCCGCCCCTAGTCAGAAATCACAATTCTATTCAGAAACTTTGAAGTTTGCGTGATGTTTTTGCTCAAAAACAGCAAACTAATACATATCTAAAAAAAATTGGCCGACAATTGCATCCAGAAATCATCTATCGCACAACACGCTGTATGGACTCTAAAAAAATATTTTTTGTGTCTGCATGTTTTTGTTGATTTGTTTTTTGTCTGAATTTAAAATTTATGATTTTTGAAATAAAAGTATAAAGGACGAAGGCTGGCCATTTGTATGGTGTCATCATGTTTGCTCTAATTGAAATGGATTTCAGTTCGTGGAATAGAAGTCTGCAGTTTTGCAATTAGAAAAAAAAAATCATTTTTGAAATAGATGTCTGTTGGAATGAATGTTTTTTGACGGTTTTTTTCACACAGATAACCTGGGGTATGCATATTGCATTAGTAAGGCAAAGTGACAGATGAAAATATGAACTCGGAAATTAAAAATAAGAAACAATTATCCTGAGTGCCGTACATAAATATTTTATATTTTGTTTGTTAACGTTGGATATTACAGAGCTAGCTTAAATCGGTTAAGAAAATAGACGGCTTAATGGTATAGTTTTTTTTTTAGTAAATAGCTTTGTGTATTGTCACAATGTGCTGCATTGGACTTAGGTGAAATTTGATTTCAAATGAAATGATTTCAACCATAATACTTACGCTTTTAGGAATGCTTTCTTCGTTTAGCCGTATACTACTAATATGGAGACAGTTGTCTGGCTTTATTTTCCCTACCATTTTGATAGTCACAATAGAACTTGGGGGTGTCCGTGGCGCGATAGTTGTGTGCTCGCCTGTTAACGTCTATATCTTCTTATATTCCATTAAAAACCAATTCTCTAAATTGTCATAAGATGAGTTGCTGGTTTACTCATTACATGCTGTTGAGGCATAACACATACAACATGTGATACAACAACCAGTTTTAGTCTCAGAACATCGCGCCACACATCTTTCCTATCCTTCTTTGTCTTCTTTCACCGGATGCCCGCGCTGTGTTAAAAACATATAAAGAGTATTCATAATCCCTTGAGCGCGTGCAAAATTATATAAAAAAAAATCAATGAACGTCGATATTTCCTTTTAAGTCCTTCACACTGTGATTGGAGATTATCGGACAAGTCAAACCCCTTTATTGCAGCGCAACTAATTTAAAAAAAAAAAAAACATGTTCGTGCCAGGGGGACTGGGGATCAAAATCCCAACAGCCCAGTGAGCCGTGGACCCCATAGAGACTCCCTTAACAGCTTCAACATATTTAGAACAAGCCATGCGTCATGGCCGCAAAACATCTCAACTTAGTTTATTATAATTATTATGTAAGACCGAATCCTAACGACACTTAACAATACCAACAGATTTGCTGTTAGAAGTAGTAGAATAGATAGGTATTTCATCCCATACTTCCGGTACATCACTTCGTGTTGTATTCTTGATTGTTAAAATAAGCATTCGACAGGATCCCAACGTACAAGTCCATGCAGAAAAATCTTACGATCATCGTTAATTAAAATTCTGATTTTTTTGTAAGGATTAACTCCGAAAGTCGGGAGTCCAATGCAAACACTCTTAGAGCAGTACATATACAAGAAATAGGTTGTATCAAAATTAACTATAGGTACAAGCAGTCACACAGCAGATATCAGTAGAAATCTTCTTGAGAAATATTCAGAAGTAGCAGGCAAATAGCATCATAAATTTCCTGGTAAGAATCTTTAAGTACATTTAGTCGGCACACAATAAACGTGTTAAAAGGAGCAACCTATAACCATTGAGGAGAAGATTATCAGGACTAATCCATCCTTCTCGATCCCGAGGACGCGTTCTGGCAGCCGGCATAAGTTCATCTCTAAGCCTGAGGTTTTGTTTTCCCTGTCATCTTGAACCTGTCTGCAAATCAATAGTGAGATCTTGTCCGTTCTTGGTTGTTTGTTGATAACAATACCTTAAAGCTTTTCCTCATTATTCCAAGTCCAACAAAATTCAAGTGTTCTTCAATCAGAGAGTGCATCTCCTTGCGGAATTGGAAGTAGTTCGGAATCCCGAGGCATTACCAAGGGCGAAGTAAGACAAATATAAAAAAAAAAACTGTTTAAGGTTTTGTGATTTTGTTTTTCCCTAGGGCTGAGGTAAGTTCGTCTGTGTTCAGGTTCATGGTAAGCTAAAACTTGGTTCATTTACAATGGTCGCAAAAAGTATTTTGACAGAAATCAAATCGCACATAGAAAAAAAAATTAAAAATTACATAATAACGGTATAGCTATGGGATTTCAAAAGAAAAAATTCGTCGAATTCAACATTATACTTCTGAAACTAAAAATTATTTTTCATAAAATCTAAGCGAAATAAAGTACGAAACATTATTAATAAAAAAAAAAATTATGTGACAGTAAATTTATACAACAATTTAAGCAAAACTTAATAGAAAATGAAATTTGCGTTACCGCTGATGACTTTTTGTAACCGGCCGGTTATGGATTTTACCAAATTTTGCAGAGTTTGCAGAGAAACTTCTTTCCACAGGCCTTCGACCTCAGCAATTGTCTCTTCGCGCGTCCTTGTCAAACATGGACTTCTCTTTCGCTTTATGTACGCCCACATGTTCTCTATTACATTTAGATCAGGGCTCTGAGGTGGCCAATATAATATATTTACATCCACTTCCTTCAGAAAATTGGTTATCAGTTTTGCTTTGTGACAAGGTGCGATATCTTGTTGCAAGATAAATGACTGTCCAATTAATTTGTCACCTGAACTAAAGGCGTGGTTATTTAAAATATTCAAATATTTATCCTTGTTCATCGTTCCTTCAATCGGTACCAAGTCTCCGGTGCCGTTAAAACAAACACATTACCACAAAATACGGAGTCTCAACCATGGGGCACTCGTTCACAAACAGGTGCCACTTTTTTACGCTTTTTTTAGGAATTCTGCAGAAAGTTTTCTTTTTTGAGGCATTGTACTGAAATGAGCTCTCATCAGTCCACAATATTTTTTCCCAAAATGATGAAGGCTTATGTAAAATTTTTTTGGCGATTTTCAAACGTTTAAGTTTGTTCTTATGTGATATTTGTGGTATTGTTCTGGCTATGTAGTGGCAAAGTCAGCCTCTTTTAAACGATTTCTTACAGTTTTTTTCACAAATTTCAATATCATTCTGATTCTTCATTTCTATTGCTGCATATTTTGGCGTTTTTAGCACGTTTTATTTAAATTTTCCGACGATTAAACGGTCTTCTCTTTTGGTTGTCTTGCGTGGGCGTCCTAAACGTGGTAAATTTCGCGTTGATTTGTGATGTTTTTGTTTATTTATTTGGTAATATACGGTTTGACGAGGCATTTTGTATAGTTTGCTTAAGTATTCAACCGAAATACCAGCAACACACTTGATCACCGTTTCATTTCTTAAAACTTCACGTATTTCCGCCGTTTTCCCCATTATAACCAATTAAATTGAAAAAGAAAATTAATGTAATAAAATTTCTGTATTTAAATGTGCTTAATTTTAACAAATATTAACTTTGATCGCACGCACGAAACGAAATGAACTAAAAAGAATATGATGTCAAAATACTTTTTTCCAGTTAATTTCAACTCACTTCATACATTGAACATGATTAAGAACGAATGCTTAAGGAAAAATGAAATATTTTGTGATTTACAGTTACAATCACTAAGATATTTTGTTTCGAGCATCACACGAGTTCCGTTATATCTCTTAGCTCTTTAAAACAAGCAATATAACAAGGAAAATAGTTTTGTCAAATACTTTTTCCAACCAGTGTATGTTTTTATTGCTCACGATATTTTCCTTAACAATATTCCTTGCAAACTATTTAACTTAAGATAAAAAACAGGGTAATTCATATAAGTGAGTCGTCCATGTTCCTGCTCTGAAGGGACAAACAGGGAATATAAAGCTAACTTAACGCCCACAGCTTTCTCAGAAGGAGGGGAAAATCGGCTAGGAATTTAGTTTCTGTGCCAGGCTAGTCCTGCCCAGGCTAATCCAAGGGATGACGTAGTAGTTTTGCTAGCCCAAAAATTCCTAATTAGATGGCGCACCACTACACCAGTGTAGTAAAGTTAACGGAATTGATCATCAAGGTGGCTGCCGCTCGGGATCAACGAGAATCTTATTCCTCAGCAAGAACCAAAACCGAAATCAAAGCTTGGTTTCGAGTGTAGAAGTTCCCTGATTTCATCCTCATTCCTTACCTCTACTTCTTATATTTCTTGATCTAAGGTAGTGTGAATTGTAAGGATGAGGAACTCAAAAGTGAGGGTGGTATTCAGGTCGTTGTTGCTCGAGTACGCTGTTGGTAATTGCACTTCGCGATGGTCGTATAACAAAGTGCCGGTAGTGGTCGCATGATGCTGCTGTTGTTATCTGCATTAGTGTTAATTGTTGGATTTGGTGACCAGTACTAACTCTACTGCGGACGGCCGGCTAGCGGTCGCTTAGGAATAGGAATCGCAATACTTCATTTCAGTTTCAAGTTCCATTGCAACATATGTATATAAACAAGGTGTCAGAAAAATAAGAAGCTGATATTAATGAAGGTAGATTGGTTTTTAAATATATTATACTTACGAGTATTATCTACCGAGAGTTGTTGAAGCAATTACTTTAAACAATTTTTTAACAATTCTATAAACAATATCCTTCAAGTTTATATCCACAGAAGTTAACGCCATGGTGCCAGATAACCAGATCCATTGTTAAGATGAAATTCTGAACCATGCACTCACTACCTAAGAAGCGATGGCCCTCCTTCATATGTGTTAGATTAATTAGGTGCCGAGTTCCTTACGAGTTTTACAAGTTCGCATCAAAAAACTTATTATCAAAACTAACGGAAGTTATTATTATTCAGAAAGTTACCGAAGAAACACCATCTTGACAATTTTCAACAAAGGTAAATAGCAATTTTCGGGGCACATCTTTCATGAAAATCTTCACTGGTGTGATTCTGCACAGAATGACGCTGGATTCAAGCCAAAAATCTTCTGGAAGGAATACTCAACTGTGAACAACATTATTTTCCTTGACATATTGTATCGCCAGATCAGCAATCGATTTTCAATCGATCGGAACGCTTTATTTTACAAGCCGATCTGCCTACAGGAATATCCACAAAAATATTGCCTACGTTGAGAGGACCATATGAGAACAACCACAAACAGCAGTATGGGATGGTACAGAAGGATTCGACTGGTTCCAACATAGATCCAGAGTCAAATTAGGCTGCATTCTCAGTCCACTTTTGTTTTCACTTTTCTTGGATGATCTCGCAACGTGTTTGCCCGGAGGAATTAATTATGTTGTACGGTGATGATGTAGTCGTGTTTGCAGAAACCTCAAATATGGCACAAATCATGATATACAAACTACAAACATAATACAATTTATAGAGTCTGACGGTCAATACCAGCAAGTCAAAAGTAATGATTTTCCGCAATGCAAAACGCCGATATGCAAAGGAAGAAAAGTGGAAGTGGAAGAATTTAGAACTAGAGGAAGCGAGAGAATACAAATAAGTACTTGGAAATAATCATGTCGCCATCGCTCTCTTTCAAGAAATACTTGCAGGCAAGGCTATCGGAAGCAAGAATATTTTTTTTTATAATCTACACACGCTCAAGGGATTATACTAGCCTTTAAATGTTTCAACACAACGCGGGCGTTAGGTAAGGAAAAGAAAGAAAGATGTGTTGCGCGATGTTCTGAGACTGGATGTGGTTGTCGTCTCAGATTGTATTTCTAGGGATGGCGACTGAACTAATGCGGAGAAATTTCCGTATCTTATTTATCTATGCCCCTTATAATTCGCATTATTTTATTATTCGTTGTCACATTTATCGGTATACTAGTCTTACTCAATCACATGTTGTTAGTTTTATGCCTAAACAGCACGTAATGAGTAAGCCAGCAACTCATATGACATTTATTTTAGAATTTTTTTTAATGCAAAAATAAGAGGACATAGACTACGGCAGGGATCGAACCTGTGACCATGAGGTTGACAGGCGAATACACAACTATCGCGCTACGGCCACCCCCAAAGTAATCAACTACAAACTAGAAAGGACTCCTAACCAAGAAGCATAGCTCCGAATGAAAAGAATAAACTTTTTGAGCCCGTAATGCGTGTTTTGTTATATGCAAGCCAAATATGGGGTCTTCGGTAGTATGAGGAAGTATAGAAAAATTTTAAATATATTAAAAACTCACTCAAGATGTACCTACAGTACATATTAAAAGTAACTGAGCTTCGAATACATTGGCTACCTAATATTAGATATAGCTGGACATCGACTTGGCTTTTAACACCGATTTTTTTCCAATGGGGTCTTGGAAAAACATTTTGCTCTTATTGCTAGACAAATCTGAGGAATTCATTTTTGCAAATTTTGAAGTGAGACCCGAATTCTATATAAGCAACTACAATATAACATGGGTACCCACTGACAATATTTCAACGACCGAAAGCCTATTAGCACAATATCTCTGATCTTCATAACCAATCTTCAAGCTCCCGAAAATATAACGCATTTCCTAGGAACTTGGGTTCCATATCCCACTTTTTATAATACAGTATTTTAGGGATAAAAGAAACACTTATATAAGAAAAACACGCTTATAAAAAACGTAATCAGAAACACCGTTCCTTTTTCTTTTTATTTCTTTCGAAATTAAATGTTTATAAGAGACTCGCATATACGAAAACACTGTTATGAGAAAGCCTTACTGAGAACAAAGAAGTACACTTATAAAAAAATGATTTTGTCAGACAAACCTGTACCAAAAACTTTTGAATGTGCATATTTGTGTTAAAACATTAATTACAAGTTCCCCACTTTCCAAAGGAATGACAGCTGGAAATTGGAAAGTCCGCGAATATTCTGACCACAGATGAGCAATACAAAGATTGGAAATGTAGTTTGCTCTTGTAGTTTGCTCTTGACTTCTTTTTGCTTGTTGTGTTTGGACGAAAAATGTTAAACGATTACTACCAATAATGCAAAATAGTTCTCGTACATTTATACATATCTCGATTTGTGACCAAATTATGCGTTTCGCCCAGATACTACAGTTGGGCTCATCAGTTAGATGCTGTAGTAGCCTTCTAAGACGCAAAATATTAGTCGATGGGTACCGACACAAATAAAATTTACAGCTTTCAAATACTGTGAATTATATTTTTCTAGGGGAACTCGGCCGAATTCAGACACCTAGAAAATAATGCCCGTTGTCTGGTTTGTTTAATTTTAAGAAGAAATGTAAAAACAATGCAAACGCATGTGCATACTTAGGTATTGCTTTTGTTCTTTTGTTGTGGACTCTGCGTTTGCATTGTTTTTACATTTCTTCTTAAAATATCTAAATTTGTATCAAATTTAATTGTATAGCTAACAATATTTTGCTTAATTTTATTTATTTGAAGAGAAGTCTTATTTTTTTATTTTTATTTTTGTTACATTGTAGCATTAAAGCTTATAATCTTAAAAAATATTATACATGAAGTTTTTATATGAATATACATTCATTATGCATATCAAGTTTGTATGGAATTTCTTATATCCGTGTTGTACTGTACCGTTTTTCTTAAATGCCGCTTTTTAATAATCCCGTTTCTTATTTTCCGCACTTTTGGAATAAACATAAGGTGCATATATTGGTGCTTGACCTAATGTAGGACTTATGGTGGGGTCAAGTTTGGGTGTATGAAAAGTTTTTTGTGTAACAGTTATCAAAATACAAAACGTGCTAAGTGGGTTTAAACGCGATTTTAAAAAGCGGGATTATAATATATCGGGATTTTAAAAAAATCCGTATTTCATACGACGTGATTTTAAACTTTTTTTCGGGATCTTCGAAAATCTGAATTCCGATAGGGACGCTTCCAGCTTGAAAAAATCTCAGCAGCACAGAAAATCTTTTGCCGATGGATGGAAGAACATTAATGACAAAGTTAAATCTATTGTGGGATAATATTATAGCTAACGGATTTTGAAACGATGATCCTCGACAGGGATAAATTTATTATCAATCAATACAGGAATCATCATTATTTGCAAACCATTATTTGGTCAGCTGGGGACATGTTCCCTCTTTATGGAGGAACCGCCTCAATTTTGATGGTTCAATCAACCTTCTTCAAATCTTCTATTCCCTATTGATAGAATGAAGAACGCGGATTAAACGACATCCAGTTGTCAAAAATCAAGAGATGTCTCTCCTTATTTCAAATCAAGTGCACAATTGTATCAGAATTGTTAGTTATTTACCAGTTAAAGCTTTTATATGAATTGCTTGTGCAGTATAGATACAAATAAAAGCTCTGCACGTTTGTCCTTCAAAAAAAAATCAGTATGATTCGCGGTTTCCAGCTGCAAATTAGGACCAGATTTTGGGAAGTTGTCCAATTCCTTAACGCGTAGCCTAATCTATTTTTTTTAAACCTTTCTCTCCTTCATTCCATAACTAGGGCTGAATAAACATTTTGCTTATAGGATACATATTGAGTTTTATTAACAGTTTTATTTAACAAGTTTTCACTTTTCGTAATTTAACTTTAAGTATCTTCTTATTTACCACCGTAATACTCGTCAAACTCAAAGCAGACATTAATTTTCATTACAAAGCTGAAAACAAAAAAAAAATATAATCAAGAAACTTACAAAAAAAAAAACAATACAAACGTAAATCCAACCACAAAGTTTAACAGGACTACATAACATAAACGGTGGCAATGGCAATGGCAACCACCGACAACAGTACTTGGCAATTAAAACATACTTCAGTACACATTAAATGGACATTTGCCGTTTTCTATCGTCGAGTGATACAAAATAAAAAAAAAAAATATAATACTCACATTTCCTTCTTTTAGCCGACGACGTGTTTGGTTGTTCTGAGCGACGACGACGACGATTCGACGTGTGCACTGTTCACACAGGTAAAAGAATGAAAATGCTCGAAACAAGGATACTTTATGATGTTATGGTCATTAAGTTTTATGGGCGTATGAAAAGTTTCCTGCAGGTTTCGTCTTTTTGTTGTCTGTCTGTCTGTCTGTCTGTCTGTCCAGTTTTAGGGAAAATGGAATATCGTATATGGACAGGACACAATACACAGCACAACCACACATATATATACGCCTAAAGAAGGACCTTGAAAAGGGATATTTAACAAGGATTGATGCTTGTTGCTGGATTGTGAGCTTTGGAGAATTTCTCAAGGATAGTTACAGGGAAATTTAAATTGTCAAAGAGTAATCTAATACAATATATACCAATTTATTATATAAAATTCGCAAATTCACACTGGTCAGCCGGTCAATAAAATATAAAATCGGGACGAATAAGTTGCCGACGATTTTTAAGGAGGTTAGAATTATCTTATATATATAATTCTCGTGTCACTTTAATGTGCTCAATGAGCTCCAAAACTGTCCAACCGATTTTTATGTTTTTTGATTTGAAATGCTTATTTTGCTGATAGTCTTTTATAAATTAATACTTTAAATTACCGGTAATTGCAATACAATTTTTTCTACCATCTTGATAATTTCGAAAACGGCTTTAAAGATTTTGATAAAAAAAAGTATCAAATATTTATTATTTTACAAATTTTGTTATTAACGGTACCTCCCATAGAATTTTTTTTTGATTTTCGGATTTCGATTAAAAAGGTCCCTCGAATTATAAATACCAAGAAAATATTTTTTTGGATTTTTGAAAAAAAAAAAATATTTTTTTTGTTTTGAAAATTTAATATTTCGAAAACGTGTCAATGATTTTTTTTAATTCCGTTCATAAGTTTAGGTACATTATTAAATGTTTAAAATTGTTGCACGGTGTACGGTTAGTCATAAGAAGAATTAC